>CM077474.1:14550679-15083179 GCA_039654755.1 Calcarius lapponicus | reverse complement strand
ATAGATGAAGAATTCAGTTTCACTTAAGCCTGAGAAGACAGTTGTTAAAACTGGCAGGTCATGGTACGAGCAGACTCCTACGCCTGCAGATAACGACTGCACAGGTTGGTAATTACTTAAAACCAGAATGGAAAAATCTCCATAAAAGACAAATTAACCCTTTGATTCATTACGAAGAAGTTGCAGATCTTTTGTGTGCAGATCTCAACACAAACTGTGAAACCACTCTAAGAAGAAAAATGGGGCGAGTCAGACACAGTGCTGTAGGCATGGATTTAAGGCAATTGCAATTTAATTTGGACAATATCCCCTCTGCACGAGGCACAGACATGGGGAGGAAGGTATGTGTCCTATCTCCCTTACAAACAGGCTGCACAAAGCCTTCTATTCCCAAAAAGTTATCCAAGGAGGTAAGTTCATTGTCACAAGCCAAAAAGCTGACTTTTGAGGTCAATGTTAAAAGAAGTAAGAGCTGTCTTTTTTCAGGAGAAGTTTAAATAAAATAACAACCAGGTGGAGAGTCTGTTTTAGCATGACAAAATTAAGACCAGTATTTGAAACCTACTGTTAAAAATCCTTTGAAACTTCGTTCCCGTTACTGTGTACAAACATTTCTGTTCTGATGGACAAGTGAAATATGCTCATGCCCTAATAACTGTACTTTCAACACCCAGCAGAAGGCAGACAGCTCTTCTGTCTGGGCAACTACGCTTCACTGCAATTTTGCAAACCTACTTTAACAACTACCCAGTTCTCAGACAGTAGTTCATTTGAGACATTGCTTTCTATATCCCCTTGTGCCAATTAAATAATGAACCCTTTCAACAGCAATTTATAAAATATTAAAAACTTAAGTTTCACTTTTACCTTAAAGTTATCATAAAAAACAAACTAATTTGCAAAAGAAGAAGGTCATAACCGCCTGAAAAGGAAACACAGCTTTGCTAAGACTTAAGAATTGGGGGAAAGAGGGCACAATTAAAGCCTTATACTAATAATATTAATAGACTTGCACTCTTTGTTCAACTCAAAACTAATACAAATGCAAATTTTCAGGAGGGAAGACTTACTACATAAATTAGTTTCAACTGAGGATCTCTAAGACCTTGCACCTACTGGTCCTATATACCCTGAAGGAGCTAAAAGCCTTTGTGAAGAAGTAAGCTGATTTTCTATTTTAAAATTCCTTTCTGGAATCATTAAAGCAATACAGAAGAAGATGTCTCATACAATAGTACGAAGCAGGCAAAGAGATCATCTCTAACACAGGGTCATCAAAGTCACACTCAAAGAAACTTTTTTAAGCTAGCTCCTGCCTCAGCACAGCTTCTCCCCATTAATGATACTCACATGAACATCAGCACTGCAGCACATGAAATACCTCACACACCCTAATTATTTATTTTCACAGCATACAAGTATAGCAGAGCATCCTGCTCTTCCCATTCTACAGAAGACAACCACAAAACATTCCAGCTTAAAAAATTATTTTCAGAGTATTTCTACGTATTTTTACTCTTAACTCTCTTTCTGCCTGCTAATGTTAGTATTTAATTAAGTATCTTGCTGGTCTTAGGGCTAATCCTAGAAAGTTTTAAATACATACACAGCTATTCCTCCCCATACATTTTCTGGCAATGTATACAGTTGTAAATGTTTCAAAGATTGCATTTCTTATAATGATAGGCCTTTCAGATAAGGATGTGTAAGAATATAATAATAACCACAAAATTATTACAAAATGCATCTAATCAGACAAAATGAGTTTGTATTTGTACTTAAAAATTAAACCTACTTATTGACTCACTTCTACAAACAGGTTCTTATCCCTCTTCCCCTCCACACACAGGAGAGGGAATTATGCATTAAACAGTCAAGGCAAAACACAACTACCACCAAGTGTGTGAGATTACTCTCACAGTTTTATAATATTTAGTATTGTACGCGTTTTTCCCAGTTGATATTTCACACTGTCTCAAATATAATTGCTTAAAAATGTATTACTTACAGTAAATAGTTTAGAAGGAAATTTATGTATTTTGGAAAAGGCTACTCAAGCAAAGTCCATCCTTTCCCACAAGGAACACTAAGACAAAGCTCAGATTTTTAGGGTATTTCAAAAGCATTAGCCTTTAAACCACACAGCAAGCTATGTGTCAAATGTGCAGTCATTCTCCATTCCTCAGGCTGTTTCTAAGAAATAGCTTAAGATTCTTCTCTGAAAAAAAGCCATGGATTTGCATTGCCTCCTGCATGAAATATTACTTCCAAAAAAGTATGTGATGTCTGGAGCAGTGCCAACACAGACACAGTAGAGGACACAGCTCCTTCCATGTGCAGTCAGGGTCCTGCTCCCCTTACATGACTCCATCCTACACCAGATAGAGCAGCTTTTAGTATCACTTAATTCACATCAACATCACCCACAGCTTTTTTGGTGTCTAACACACCTTCCAGAGTCCAAATAAAAGAGAGGTAGTGGTAGTTTTTCTACAAAATGCTCCCATCCATGCTTTCAGCTCTTGAACATATTCTCAGTATACATAAGCATATACATACTTGGGAGCAATTTTCCTGTGTTTTTTATCTTACATTCATAGTAAACATGCTACTCAGCTGTTTCTTCACCACCACGAGTGTCTCACTCCTTGCCTGCATATCTGAATATTGCCCAGCAGCCATCTAAGTTATGCTGCTGCTGGGGCACCAGGCTGAGATGCTGCTTCCCAGACGGGTGCACGCTGGCTGGCTCTGTTAGGTGAGGACACCAAGCAGTTACACAGTATTTTATTTTAAAATGCTGTACAAGCATTAACTAATCTGCCCAGTGCTCTGCAAGGGAGGTGAGTATAACTCTCTCCTATTTCACAGATGAAGAAACAGACAGTTTAAGTGATCTGCCCCAGGCCACACAGCACGGACAGCTGGGATTGCCGTGACGCTCCGGCCCCACATCCCCAGCCAGGCTGCTGGGCTGCTCACACCTCCCCTGCCACAGGAAAAGCAAGGCTCCTGCCTGGCCAAAGCACAGACCTTCCCTTGGTCAGGCCCTCAGCAAAGAAGGGGTCTCCTGGAAAAAGGCTCATGCACCTAACCACAGGGCAAGCTCAGGGGCTCGTGTTTTGAACTTGAACAGCACACTCCAACAGAATTCACTGAATTCTGAAACATACAGGAACTAGCAAGGAACAAGTCACTACAAACTACAGGGGTTTTTATTAATTGAGACCCCCATAAAAATACTGGTAGAATAAGAGAGGTTCCACAGTCTCCTCCTCTTACTACCCCGTGGTTTAAGCTTCTTAGAGCCTTTTAAGACGGATTGAACCAGAGGCTGTTGTCCAACTTTGTCACATCCAATAATCTCAGCAAAGTCTGACATGGCTTTCAGGTGAACCCGTGTAGTTCCTATTTACATGTCTCAGCTAAACCACTTGGAAAGATAGTTCAGTGCCACAGCCCCCCAGAGCTCTAGGACTGTTCTCCTGGACCACCAAAAGGAAAAGGTATTCTAACCAGAAATCATAAGTAGATTTCCTCTGCACAGCAGCCTTTCATATCTACAGGCAGCAAGATTTCTTTACATTTAGATCATTCTTTCCCAGCTTCTTTATTAGTCTAAAAGGACTTGACTGGATTTCCTTATACCATGATTAGTCATTTTTAAGAAGCAGCCCTCTGCTTGCTACAAATTCACTGGTAGAGGAAAAAAATAATTGGGGAACACATTTCATATTGTTGAAATGAAGTCCAGCGAAGCCAGATTTTACACGACATGACAACGCACTAATGCCAAACTGACACAAATTCTCATCTATGCATTTTGGCTTTAATGGGTTAATTAGCTTGGCTGGATACAAATTTTAATTATCTGAGTTTGACATTAATGTCCTTGGAGTGTTGTCTATAAGGATTTGGGGAATCATAGACATTATTTTAGTTACTTCTGGAAACTGTCTGTTACACTGGGATTTAAATAGTAAGAACAGACAAGAATAGTGAGAACAGGTTGATCTATTTTGAAAAGTCAGACTTTGTGAAACAGGACAAACTGAAACAAAGCTGAAGCCCAATGTACCTGGTCTTCAGGGGAGTCTCATGGATATAACACAGGAAATAATCTCCTTTGAGGATAGGTGACAGCACAGAAATTTTAGATTAAGTGTAACAAAGAATTCTGTATGCAACTGAGATTTAGAGTAAAGATCTTCTTGGTGCCTAACACAGTTTCTCATGCAGAAGATAACCAGTCTTAAACACAGTTATTTATACATAGAATGTTCATACAGGCAAGGAACAACCACCTACCTCAGTTACTGACAGTGGCTCAGTTCCTCCGGTGAGAGATCCAGGAGGTACAACCCGAAGGCAGAAACTCAGAAGTTCATACTCTCACCATGGAAATTATGCATATTTTAAGTGAATTATTTTCTTATTTTATAAGGTCTGCATAAGTAGACCAATCACCTGGGGATTTTTGAATGTATTTTCAATAAATATATATTTAATCAGCAACAGAATTTTTTGTAGCCAATATTTTTACAGCAAACTATCACAGGTTACTTGAAACAAGAAAAAAGAAAGCAGTATCTAATAGAAGCTTTTCAAAACACCCTTCTCTGTTCTTCTATTCTTTTCTGTTCATTTTTCTAGAAATGGATTTAAGAGTGAAAAGAGAATACTGATGACTTTTTGTATATATGGATTTAAGCTCTCTTTTTGCTTGCAACAAGACATGTAAATTCATTCCTTATAAAAGCAATTGCACCAGTTCTTTAAAATGCAATCCAACCCTTTGTGCAGCAGCTTTTCACCCTTTAAAGACAATCTTCATTCTGTTTTCCAAGTTCCCTTGGTACCAAAACTGAAATCATTTGGATTTTGTTCTGTAAAGATTTGTACAGGCAATTTGGCTTTAGGAACACTAAGTAAATGCAATGCATTTCTCTTTTAGGTTCACACACCTATGTAATTGCTAGAATTATCTGAAGATATTTAAATTCCTCCTGAATGAAGGAGGGTGGCATTCAGACAACTCCTCTGTTGCCCAGTAAGAATCATAAAAAAGGTAAGGGCTTATTTGAATCACAGTATGTAACTTACAGAAAGGAGTCTATTCTCCTTACTTTGTTCCAGTGTGTTCTGGTTAAAATACCCAGACTGTGGTCCTGTGAGAAGCCAAACACCTCCAGGGAACTGCAGAGCAAATTTAGAGCACTTAGCACTGCATCGGATCAGCTCCTAACTTAACAAGGGTAAGGAAGGAACTGAGGGAGGTTATCAAACTAAGAAGGGATAATCGCAAAAAATTGTAAAAAAAAAAAAGTTTAAAAGCACAGTGGAACAGAATTCTCTGCTGTGCAGAGAAAGAGCAGAAAAATGTATTTTTTTAATATAGAAAAGCAAAAGCTGAATCTTTCTGTAGCACTGCCTGCACTTTTTGTTCTCAACCCCAAAAACTGAATAGACGAGTTAGTGCTACATTATTTAGAATATCAGGGAAGATATTTTTACCCTTGGATAAAACATTAAAACCTCTAAAGGCCTCACTCATTCACAGATGGGAAATGGAAAGCCTTCCTATCATGTGTTTTGGAGACAAAACCTTTTTTTCTGGAAATGCTGATAAGGAACAAATTCAAACTGGTCCTCATCCACCCGGATCATCTCATTAAAACAATGGTATCTTTTAAACCCTGTATCCTGAGCTATCGGTCAATTTTGATTGACACAAATATTTGTATTAGGGGTTACACACTGCAATTTACAATTGGGGACTATCACAATACTGTATGTTAATGTAATCAGTATTTTCATTTCATGAATTCATTTGCAGCATGACACTGCAAGGGTATTCTTACATATACTGAAGACACAATTGCTAAGTAGTTCAACAATTCTCCTTTAAGTGGGATTTTTTTTTATCTGATAAATTTTTAACACAATAAAACCACTCCTAGTTCTGTGTGCATGCTTTAATTTCCCACCTTTTAAAATGTTTAGACACTTGGAATACCTAGCATACTGAATTAATCCACAAATATTTACAAGAAAAATCTATTTAATTTCTTTCTATAGTAACTACCACAGGGACTATTGTAATGAAAAATTTCCCATCTTAAAGAATTAATGCGATTACTGATATAGAGAAGAAATGTAATTTATATCATCACAAACACGTAAAAGATATAATCCCATATTCACAAAAAGAATCTTTATTCCCTCTTTGAATTCTGAGACAATACAGTCTTGCCTTGAGGAGAACAGAAATATTATGAAGTACCTTAAGCAAGATAATTGTAGGAGAAAAAAAGTACAATTGCATTATTGTTGTGCTAAACTGTGACATACTTAAAAAGCTAATTTCTTTTCTTTTAATGGAATTTGGTGTGCATATCCTTTAATCTACTTCACTATTTCTTCCCATTTTTACACACAAACACATGTGTGAAGTGTTTCCCATTATCTGTATTACCTGGTTTAATGAACTGCAATGAATTTAAAACAATTAAAAACATACTTGGCTATTCTATAAACTTCACTCTATTTATTAACTATTTTGGAACTAACTAAATACCTACAATGTCACAAAAATGCACAGCAAATTAAAGACCTACTGCAACTCAAAAGTTATTCAAGAAGACACGATCAATATTTGATGAAAAAGTAACATTTGACATGAGTGACTGTCCCAAATTTTACCAAATACATTTCAACCAATCACAGTGCTGAACAATTTGCATCTATATCAAAAGCTAAGCAAACAGAAATGTATCCCCAAAATAGGGCTTTCTACAGCTATGTCAGCTAAAGTGCATTTAAAATTCAGTACAGTCACCCTTCAATTATTCCTTTCAATTAAATAAATTTTAACCAAGAAATTAATCTACTGTGGCTGGGCATTTCTCTATTCCACAGAAGCAAACATTTTTTCACTCATTCTCTTTTAAAAAGCAAATTTAACAAAACCACTAAGACAAAAAAGATGACCTAATTAGTACTAAGTAATATTTAAAGCTTTTATATATAGTACACTCTTACTGCTACCCTTAACTTCCAAGGCTTTATCCTCACTGATACTGTTTGATTTATCTGGCACCACTGCTGCTTAAGCATGCAAATTCACATCCTCCATTCTTGTATGCACCCAACATGCACAGAAGGAGTCAAACTGTAAAGAAGATGTCCTGTGAGCTTTGGTTCAATTACCTGTAAGGCACTGGGGGGCTCCAAGGCCAGCAGGGACAGCCCAGGTGACCAGAGGTCTCCAACACACAGACCCACACATGAGCCAAAGGCTAGCAGGAAAACTCCCCAGAACCAGCAAGGGAGAACACCCAAAACTGTTTTAGGAATCTCTTACCCCTTTCTACCTGACAGACAGTCCCCCTAGACAACCTGAACCCTGAACAGATGCTCTCCCACTCCTCACCATTCAGTACAGTGAGACACAAGAGACACAACGTGCAATGAAAATGTCTTGTATTTATTTCCTTATAGTCCTAACTCCTGCTAAGGCACTGAATTACTAGGGCTGTACTAATTAAGTTTGTTTCAGCTATCTGAACAGATATGACCAGCTAGTTATGAAAAAAAAAAAAAACATCTAAATTAAACAGAATAATATTGGATAAAAAAATGTAGGTCACTGAAGAAACAAACCATCAACAAATATAGCCAGGTTTATTTCAGCATGAGCCTCTCTTTGCTCTGTTCAGCCCCCAATTCCTATGTATCAAAGCCTTTAAGTACACACTGGCCTTTAAACACGTGCTTAAAAAAGCTTTGCCCTGTCAGGACCTTGCCTGGCATGCAGGACGTTGGGGACTGCTGGCAGTGTAATCCCCTGCAGTGAGCCTGCCCTCTTTTTCCAGTGTGTGTGACCTACTCTTGGAATTTATGTCCAAAACAAAAAGATTATGTACAAAAATCAAATCCCATTGTGTCAATGTGATAATGCCCAACACACAGCACCCTGTAAACTATTCCCCCAAAATGCCACTAAAAACAGAAGTCACACCTGTGAAAGGAACTGCAGTGCAATAAACACACAAAAGAGACTTTAAATTAATACTTGCCAAAAATCAGTCCTGCAAATTTGTGCCACAAGCAGCCAATTCATATTACATAGCAATGGCCTACAGGTCTTTCACATACATAACTTTTCTCCTTAGAACAAACTAATAAAATCTCTAATATTCTCTAAGTTGCATTCATTTAGCATGAAAACGGTTTAAAGAGTTTAAGTCAGCTGTATTTTTTTAGGGGAAAAAAGTCTATCTAGGAAAGAAGTAACCCTTTTTCAGAAGCATATGTACTAATATGTTTTTTACCATCTAAAACTGAGAACAGTCCTTAAAAAAAAGTTTTTAGTTAATACAAGTGTTTTGGAGCCTCCCACTGGCAGCCATCACACAGCTGAAGTGAACTATCAGCTGAATAGAGGGTTTATATCCAGCATCAATGACTATTTTGCTTTGAAAGAAATTAGTATTTCTGAGTTCGTATTTTAAATGCAATTTAAAAGATCATAAAGGAAAGAATCCAGCATTTATTGTGTGTCTCCCAGCAGACTACTTAATGTTCAAACACCTACTAGGCAAAGGTCAAATGATTTCACTGAATGTAACGGTGACAAAAGTATTCTGCAGTACTGAGAAAAATACCAGATGATCAAAGAAAAAGAACTGGACCTGAGATCTCACAAGAGTCACAATAAATAATGTAGATTCAGTTCAGTAAGAAAGAAAATTGCAAAGTTGTGTCAGGAGAACCAGATTAAGAAAGATAATAGGTAAAATACAAATTACATACTTTTGGCAATGCTCTTCATAAAAGAGTATTTTAAAGTAATACAGCAAATGAATTTTTATTAAAAAATCCTCAACTCTTTTTACATTAATACTGCCTGTACAGAATTGGAAAAGAAAGCTTATTCAGATGGGGAACCTCTAGGGTATTCTGCTGCAGGCAGCAACATGGATAGCTGAAGTCAAGCAAAAATCCAGTGTAAATAGTTGTGGTAGCTGTGATATACACAGGGCAAAGCTGCAGCGAGCACCCACTGAGGAATGGGACAGGTTACAGGTAAACCAGTATGAAAAAAATCAACTCAGATGCTTGTCTGAAGCAAACAACAAAGGCTAACAGGCACCATTTCATTTTCAATTTTGTTGTGGTTTTTCTTCCTTGACATTTACATCAAATATTTTAGATTCTCCTCCTTTCTACCATAAAGTTGTTCCAAAGTGCACCATGCACAGCTCTTGCTCTGGTCCTGGCTCTTCAAAGCCAAGATCTCAACAGCAGCTACAAAGAGCTGGAAACCAACCCAGGAATTGCCTATCTGCCCCTGTGTGGGTTTCTATGTAATTGAATTTGGTGGTGATCAACTGCACTGGATCTGGGGAGATCCAGGAGATCACTCCACACCAGCGGAACATCAAGGGCAGGAAGCAGAAATGCAGCTGAGCAGGAAGCAAAAAAACCAACAAGCAGGAGCAAAGTATGTGGAAAAAGAGGGAAAAAAAATGGAAAACTACATGGCCAAAAAAAAAAATTAAAACCCATAAAACCAAACAACAAAAAAAAACCAAACCAAAACAAACAAAAAAAAAAAAAACCCAAACAAACCCAAAAACCCCAACAACAACCAAAACACAGAAGACAAGGCAGTAAGCAAATAAAAAACGAGACAAGAGAACAAAATATAGGGAATAAGATAACCAAGAGCAAAAGCACAAGGCAGTGGCTACTTCTCCTCTTTGTTACATTAAAAAAAAAGTGAAAGGGGGTTTTTAGTTAGGTTTCTTTTCCTAATCAGACATTTGCAATCATGTCTCAAGCAAGGATGGAAGACAAGGTGCTAAGCTAATATTACACCTGAATAGGACTTCTGTTTGTGAGCTCACAAAAAAAAAAAGAAGAACAGCATAGATATCACTAATTTTATATATTAATACAAGGTACATAATTTTAACCATTAAATTATGTTCAGAAACATACATACGTTTTTTCCTGTGCTCAACCAGCTCAATAGCCTGCTTTGCTGAGCATTTGGAAAACCAGTTGTCCCCCAGCAGAACAGTGATCTCATTGGTGTGGACAAGCTTTCCTGGCATGAAGGCAAGAGGACCAAAAGGTACCTGTCAAAGACATAGACATCACTAATGAAAACAAAACTTAGCAAGTCATACATGTCTTCAGTTTTTTAAAAAAGTAAACCACAGATTTTTATAAAAATATAAATTCTACAGCAGCTATTCAGTGAATAACCCATCATAAATATTCAAATTATCAGATCCATTTGAATTTAGTACTGTACTTACAAAATCTGAAAACTTGAATTTCACCAGACAACTTGTTTGGTGACACAGAACTATACTACAGCTGAATGCTTACTTGGAAAACAAATTCACTTCATCTGAACATACAAACCTTGATAATACAAATTATTTGAGTTATATGCAGACTACATCCATTTCCTAATAGAAGCCATATTAGCTTTGCTAAATTTTTTTTAAATATTTAAATAGGTATGATCAACTCAAAGATGAGCTGCTCTTCTCAGAATCTGTCTTGCTAATAGTTAAGTACCCAGAAATTGCAGTGTAAGACATTGGGACTCCCAGCAGGACCACAGAGTGTTTAATCTCACTCTGCTGGGTCATTCACCAGGCTGCAAACCTCAACCTCCCAGGGATGCTCACAAGCATCTCTCTCTCACCCTCTAACTGCTCTCCAGGCGCAAGGACAATAGATAAAAGCAGGACACTTCAGGCAGGAGTACATAGGTGGCAATCACATTTTAGAACTTTACATCAGCTACCCATTTTAATGTGCATTGCATAATGTGCATCCTGGACACTGGGTTTATGATTTAAGACACCTTCTACTGCCCCAATTTCACAGGCAGTGCTTGGGCAAGTCCATTGGGTGAGGAGGAACCTTGGCCACCGCTACCCCTGTCCCCTGTCCTGGCATTGTGACCCCCAGGCCCACTGACACCTCCCTGGCTGCCTGTGGGCTTCAATCATGAAGAAATTCAGAAACCAAAATCAAATTACATCTAATATGGAGGTGGCATAAAGTCCACATCCACATCAAGTTTCTCTCTTTTTAGGGTAAAAAGAGATCTCAGATGGTTTTATCAGCTCCCTCTACTTTATTCCTTCCTCCTCAGTTCCTCAGCACAGCCACTTGCTTTCTTATTGTGTTTGTGCTGAAGCAGAGCACTTTGCTTAAGGGATCTGTCTCCTTG
Organism: Calcarius lapponicus; assembly: GCA_039654755.1. Taxonomy (NCBI): domain Eukaryota; kingdom Metazoa; phylum Chordata; class Aves; order Passeriformes; family Fringillidae; genus Calcarius; species Calcarius lapponicus. The sequence continues at coordinate 15,071,919 of CM077474.1, read as the reverse complement.
GAAAGCAATCCTCTTCCATATCCCAGTGCTGGAAACAGGTCTCCAGCAGGCAGGACCCTGACTCTAAGACTATGCAGAATGTGCTTTTCCTACACGTGTGCCCTCCCTGACTTGGTTTTAAAGTAGCAGACTGCATGAGCTGCCTGTTCACTCTTCCCCCAAAATGATGAAAGGAAAATTAAGCAAAATTAAAAACATATGAAAATATTTGGCTAACAGGATAGGAACTGTTTCTATACATTTAAAGTAACAGATGTGAGTTAACATTGCTGCTTCAACTAAGAATAAGCACTATCTAGCTTTCTTTAAAAATAGTTTCTATGCTTTGAAACAACACAATCTTTTTGTCTTACATCATGTGGACAAACATACACACATGAAAAATGGACTACACACAAAAACCAGAGCTGTATCACCAGCACAGCAATGGGAAACCCTCCCTTTTCCCACATGGTGAAGTGTACTCCAACATTGTCTTATTAAAAACCCAACTCTGTATCTAAGCCAGGCTGCCAAGGAAGACAGCAGTCAGGCACTGAGTGCTGAAATCAGCCACTCAGTTATGTGCAGTACAACTTCCCTGTCTTCAAGGATGTATCTTGAGTCGAACCTGAGAAAGGAAGAGGAAAAAAAGAGAAAGAGAAGCCAATTTGTTCAAAATTTTAGTGAGTGCAAGCCAACAGGGCAAATTTTACAAAGGGAGCTGTGCAGTTGTTAGGGAAGATTCAGAACACCAGAAAAGATTGCTATGTCAATGGGAAGATTGGTGGAACAAAAATTAGCAGCACCTTTTTATGTAAAAAATCAATGTTCTAGGGTTTATTTCCATGAATCAGGAAATACTACAGCCATTTGCTTCTCAGGAAATGACTAAGTACCATAATTCAGTCATAATTATCGTTTTCTATACAATAGATTTACATATCAAACATGTCAGGTTTTGTGTTAAGCATTTATGTCATCAGCTTTCAGTTGTCAGTAACACTGTAATTCATAATGGATTTCAAAGAAAAGAGAAAGAAACAAAAGCAAAGATTTAACTATTATCATAAGAAATGTAACATTACTAAGTACTGGCAACCTGACTAACACCTCACCCCCAATGCAGGCAGCCCAGGTTTAACAGTTTTAGCCCATTTTCCTGTGTGACCTCAGCCATGTACATACCATGACATCGTAGGACAACTTGTCAGGCAATGTCTGGAGTCGCTCCTGAAGAGCCTCATAATCGCTCTCCACCTTCTTCCTGTTGACAAATTCAAGTTGGTTCAATTTCACAGCTAAAGACTTAATGGTTTTCTGCTACTAAATCAAAAACACACCAAAACTACAGAAAAATTAACTGTTTTACTCTAACACATACAGCTGACAGATTAATAACTCATTTCTAAAAGACATGGGATGACAAACATAATAGCTAGATTATTTTCTAATAATGCGTATTAAGATAGGTAAATGATTATTTTAGATTGTGCATGTCTTTTTCAGACTTAGAATTTTTCATGGTGCAAAGAGAAGCAGTTCTTTCACTAGGATTTGGAGTATCTCACTCCATGTCCAAGCCCAAGTTACAACACCACCAATATTTAGAAAAAGAACTGAAAATCCAGTTTATGCTTTTTAAGAGGCAAATTCTTCAAATTATCATTTGCAATACAGAGCTCATATATTGACCTTGGTTTGAGCTGACATAAATGAGCAAAATTTTAATTAATTCTGATTTTCCCATGAACTTTGTATTCCTATCAAGAGTCAAGACTCCTGAAAGATGGCTCAACTACCAGGATTCTGTCACATCTTCAAGCATCCCTTCTGATACTTCTCTACCTAAACTGTAAATAAGGCTCATGCTACGTGTTGCTACCCAAGAGAGAAATGGTTTGATGAACTGGGACAAGGAATCCATTCCCATGGCAGACACCTGGCTTTTCACAGGACTTAGCAAGAAACACTGTTTCAGTGGCTGCAGGGATTTTACTGTGTGCAAAACAAGCAACCACACTCCCTCTAAAAAAGCCTTTTTTTTGTAAAGGCATTCTTAAATACTTAAATTTGTCTGGAAAAAGTCTTTTAATGGACCCCTGCCATTCTAAAGATGGTCAGCAATCAGCTCCTCCATGAAGTAGCTGGCACATAAATGTCAGGTTTGATGATATTGTTTACTTGTACTTCAAAACAATAAACATATATATGGTAGTAAATTCTGCAATAAAAGGCAACTGAAAGCACAGAGCAGCACACTTAACAATGCTGACCCAAGATGCAAATTACAGGTTTTCTGAGGATGATTCAGGAAAGCAATCTATAAATGTGCTGAAAAATGAATGTCATAGTTGATAACACAACTCTCAAAATATTACTATTGATTTTCTTAGATTCATAAGCAGAGTGAAATCTTTTTCAGCATTCATTTTGAAAAATTATCTGATACTCTTATGTTTGACTCATTTGCTTCACAGTTGAATTCTAGTGTAACCACCCTACTTTATACCTATTTTAAGTTGTTGAACTCATCCTGAAAAAAAGAATTTAGGTTTTTATGCCACTTGGACATTAAAACCATATTCCACAGAACTGATTTACAAAAGATGCTTGCTGCTGCTTTGCTCTGACAGCAGATTTCTCCCAGACATTTTAGGCAAGTCTTTCTGTCCCTTGCCCACATAAGAGTGAAAACATAATTCACTTCCTTCAAAGAAGAAGGACAAACTCATGAATCTTAGCAAAATGCACTGAGATGTTTTGGGGGAGGAAAGACTATAATGAAAACTTGGTGTCCAACAATAACAATCAATTACTTAATGCTATTTACAGAATCCAGCCTTTGCCTGGAGAGATCTGGATTTGAGAAATGGACTCCAAGCAGCTACTGAAAAACAAGGCCTGGCACATGTCTCAAGTGCAGGAGAGGACTCAGTGGGAAGAGCCTGGCATGAAAATCCCCCCCTCACAGCAGGATTAAACATTTCCATCATTTCATGGCTGAAAGTCACTCAACATTTCTTCATTAACCTGAAAAGAAGACACTAAGGTCTGACTGCTGCGTGCAACTGAATCATCTGATCAGGGTCCAGGAGAAATCACTTGCCACAGAAGCTGTGCAACTTCAGAAACAAAGCATCCTGCTTTTTGTACTGGGACTGCTGCCCTTTGCTGAGCAAACCTCCACCATGGCAATCTCTAAAAGTGAGGTCACATTCTAAACCGGGCCAATGCAGATAAAGAAAATTTAAATTTATCATTTTAAATAATTGGCCTCAAACAGCATTACTTAAGGAAAGAAGCTCTCTCTTCATGTATAGCTGATGTTTTCACTGGGGTGGGCCAGTGCTACAGTCTGCCACAACAGGCAATGAAGAACCAAAGGGAACAGGGAGGAAGAACACTGGGACTTCAGCTCTGAACATGTCCCTGGAAGGGGAAATGAATGTCTAGCCATTAATCCCATACCCAACCCATTACTGGATTCACGGCTTTAGAAATATACTTCAAAAAGTGCACTGAAAAATGGAAAAGAAAATAATTTAATGGAAATATACTGAAGCTGAGCATTTTAAGACCCTATTGTTATTCACCCAGTTCTATTCAACATCCTTCTGTGTCACTGACTACTTAAAAGGTCTTACATGAGCAAATTATTCAGCTGAAACAAGAGCACTCAGCTCTTGCACAATCAAGATCTAAATAAGAGTACCAAATTTTAAATTTTTTTTGTGAAATAAAGACTGTATGGATGCTATACAAACTGCTATTCTACATAAAAGAAATCATTAAGTTATTTTTTTCATTAGAGGTTCTGTGGCCAAAACCCCCAAGTTCATGGGGTCATTGCCAGAGTTTGCATAAAAGCAGACACAGGAGCAACTCCTCCTTCCAACACCAACACTCCCAGGCCACTCCAAAAACTTCAGCCCTTGTAAAAAGGAAAATAACTGTCACAATTTTCTAAACATCCAAAAATCTGTTCAAATTGTGCAGCTTTCTGCCAAATAGTTTATTCCTGAAAAGCCCTGTCTCTGAGTGGAGGAACGCACATGCAGAGTTTCACATGGGAGTCAGTAGGCACAGACGCTGCAAAGCTCCTGAGAGAGGGCATGAGCTGGAGATATTCTGCTGCCTTCACCACAGCAGCACCAGTAGGCACTTCAATATTTCCCTTATTGAAAATTAATGCAGCCTCTGAATTTTAAACATAAATGAAACATATTAGTTTTAGATTATTTTTGCGAGCCAATAGTCAGAATTTAATATGATGATGTGTATAGATTGCCTTGATTTTTTTTCCTCTTATCCAGCGCTTGCAGCCTATGTGCATTTAAACTAAAAACATTTGATACACACTAAATATAAATTATTTGCTTGGAGATCTGTCAGGCATGAAGAAAAAGCCTCTTAAAATAAATTTAAAATATTATATGCTTGATGGTGTATAACCAAAGGTTTAATCTCACCACTAAAGGGGCAGTTGCTGTGATTCTGCAATAACCCTGCAGACAATAATCAAGACAGCTCCTGTTGTTCTCTCAGTAAAATCATGGTAAACACAGCATGGATATATTGTAATTTGATATCTGTAAGATCAACTGTTATATCTCACAGTAACTCATAATATAAGATTTCATTCACCATTAAATGTACATTTTCCTCAGATGCCATAAAAAACTATTATTTACTAGGTATGTCTTCTATTAACCATAGATTGCCAACAGAGAAAAAATGCCCAGAGATAATTTTTTTAATATAACAAACCATTTATTTAAAGTATTAAAAACTAAGCTTTAGCATGTGCTTTACTTGGGGGGGGGTATCAGTGAAACATTACTTTCCACATTGTTTCAGCACATAGAGGGGAGCAAGCGGAATTTCCCTACTTGCTCCATAGTTAGAAAACAACAATAATTCTACCCTGGGAGCACCTTTTCATCATTCAGGCAGATTAAACATTCATCCAACAAGGTTACTTGGGCAAAAATGACAGATGAGATAGGTTTTTAAGGCAGAAGTATAAACACTGAGGCTCACTGTATTTGTAATTTAATTGTATCAGTGAGAAATAAATATATTTTAAGGAGAGTACATTGCAACAATTCTGAGCTATCACTAACTATAATCCCCAAAACATGCCAGCAGGATTTGATTCCCATCAGAATAAACAGCAATACTTTACTCAAACATAACTAGGTTACTCATCAGTATTTTAGACAAGTAGACTTTTTTTACTTACCAGTGCTGGATTTTTTCTTGGCAGCCAGTGACCACCTGTCATTAAAACAGATAACTACTCATGAAAAAAACAAAGCTAAGCACACAGCTGCAATGTCAATGCATCAGAAACTAGAACAGGAGCTTTACAGATTTGGTGCTGCCTCTATCCACATTTTTATTTGTCAGTGCAAAGGCGTGTGAATGGTCATTCTTAAGCAGCACACTTTATCACAGGCTAATGCAGAGTGATAACCACAGAAAAAAATCACAGCTTTTCACTTCTTATTTTGGTACAATACCTGCTCCATAACTATTAGGTGACACACGATCTGAGATAAGTAGCAGTTTGTGCAATCTGCCAATCTATTTTCAGTGTTACATGTTTGCAGAGTAAGAAAACAACATAAATTTTAACAAGACATCAATGTAACTCCCATACTTAGTCATTAAAAAGCAGAACAAATGAATCTCACAGCGCCAAAAACATTTTTCCTCTATCAGTACATCAACAAATGTCTCCACTGGCCACTTTAACTTGAAAAAGCCCAAATTAACTTTGTGCTGTGTAAATACATAGGTATTTGACACCATGATGGGCTGCTGGCTTCTCTTCTTTCTGGGTGTCAGAAAAAGGTATTTCACTTACTCCCTTATGCCACAGGCTTTCCCAAGAAATACAGAAGAATTTACAAAATAAAGCTCTTAACAAATTAAAGGTTTTAATTAATGCCGTTAAAATTAAATACTTTTATCTTTTTTAACTGCAAATGTTTAGACTACATATAGCTAACAGGCAGGATACTGAAACCTGTGACCTTCTCTGCCACAATTGCATGGAGATTTTGTCTTTCAAAACATATTCTGATCTCTGAATAATAGTTACCGAAAATACAACACAAACAATTTCATTCAATTATATGAAATGCAATGAAGCCATGAGGCAGTTAAATATGTCTAGACAGCTTCTCAATATAAGCATTTTCTAGATTTTTTTTTACAAATTTCGTTTTTCCTATAGCCAAAATAATGCTAACATTCGAAAGCAATTAATGAGAAAATTTGCAGAGAAAACAATAACATACATTCAAGTACCACTGAAATCACTGGAGCAGATAATTCTTTTTTTTTCCCCCCAAACAACAGAATGAAAGACATTTTTTTTTTTTTCAGTTAGCATATGTGCAGCTTTTGCACAACAGATCTCAGACCCTGCACTTCCTACTCATGTAGGAATAAAAAAAAAATGGGACTACTTTGAGAGATAATAATTCTTTAAACAGAGCAAAGTTCCTAAATGAAAAGGATCAGCTTTACATTTGTGGTTATGTTATTTCATAATCCATCAGGAAAGTCAGCCAGGTAGCTCATCCCACATAAGCCAAGTTTAAATTTATCATTTGCTTTAAACTCCTACAAATCAAATGCCTAGCAAAATATCTTCCTTAATGTGCAAGGCAACTATTTTTAAGCTTGAGAGTAAATACACAGACTTGTACAGGACATCAAGCCAGAAATCTAATTCATACTATTAATATGAAGCCCATTTTAAGAGTAGAGTTTCTGCAGGAGACATAAATTGTCTGTTAACAAAGCCAAGGCACGTTGGAGCCCACCACTGACAAGTTGAGGAGTCCAAGGCTATTCTATCCACATCCTTCATCCTTTCACATTTGGCAGTGATTGTGAAGTACACAACATAATTTAGCATACAAAAGTGTTTATGAAATCCTTTAAGAAAGTTTCCATTTAATTGCCCCATTACAGATGAAGATGGAAAAGACAGGAAGCTTTCCATTCCCAATACATGACTTTCCATGCATGAAGTGAGCTGAAAGCACAAAAAGAAAAGCCCTGCAAACCATAAGAGCAGCATGTTCATTAACCTCTACATGATAATCCTTTCGTAGCTGCATATTAACTAGTTACATATTCATAATCATTTACATTATTTAGAGGACCTTCTATGAAAATTTCCAGGCTATATCCATTAGCCACAATGTTAAAGGTTGCAGAAGATAGTCTACTTAATGTTTCCAGGAAGCTTTTTTAATTAGTAAATATGTAAATTGGGCACATATGCTTTTTATGTTTTTAAGAAACAGTCCATCAGCAAAACAGCATAGGGGCATATGCTGTTTCCATCACCCTTTATCCCCCTTAAAAAAAAAAAAAAAAAAAAAAAAAAAAGAAAGAAAAATCAATAATACCAATCAATTTTAATTTAATTCTTCTTCTTTGATATAATCTCTCTTGAAGGGATACCAAAGGGTGGAACCAACAACAAACCTTTTCATTTCAGTGGCCAGCATAAAATGAGACCTTTTACAGAAGTGCTAAAATATACCACCTTAAAAATGTTGCAGGCTGCACTTCTGGAACTGAAGTCTATTAAAGAATAGAGAGAATAAATATTGAAAAACAGATGGAGATCAATTATGCATATGACCTTTATTAGGTCAGTCCCACTGTTTGGATAACAACTGGTCTTATCAAAGCAAAGAAACAAATAGATAAATATATAAACAAATCTTTGATTCTTTGCCTTTAATCAAACACAGGAAAATCATTATTCTATCTTCCACACATAATTTATATCCAGAGTTACAATTAAAGAATGAAAAACCCTTTTAGGGTAAATAAAATAAATGACCTGCTTGTTTATCCACTTGAGTTCAGTTTACCTGGACAGCTAGTGCCACCAAGTATGCCTTACTTTTAAGGCATCAGAGTGAAGTAGAATCAACAAACTCCGAATTCTCCCCTTTTAGGCATAAAAATGTATGAGTTTGTGAATGCACATGGTTATCAGTGGCTTATCTGCATACTAAAATATTTATTAAACTACTCTTGCAGCAGACTTAACATTACCTAATCATGGGTCTGGTTATTAAAACAGGATCCACTGTCAGAAAACATATTCCATAGTCTTAAAAGAAAGCAAACAGGCAAATATCTGTTTCCTTCCCTTTCGCCAACAGCGAGTTGTTAAAATGCAGCTCTCCTCAAGCCCCTGACCCACCAGAACAGCACCTGGGAGCTCCACCGCAGCCCCTGGGGACAGGGGAGAGGCCAGCCCTGCACAAATTCCTGCAGGACTAAACCCAAACCCTTCCAGCAGATTATGTGCTCGCTCTGCTCTCACTACTACGTGCCTGAGCTATTTCTAGGGCTGCCTGTGTTGCTGCTTTTAGGGAATCCCTCGTTTGTAGGTGTCACAAGCAGAGCATGAGGATCAGCTTTAGACCTGTGCTCACATCCCAGGTGTCCCCAGTTCCACCTCACCAGTGTGATCCCAGGGCAGATTGCAGGCTAATGACTCCAACCACCCCCAGCTATTTCTAGGGATGTCTGTGTTGCTGCTTTTAGGGAATCCCTCGTTTGTAGGTGTTACAAGCAAAGCACGAGGATCAGCTTTAGACCTGTGCTCATGTCCCAGATGTTTCCAGTTCCACCTCACCAGTGTGACCCCAGGGCCAATTGCAGGCTAATGACTCCAAATCACCCCCAGGCAGCTCCTATCATCCAGCCAAGGACTTCATCAGCTGACCAAAGACACAAAATTCCTTCTCTCTGCAACACATTCTCCCTTCCCTATCTCTTTATATGCTACCTTCTCCATTATCTTGCATTCAAAGAGTTCAAAATCTCCATGAATTCAAGTGATTAGCACTTTGAAAAAGCAGTGCACTGATTCTGCAGGCTGAGTTACAACAACTGACTCTGCTCAGGGCTGGGAAGGGAAGGCAGAGCTCCTAAGTCAGCAGCCAGGCTCTACAGTCACTTCCAATGTTTCCCTGGCAATGAGCACAGGTGAAAAGGATGCTGTAGCACAAAGCAGATCTTACCTGAATGTGCCATGGGTCTCCAACCTATCCCACATCACCCCAGCAGGTTTTCACCCTCCTGTACAAGGGCACTTCCTTCCTGCACCTTATTTTTCCTGATCTGTTACTTCTGCAGGCGTTCCCATTACTAACAGCTGAACGTAATTCTCTGTGGTGCTTCTGATTAACAAAGTGGTGGCACAACAAAGAGGTCTCTTCTCCTCTCCACTCCCAGACTACACTGTTTTATTCAGGTATTCTCCAAGCTGGGGGGCATGCAAGTGAATGTTTCTCCCTACTGAGCAGCTGGGCACTGCCTACAAAGGTGCTGGGTTCAGCACACAGAGGGCAATTCTCTCTCATCTCTTCTGAACAGCAGTAAAACAAACTCCCAAGTCAGAACCTTATTTATGTCTCAGCTTGTGACAAATTTTAAGTAACAGAGCTGGTCCAGGTATCACCTGCAGGCAGTTGGGGCACCACTGCTAAACCTGCTCTATGTGAGTTGTGCAGGTAAGTTCAAGTCCAGAGAAGTAGAAACTTTTAAGTTTCCATGATGGAAGTTAAATTCAATGAAAATGATGAAACTAAAAATGTTGCACCAGATTAGGAAGAGGTCCTAAATTAATGAGAGGCCATTTCCACACTTGCAAGTACAAAGGTGGAAATGTGAAGCACGGCACAAAAGCAAAGTTTCCCTTTAAACAAGTTGCAAGTTAGGCCAAGCAAATGTCTGCTGGATCTACATGCACACTTGAGCACTTTGCTTCAAAATTGTGGCTCACAATCTGGCTGGTCTTCTGGAATTAGAAGCTAGGGACACAGATCTAATCCCAGCTCTGATTCTGTTTCTTCTATATGGCCTTGAGCAAATCACAACCTCTCAGTCTACATTTCTTCATCTGCAAAATGGGGATAATAGTATTAACCTACCCACCTCAGAGTGTTTAATGATGATTAATTAATGTGAGAAAAGCACTCTAAAGATGTAAGAGCACTATATAAGTGATAAAGCATTATTTACCACTTGAAAAGTAATCTGAATAAAATCAGATATGCAAGTAATTTGTTTACATGTAGCAATAATATAATTTGTGACTATTTAATCTTGAATTAGTCTCACTTTAAACATCCCTTTCAATCACATTTCCAGTTACTTAGGGAAAAATGACAGTATGGAATACTTTTTGTGGAAGCAAAGGAAGTAATGAGGTGGTAATTAAAGTAAGGGTCTAATAAAGTCTAAAACCAATGACTTGCCTTCAGGAGACTGTCCCTGCCATTTGGGATTGTAAAAATGTATCTGTTTCAATCTAGATCCTGTTGTTCAGAACCTTCCACCAGTGTATGCTGGTCTCCTGAAATGCAGATCCATGTTTGCAAGGCTCATGATAAATCCAACATCACTTCCATTACTGACTTCCTCCAGGTGACTCCAACTCTGCATAGCTCTAAATGTTAAATATTCCACATTCAAGTATTTACTGTGGTTCATACATGCACATGAGCTGCCTCCATCTGGAAATGTTTGCAGTATCAAAACCCTCTCTGCCATGCAACTCATGCATGAGATTTCCCTCTTGTACCCCCAAACACTAAAATTTTACCCATGAAATTACCAGTTCACATATCACTTTACATTCCAGAACGCTAGTGGGTGGTCAAATATTTAATCATCTCTTGGTAACAAGGATGTAACAAGCTACAGAAAAAAATAAACATTTAAAATGAATTTTCATTTTTTCCTCTAGGAAGCTACACAGTACTTGCCTAGAACACAGCAATCACTGATGGAGAAAGACAGAATTAACATTTGTACAATTGTTTTTCCTAGAGCCCCATTTTCAATCAAAAAATGAAATAAAACTATTAAAAATTCTTCAGTCTGTTGGCACACTGTATGATCTAATGCAAAAGGAAGAAAGCACTTCTGAGTTCTCATATTCATTTATTAAATCATATTACTCAAAAATGCTACATTCCAACAAATTATTAACATAAAACCCCCTTTGGGTGGAAACTTTTGCCTTTTGAAGAAATGGGTTTGGGAAGAATACTGCAGGAAAAGAGAGAAAGAAGTCTGAATCATGGCAAACAGTTTTTCCTAAAGCAAAAAATCTTTCTTAGAAATATATAGTTTTCTTTACAAGAAAACAAGAAATCTACTACTTTTCATTAATTGTGTACACACCTGTGGGTCTTGCAGTTTTGCAGAAAAAGTAGTACATAACTATTATTTATCAATAAGTAAGTACTACATTTTTGACCAAAAATTACTAATTTTTGACCAAAATTGTTTTGGGGAGTTCAAAAATTCTACACAACAATAAACCTGCTGAGTGAGTTCACTAACTCCAAACCAACTGAAGTGGGGCAAGCAATGCACACAGAGTAAGATCTCATCCTTCACTGGCAGCAAGCCAGTGTCCATGTCCTGTAACTTCATCTTGAGACAGAGATAAGAACCCAAAACTTAGTGTTTCAGCTGAGGTCAGGTAAACATTATTTGTGTGGCTACACCACAGCCAGACTTGCTCAGGTACCCAGAGAGCAGCACACCAGCACAGGCACAGAACTCCTATGATCTAAGCAGCCCAACATCCCAAGCAGGTTTTGCAAGCTTTGATGGAGTTTATAGTGCAAAAACTATGCTGCTAGCAAAACCTAAGCTTAACTGGCTTACAATTGCCATGAGCTGTGACACCTGCCTCACAGACATAGCTGCAGGCTGTGGTTCAGCTTTCAGCACAGTCCTGAGTAAACTCAGCATCATCCCTCCCTGGCTCCTGCTACTCAGCTCCACTGTCTCATCCTCCCAAAGCTGACACGATCTGCTGACAGACATTTGTAACCACATTAGGGATCCACACTGGATGAAAAATAGTCCAGGAAGGAGGGGGGGAGAAAAAAGGGGCAAAAAGGTCAACAATAAAGTTTGTTTTTAAGCTGGATGCCAGCCCAGTTCACTAAGCACTGTCACAAATGTGCCACCCTAAAACTGCTAAAGAACTGAAAACAGTACACACAAAAAGACTAACAAGTTGTTCAAATTTAAGTCAGCTGGACAACTCACAAGATCATTAATGAAAATTTTGAGCAAGGGCCTGAGACTGTGGCTCCTGTGCTGCAGCCTATGCTAACAGACAAGAGGAACTACAAAAGCAGCACCTGCACAGTGCAGCAGCATCCCAATGCAAGCACACAAACACAAAGCCTTAGTGCACCTGCTGCTCTGAGGGCATCATGAGGTAAGCTCTGAGCCAGGAGATCCACCTGCAACACTGGAGGCTCAGACTAAAACAACGTATTATTTCACAACCTCAAAGGATGAGAGAAGTACTTGAGACAAGGAGCATCCAAACAGACCTGAGAAGACAGGCTACAAGCTGAACCTATGGAATGGAGATCTGCAAAGCTACTGAACACCATTCCCAAGTGGTACCCTGGTCACTGCATCTGCTCATAGCCTCTGCAGACAGCTGTAAGAAAAGCACAATTCACTAACACTTCAATTTTGTGCATATAATCTCATCTACACATTTTAGCTACCAATGAGGGTGAACACATGCAGGCTTGCCCTGTCCAGAATAAAGACAAAGCTCTTTAAACTCTTTTGTCAAATCTCCTCCAATTACCATTAAAAAACCAAATGAAGATCTGTTAATTTATTTCACAGCTCTTGGCACTATATAAAGTTGTAGGTATTTAACTCATACTAATAAGAACATGGACAAATATTGACTAAAAAAGTAAAAGTAATGATCAATTAACACTGGAGGAACAATAAGTATTCCATAATAAACTTCCAGATCATGACTGAATTAGCCTTTTTACTTGAATGCAGCACCTGAAAAAAACATTACTGGAACCAGTGGACAGGGTGGAGTGCATGCCATCACAATTTCCAAGAAGGTAATTGTCCAGGTACCTTTTTAAAAGGAATAGGGCAAATAAAGCTTCACACAGTTCTTTTTAAAAGGAGCACATCAAACCAAGCTCTAGACACTCTGTTCCCTTTTCTCAAACAGTTATTGTGCAAAATGAAGTCCTGCTGCACTGGTGGCTCACACCCAGGCATTCTCTGGATTCTGTGAACTTGGACACAGGTTGGAAAAAGTGCAAACCATGGGAGACACTGCACTGGAAAGCACATCTGAGTCTCATCTGTGAGTCCGCAGGCAAGCACTTCCTGATCTCCAGTGGCTCCTGCAGCAGCATCAAGAGAACAAGACCCTACTCTGCTTCACTGCTCCTTTTCAGACTGCAGGAACAGCTCTAAAACTGCCAAGTTGCTGATTTCACAGCACAGCTATTACTTGGAAAAGACAAACAGAAGCAGTCAGCCCCAGAAGTAAATCATGTAGAAGAGGAAACAATTTAAAAGAGTGTAAGCTTAGGATTCTGTGATTTGCTTCTCCATAACCCACCTACAAGTTTTTTTAACAGTCAAAAAACTTTAAGTACTGAGGATATTGAAAATCATTTGGAAATTAAAGATTATACAGCTCTGCCATTTAAATTCATAAAAATTAAGAAAATGTCATAATGCACAATGGCCAACAAGTTACAGTAAGAGCTGCACTCAATCTAATTGTGGTTTGCTATCATGGTGAGTGACAGGAGAGTCACTTCCTTGTCCTAATTTTTCCAAAAGGAAAATAAAAAAGTGTGTTTGTCAGTGCAATACAAAAAAAAAAATCATATTGCCATCTAATACTGGAATCCTTTAGATTCTCCATGCCTGTGTCTGCGCTCTGCAAATGTCTCTTGGGTCTAATTGGCTCTGTAATGTCTCCCATTACACATATTGTCATTGCATTGCTCAGGAACTATAGAACCTATCATCCCACTGTAAATTCACTGTCTACACAAGTCTTTCCAAATCACACACATCTGACTTGTCAACTTCCCATCAGTTAGTAATCCCAACCCACCTGATTGCAGGAATAAATGTATATCAAATATTATGTTTAAACGCAGGCCCTATAGCATGAGAAACTTCCTATTTAAATATTCATTTTATAATTCCTCTACTAACTTGCAATAGATTTACTGCAGTATTTTCAGCTAACATATATTGCTTTTACAAGTAATCCATGACACATACATTATACTCTTCTTACAGAAATATTCAAAACTTTACGCAGGCATTGTGCTTCCAATGATGGTCTTTATCATGAAAATTACTAGATATTCTTCTATAATTTATCCCCAAGATACACATTCTAAGTCATGTTTTTATACAAAGTGCCTTTAGTAGGAGCACTGAAAATTGCTTTTAACAGTTTGGTCTTACTATCACCACAAATTAACAAGATGAAATCTGTCCAACAGGCAAGCAGTCCTAAACAAGAATTAAAATTACTTTTCACCAGGGGTCCTAAACCTAGAAGTTGCAGCTTCCATCTGATTGAAGACAGAAAGTCATGGACATCCTTTTCTTTCAGTATTTTTAAGCAGAAAGGAAGCCTCAGTGCACAAGTTCTCTAGGGCAGCTCTTTAGCACTTAAAAGCTCAAACCTATAGCTGAACCAGGGTTGTACAATGGCCTGGGTGTTAAAATAACCAACCACAAATCAAATATTATCTTTAATGCTGCAGATAGGTACTGCTGTATTTCATGATTTCACTAAAGGTTGTCCTCAGATTAATGGGAATAAATACATTTCCTTGGACTTAATCAAGCATCACTGGGACAGCATAACATCCCAGTAATTAAAAGAAATGTATTTGACTGCCAGTATATAGAGATATTGTTCTGGCTAAGTAACTTCACTATTTTCTATGATCCTCACACTACAATTACTAGTTTACTGAAGTACTGGATAACTAATTCTCCTTCATCTTTGTGCTGAGACAAAACAGGAGCCTTCAACTTCAGTGATTCTGTGGGAAAAATACGAATCTCTGAGAAGAGGCAGCTGAAATGAAAAGGCCTCCTCCATCTTAAAATACAATATTTTTGTAACTGAAAATACCGTTGTAATCCAATTATATATATTCATTGCATAGAGGGAAAGTCTACTATATCTTCATCACGACACTCCATTGCAACCAAGATATGTAGTTCTTTAGTATAATTTCATATTGAAGCTGAAGTGTTCCATTTTTTTCAGCCAATTTGCAGAAATTATGTAAAGTTTCCCTATGATAAAATATAACTTTGGTACATCAGCCTAACAGAGGCTTAATTAATGGTCTCCTGGGCCTCTTTTCCACTGGAGCAGATCTGTTTAAGAAGAGTCTTAAACTTGCTTACAGAGGGGTCTTACCATGAACTGGGAATAATTCTCTGTGGCTATGGCAGACGTGTGCTTACACATTAGGCCTGACACTAATGTACCAGGGAAATCATTCTTCACCAGATTCCATCACCCTGAAGGAGCCCAAGCAGGCGAGTTCCCATCACCAGTTATTGGCATGATGGCTTCCAATCCGTGCAGGGCAGACGATTCAGAGGATTCCAGCAGACCCCGTTCATCCACATACTGGCTACACAAGTCTTTTAGTAATGATCTAATGGGTGTTCAAAAGTAGACACATTTGTGCACACAATATTCCAGACAAGGCACATTTTTATACCCCACAGGTGTTACTCACTTTTTCTCAACTGAACCAGCATGTGACAAAATACAGGCTGGAGATAAAATCTTCCATTATAACTGAGGAACTCTAACATGCATCTTACCATCTGGTTTAAAAAAAACTTAACTACATGAGCAGAAAAAGTGAAAGGTCTGCAGACTGTACTTGTGTCAACAACACGCTGCACATGACCACAAGTTATTTCCAGTGACTCCTGCACCCACACAGAGCTCACTGCGAGGCTGGAATCTACAAGCCCCAAATCGCACTCCTTAGGTTTTCCGGACCCACTTGAGTTAGATCAGGAGTGTAATCTACACGAAAAAGTATCCTGAGTTTTGTGCTATGGTCTCAGGTGGAACCAGCCTCTGAACTCTTGGGAACAATTTCTGCAGAAAAATCTGGTTCTTTGAAACCCATTTCCACTATAACCAATGATTCCTAAGGCAAGTCATGAACAACTAAGTTTAGACACACGGTCTCCTCAAGCTGGCCCAGGGGCACGCTGGCCCCCGGCATGACGCAGGTCACAGACACGGCTGGGAGGTTTTGGAGGCGTGACTGTCCCGAAGGCCGGAAAAACCACGGAGAGGCGCGTAGAGGATAAAAACACGCGTTCATGGAGAGGCGTGTAGAGGATAAAAACACGCGTTCATGGAGAGGCGTGTAGAGGATAAAAACACGCGTTCATGGGCGCTGCTATCCACGGCAGCCTGGGGCAGCACCGGGGCGCAGGCAGGGCCTTCCCTCCTGCCGCCTCCCGACCTCGCTCCTCGCGGTGTCCCGGGGGCTGAATCCCGGGGGAGCTGTGTCCCGGGGGAGCTGTGTCCCGGGGGAGCTGTGTCCCGGGGGAGGCTGTGTCCCGGGGGAGGCTGTGTCCCAGGGACTGTGTCCTCAGCCCAGGGGTCTCCGGGGGTCTCCGGGTGCCCCGGCCCGCCTCGCCCGCCGCCCGTGACGTCACGCGGCCACGTGCCCTCCCCGCCCCGGTCCCCCCGGGCCCGGCCCTGGCCCCCCGCGCCCCCCGGCCCGGCCCCGGTGCCCCCTTTACCTTCTCGTGCTCCCGCCGGAGCCGCCCCACCAGCGCGGGGCTCAGCGGCGAGGCGCCGCCGCCGCCGGGGGCCTCCATGCGGGCCGGGCCGCGCCGGCGGTCTCCGGGGCAGCGGGGAAAGGGAGGGGAAGGAAAGCGGCCGGTCTGGGACGATCTCCTCAGCAGGGCGAATGAGTCCTATAGAAATGTTTGTGCAGGGCGAAGCGCCGGCTCCAGAGCCGCATCCACGCGGGGGCCGCCGCCGCCTGGGCCCGGGGCGCCGCCGCTGCCGGGGGAAGAAGCATCTCAGTGTCGCATTCTGGGCCGCGCCGCCGCCGCCGCCTGGGCCCGGCTCCCGCCGCGCCGGGGGAGAGCCGGCCGTGGGTGCCGGCGCTGGGTCCGGCCGCGCCGCCCGCCTGCTGCACTCTGGGTACGCGCCCGCGGCCCGCGGGAGGCACCCGGCTGCGAGCCGCGAGAGGCGGGCGCTCCACACCCCCTGCCCGGCCCGGCCCGGCCCCCGCGCCGGGCTCCGGCACCCCCGGGGCTGCCTGGCCGCCCGGGCCGCCCCGGTGCTCCCGCGGCCCCGTGCTCCGCAGCGCAGGCCCCGGGCGCCGAGGCCTCGGCGTCAGAAAGCGGAGCAGCGGCTGCCAGGCGCTCGGATGGGCCTGCACTAATCCCGGAGCCACAGAGACAGAGCCGTGTGTCCTTTGTAACTGCGAGGTGCTGTCACAGGCAGTGCCCTCGGGATGCCGGCTCTGCAGAGTGTCTGTGCACTGGCAGGGCAGCTGGCGGTGAACAATCACAGAATCATAGAAAGGACCTTAAAGATAGAATAGAATCATCACGATGAGAAGAGACCTTCAAGATCACCGAGTCCCACTATCTGCTCAGCACTGTAACTCCTAAACCACGTTGCCCAGCACTTGTGCCAGACACCTCTTAAACACCTCCTGGCGTGGTCATTCCATTACATCCCTGGGCAGCCCATGCCTGACACCCAAATGTTCCAATGCCTGACACTCAAACAGTGAAAAAACTTTTTTAGTCTCTAATCCAAATCCTCACATCCCCCCTGCCATGAGCAAGGACACCTTCTGCTAGACCAGGTTGCTCCAAGCCCCATCCAACCTGGCCTTGAACACTTACGGGGCATCCATGCTGCTCTATGGGCAGCCTGTGCCTCATCACCCTCACATGGAAGAATTTCTTCCCAATATCTAACATAAATTTCCCCTCTTTCAATTTTTACCCATTACACCTTGTCCTTTTTCTACAGGGGGCTGCCATGACTTGGCAGATTGCAAAATGCTCTTAGAAATCAGAGCAGCACTCAGACTTGCCTGCGTGGCAAACTCCATGCATGGGAAGTGAGTGGTGTACAGCCACCCTTGGAATACCACAGGTAATTTATGTGCACTGAACTCACTAGCCAGCTCTGTGAATGCCATTAGACACCTGTGGCATAACACAGTGCTGGAAGGGAGCCAAGGGAGCCCTGCTTTAACAGCATGCTGGACGGCAGCACTGCTGAAGGCCTGAGCAGCTTCTCGTGATGCTGGATGCCCCCCTGGCAGCTGTGTTTCAACTTATACGCTCCAAACACCACAGAGTTCATAGACCTTGTGTTTAGTGCTGAACCTTTCCCTTGAGTGAATGAGGCTTTCTTTTATGTTTGCTGGAAGAGTTGAGGGGCTCGTATTGCCTCCCCCACAGGGTTACTGAGTATGTCATAAAATGGAGGTACAAAGGGGCATCATGCCTACATTTAGATCAAGGGTTTCCTTCTCCAGCCAAAGAATCAACACTTCCTTTCCATGAGCAGAACTAACCCTGTACATACCAGAAAACAACTGTTTGTGTTACACATGACACAGTATTTGGTGTGCACTTTTGTAAATCCATGTTCCCATCCCCCTTCAAGAGCTTGTTAAAGCTCTACAGATGAGGAATTTAGAAACAATTTTCAAAGCATGGTTACTCAAGCTGGAAGTTAGCTTTTAGCCTGACTTTAATACAGCTCCCAATATTGCAAATAAAAATTTGCAAATGCAGCCGGGTATTTTGGTTTTTGAACTAACTACATCCATAATCTTCAAGAATAATTGAAAGTTAGCTAAAATCTATGGCACGTGTTTGTCACTGAGGGAGGGATTCTGGATCCTTTAAATGGACAAGGGAGATCTATATATCGTTATCAGAAAGCAGCTCACCAGCAAAAAGATATCTCAAGTTTAAACAGGTTATACAAATCTTGCAGTCCTCCTAAATGCCCATTGTAGGTAATTCCCTTTAAGCCTGCTCAGAACCTCTTCAGAGCTTCACTTCAGGGCCCACAGAGGAGATAGTACAAATACAGGTCATTTTTAAATGTTCTGGTTGATTTCATTTCATCTCAACTAGATCGGAAGATAATACAGATGTACAATATAAAGATACAGTGTCTTATTTGAGATTTTCATTTTTTGCCTGACATAAAAAAATCCCTTAAGAAACAAGAGGAGACACAAAGTAGGAATTCTGTATCACAAGACACTATTTTCTAAATAGAATGTAAAAACATGCAATCATTTCTCTTGATTCCTCTTCCAAAGACTTCACCATTTCCTGTGCCTTGAGTAGACCACTTAGTCACTGAATGTGTTGGGTTGAAGGCCTCTGACAGTTCCAAAGTGAGAGGCTGCATCATTATCAGAGTAATGACTGCTTGCCTTTGGTTGTACTGATGATAGTATGGAATAGTTTATGGCATCCTTTTGTACATTTTGTTTTTCAGCTGTCAATGAAGAAATGTTCTAATAGTGACAAACAGATGGGATACAGCATTTGCCAAATATAAGCATGAAGCCTTTCTCACATTCTTTTGCACTTATAACCTGTACAAAACCACTGTCACCAGTGAAACTCTATAGATTGTAAAATAAATCAAAATTTGGCCTTCTAAGCTGCAGATTTTTGTTTACTTGTTTACAACATTAAATCTTTAGATGACCTACCAGATGATTTTCATAAAACCTTGGAGAAAACTCTGGAGGACTCTCTGTAATTAAGTGAGGGAAAGGCAAATAAGCAAAGCTTACATGTTCTCTTCCAAGCGTCTGGCTTAGTGCTCAGCAGACATGCCCGTACTGGAGCTGAAGACAGAGCTGCTGGCAGAGCTCCTTCCAAACCCCAAGCTGGTTAGATTGGATGAACTTTTAAAATGAGAAATCAGTGTCTTGTTTTCAGTTCTGATATGAACAGGTCAGCTGTACCTATGAGAGCAGTGGATTAGAAGCAAAGTCTTGGAGAGGTCAAGTTAAGTTTGCAGAAGCAAACCTCACACCAGGGCTCCGGCTTAAAGACATTCTCCTTTGGCAAGGAAGTCTGTGCCTTCTCCCATACTCATTCAAAGTCATTCACCACCACTCTGCAAAGACAGCAGTCACAAGGGAGGGGGAAAACAAGGAGAGGACAAAAAAAAGGAGGCACTGGAGAAAATGCCCCAGCCAGTCTTTCTGCAGAGAGAAACAAAGCCAAATTCATGACCCTTCTGTTTTACAAAACTAGAACCTTAGATCTAAAAACATGGATTGCAACAAAAAGTTATGGATGAAGACAAGAGGGTTAAGAATCTTGGCGCTCACACGTGTGCAAATACATGCAGTGCTATGCTAAGAACAGTTGTGTGGAGATTGGCTGGAAATTGGGTACAGGGGAAAAGCAACAAGAAGGAGCTCATCGTTATCAAGAGGGAGGAAAAGTTATCCTGAGACAGAGCTCCCATGAGAGGAATGCATCTTTGGAAAACAAGATGTGACTCATGTGGTCAGAGATGTGACCACCTCTGTTGTCAGCACATGGAGACAGTGTGAGAACAGGAATAGTGAATGAACTCCCCAGGCCATGAGCAGATTCCCTCATCTGCAGAAGGAAAATTTCATACTCAGTCTTATGTCATGAAAAGCACGTGCTAGAACTGTTGGAAAAAAAAACCTCAGACTAGTATCCTTTTGTTAACTAACTCACTGTAAGCTAACTCATAATCAAAATGCCATAAGACCAAGTCCATGTTGGGATTGTATATATAATTCTGGCTGCAACACCCACCCTGCGTGCTTATTACGAACTTTTAGTGATTTTTAAACTCCTGTGAAAGATTAAAAGCCTTTCCTTGTTGCTTTGATTTGCCAGGAGGATAAGTGCACTAGC
This sequence comes from Calcarius lapponicus, assembly GCA_039654755.1. NCBI lineage: Eukaryota > Metazoa > Chordata > Aves > Passeriformes > Fringillidae > Calcarius > Calcarius lapponicus. The sequence continues at coordinate 15,051,090 of CM077474.1, read as the reverse complement.
AAATTTAAGAATAACTGTCTCCACTCTGCCAGCAATAATTGAATATTTTTTCCATCCAAAAGTTTTATTCTGAACAAAATCACTATTAACTTTTCTAATGAATTTTCTTTATGTTGCAGATAAGTCCTTTTGGGGCTTCGTGTTGAAAAAGAAAATATGGCCATGAGTCCTCCTCCTTTGGTAAATCAGGACAGGAAGGCAACCCAGTTCCACCTGAGCTACTTAAAGGAGTGTAGCTCTGCATAGCCTGCAGAACCATGGTGAAAGCCTGCACCTCCCTCAGTTTAATCAGCCTGAAACAGCAGTGGTTTTTGTTCAGATAATGACAATGGAGTCAAACTACAAGACACCTTTCATTGTCCAGACATAGAACAAGTAAGGCTTTTATTTGGTTGTTGTTCTGAAACATCATGGTGCTGACATTAGCATGTTCCTCTCTCCTGTCTTTTCTCATTAGAGAAAGGTGAGAGGCTTCAGGGATGACACCAACATGCTACTCTTTTTTTGGTTACATACTCAAATACCTTAACTCATGCTTGAAATGGAAGTTATGGGGCACTAGGTGACAGCTAAATATTTATGTGCTCTGTATCACCAACTTAGCCTCACCCTTGCTATCCATCCACACAACTTTCCCATGTTAAACATTCTGATAACTGAGAACCATCAAACAGATGTTCCCTCAGGTTCAGTTTTTGGACAGGGTTATGTAATAATTAGGTTGATGTTCATTTGACTCTGCAGGGAGAAGAAGGGCCCTAATTTTCTGGTTGAAGCTGCTGAGCCTTAAAGTCCATCAACACAGTGTGTTTTGTTTCCACATTGGTAGTGATGAAGACGAGTCTGGATCTATGTATTGGATTCAGTCAGGATACAGAAAATTGTCAGAAACAGCCCATACCTATGCAGACACACACGTTACCTCCCACATCTAGGGACTGCTAGTTAAAAAAAAAGCTGGAACAAACTGTAAGCTGTCTGGTGAGACCATCTGTAGAAATTTCATTTTTCCTGATAAAAAAGGCATCTATGTAAAATAGATATAAGGCAGGATAGCCAGCTATTAGTGTGCATTATGCTTTAACCTTATTATGTGTTTGCTAATAATAACAACAGAGCTTGTTTTCGTGTTACTGTCACGCAGCAAAGTTCTGGGCCCCTTGCAGCGACACAGCTGACTGTAGCCTAGCTGCTTTTTTGTGAGCACTGTCATGGTTGGTTTGGCACATGAAACTTGGATGCTTTATTTGTATGCTTTGTAGTTGCTTCTGCCATCTTTGATTAGTATCACCTGGAAATCCCTGCTTTTCTGCATGTAGTCACACCCAAGAGGAAAGCCTGACTCGGAAAAGATTAATGTCACTTTGCTTTTTCCCCTCATCTTTTCCCTGTAAAGGAGGAGAGCTTTCTGATCATGGCAGTGTATCAGTAAAGATAGCCTAGATACCAAATACGTTAAGGGCCTCAATCTCCTCTCATATGTCCCAGAATTAAAGCTGAAATAACTCTGTTGACTTCAGTGGTGATTTATACCTGCACTAGTGAAAAGAGAATCAAGTTCTGAGGTTTGTTTGAGGGATACTGTGAAATTTTTTTCTTTTAGCTTGTTAAACAGATAGTACCAAAGGCACATTTCCATTAACAGGAAGATTGTGGCATTAAGGATGTCTGTTTTTCTCACAAATTATTTACTCTCACATGCTGAGGTGGTGATGAGGGTGGCAGTGTGAGAGCAGCCCTTGTGCAGACTCAAGGGGCAGATTTAGAGGTCTCCCACACCACAAATGCACAACTTCTTTTCTGATGTTTGGGTCACTAACTCTCTTCAATACAGCAACTGTCAAACAAAGCTGGTAGCACAAAGTGTGTGTGAAAGCAAAGCCTGCACTTCACTTTTGCAAGCTAAAACCTTGGCCTACGACAGTGTGTTTAATACAGGTCTTGCATCAGGTCCAGCAAGAGCCAGCTGGGCCAGAGCCAGAGAGAATTCTCAACCAGAAGTGGCCTTGTTAAATACTCTGTACTGGGTATGTTTTTCTGCCCATTATTGATCAAGGGCAGGTTATACACCATTATTTTTTGCTGTAGCACAGCAGCCAGTTTGATGCTGTTAATGTCTCAGAAAACTCTTCCTCTGGTTTCCAGTTTGTAGGAGGGGTACCTGCTAAGGGGGCATTCCCACTGCCTTCTTTCCAAGCAATCAAGGGACATTTCTCCAGATAATTGGGTTCTTGTCTCTACAGTGCAGCAAGCCAGCACAGAAGCACTAAACTGCTTCTCAAATTTTTTACCTGAGTTTCTGTGACTGAAGCAAAGCTGGTAACTACAAAGGTTGGGTTTATCATTATTTTCAATTAATAACTTTGTCTATCCTTTTAATTGTAATTTCTTATTCACTTCAGGGAACTATTTACATATATTTACATATATTTATTTATACACTTTAACAAATGTACTCATATTAAAACAGGGCATTTCTCTGACAAGCTTAAACCTGTTTCTCTATCAGTCAACTTCCCTTTCATTTCACCTTTTGTTTTCTTTCTTGGCATTTTTTCTACTTTAAAACACTGCATTTTATTGCTAAAGGCGCCTTTGGTTTCCAGATATTCTTCCAATTTTGTTTAATTCTTCTCAGTAAAATCACAAATGATATTGAGCATTACATTGATTTTTAACAAAACAGCTGGGATGGGAATATGACAAACCAAAGGAAACCAGAAACCACAGTCCTCTACTTGTGCTGCTACAAACCAAAAGCATATTACAATTCATTCCTGCAAGTCCTTTCTTAAGCATGTAATCCCAATTATGGACACAGTCCTCATGGCTTCAGGGAAAGTAACTTCATGATCCAGGACTCTCCTCAAGAGAGAAAAATTCATCAACTTGCCTAAGAAGGAGTTTCTCTGGAAGCTGTAGACTGAGGAGAGTCAGAGCACGACTGGAACTCTTTTTTGCATAACCAGATCAAATCTGGCCTTGGTAATAGTGAGAAATTATTACCATCTGAATTCTAATCCATGGCATATGCAATTGGGGCTGGGTGGTCTCATTATAACTTCTAGGAGAGCAAGCCTCATCTCATAAACCACCACTGCAGGTGGCACTTCAAATGGAGGTCTGCAGGCTCAGCAGTGTAACTCCACTTCTTGTTGAACTCACAGAGCATTTTTAGCAAAGGAAATGCAACAAAGTCAGTTGTCTTCATATTTCCTGATCCCTGAAGATTCCCATGAGATGTTTATGATCATTATTTAGAGAAAGAAAAAAGAATAAGAGACTTGAAGTACATATTTTCTGTGGAGTGATGTAAACTACAAATATTTAAGGAAACATCAGTGAGATGACCCCAACACTAAAGGCAAGCAACAATGAGCCCCAAAGAGGCTTCCAAAAGATGCAGTCTGTGTTTTCAGGACACATGGTCAAATAATACCAATTTTATAAAACACAACAAATTAGGATTTATTAGACTCCTATGCTAAAGACAAGTGGGTTTTTCCATATCCTTTGGCATATCAAATGTAATTGACCTCATTGAGAGGAGAGACATTCAAAGTGTTTTAATAACCTGAACTGGGCTCCATATCAATTTACATGAAGAGCCTTAACTGGTGTCTGTTTACTGGCATTTATTGGGCTCCATTACAAGGAAGGTCCTGCCTGCCCATCTCACCTCATTTCTGTTTTCATCTCCATGCAAACCTGGTCTGCTCTGTCACAACAACAGCTAGCAGGCATCTTTGAGTGACATCCCTGTGGTTTAAAATTTGCATGGAAAATTATAGCTGGCCCAAAAGCAAGTCCAAAACATCATCATGGTGGCAAGACTGGAAGGGCAGCACTCTGAACACCCCCTCAACAAGAGGGTGGCACCTCAGCAAAGAGAAGATGCAGCAATATTTGCCATTCTAGGGAACAAAGATGGTAGGACTGCTTGTACATGAAGAGCTCTGCACTTTGGGCCAGACATGTTTGCTGTTGGCTAAAAACCAAGTTTTTGACATGAGACAGCCTTGATAGGGAAGTTGCTGCTAAGGCACAAAAATTCTGCTGGTGAACTAAAGACATTGTAGCTCAGTTAAGAGCAGATACTACTTTTATATTTGATTTCAATGGATTTTGAATTTATTTGTTTTCAAAAGCATCTAGAATTTAGGAGACATGTATATATATATAATAAATCAAAATAAGTGAGGAAGTGACAGCATAAAGAACTGAAGACTTTGAATAATATGTTTCATTTTAAAATTACAAGAGCATAAATGCACAAAGTCTTAGAGGCCTCCATCCAACAAAGCACTTACATGTATACTTAATTTTAAGTCTCCCTACAGTCACGCTTTGCTGAATTGAGGCATAATAATGGTAAACTTATAGGCCAAATTCTGGACTGAATTCAGTAGATGCAGATGTCTTTAAAAGGAAACAATATGTGTATGTAGAAAGCACATCTCTAGACACGCATGCCTGATCACTTGCATTCATGTTCAGAAACTGTCAAATGCAGGAACATTTGTTTCCCCTGATTTAAAATACTTGCCTTGTTTGACACAGAGCCACTTTGCCAGCAGAAAAAAATGGTCTCTGCCCAGAAGACCTTACAATCTGAAATTTGGAGAGATGAATAGCAGGTAAAATATAGAAAAGGATGAGAATGGAAGAGAGCTGAAGTAATAAGCTCACATGGTTATTCATTATAGACATGTGCATTCTGTGGCTGCCAAGTTATAAGTTTTAAATATAGAAGTTTACTTTTATGTACAAGTAATAATTATTAACAGAACACAAATCTTAGGGGGCTCTACAGATCATTTTGACAATCCAGAGTGAATGGGAGTTTTGCCACTCATTTCAATAGAGTCAGGCTTTTATTCTGAGACTCTGCTTTAACCCGTATGTCCCCAAAAGAGAGCACACACAAACCTTTACAGCCCAACCAGCTCTGCTCTGACCTACAGAGCCTGGAAACTGGGGTGCAAACATCTGGCAAGTCCCAGCTCTCAAAAAGAGGAAGTGTCATTCATCACACATCTGTAATAAACAGCAGTATGCCAAGCAGCAACAAACCTTCTCCAGCCTTTCTTTACAGCCAAGCCTCCCAATTAACCTCCTGTCATCCAGAGATCAAGTAGAAGACTCTTACAGAAGAAGACTTGCTCCAGAACACCTCAACTTTCAATTTTGCCACGCTTTTCTGAGATGGAAGGGGAAGCACACAGTGGAGAACTGCTGGGGAGGAATGGTCTGTGCACAAGGCCATGCTCACAGCTCCCACCCCTCCTGCAACCCTGGGAGCTCCTAATGCCTCCTACCCCCAGCTCACATAGCAAAAGGGATTTAAAACTGTCAGGCAGCAGCTTTCACTATTAACTTCCAGTTTTGAAACAGCTGAGACTTAGAGGCTTTGAGGAAATCTGGGTCCGATTTTTATTTTTAGATAAACTGCCAGGGAAATAAATCACACAATAATGATTTTCAGTAATTTTTATAGGAGAAACTGACAACTCACTGTGGTGACTCAGTATTTGCAGAGTACTCTACAATATTGTGTAAACATTTTAATTTCATCCATGATTGAATGAATTCAAGGGGTCTGGGCTTTGTTCCTTTAGCACTTTGGAGGTGTTTTAGCATGAGGTGGGAAGAAGGTAGCAAAGGACAGACTTTGTCCATGTTGTTGCAGTAGACAGTTTCAGAAATCATGAAAAGTCATATGGATTTAACATTTCTTCTACTGTATCAGAACTTTCACCTCACCTAAGAGAAATAAAATTCAATTATTACAGAGAGAGATACTAACCTTAATAAAGTCACTGGTAAAGTTGGAGTAATACAGGGGTTGGCCATGCTCTTGCCCTGTTTCAGTGAATCTGTTTGGGAGGAAAGCTTTCCAGAAAGATGATTCTGATAAGCAAAATAGCTTTGTAGTACTAGCAAAGAAAACCCCCTAAAAATTTGGGGTTTTTTTCTTTGCGAGTTTGGTTTTGTTCCTTTTGGGTTTTGGTTTTTTTTTTTTTTTTGAGGGTTTTTTGGGTGGGTATTTTTAAACTTCTCTCAAAAAAACCAAAATCTGACACCCCTCTGAACCGAGGCACAGGCTCCTTGGGCTCTGAGTAAAGAAACTGGCATTAGTTCAGTGACTTCCACCCGGCTCCACGCTGTCTGAAAGGTCCTTTCACAGGGAAGTTAATGCAACATCTTGGCCTGAATTACCTCCTTTTCATCACTACCTCCATGCTATTTAGATATAGATTTTTTAGTTAAATGTACTTGTTAAATTTTAATGTTCTTTTGAAACACTGATGAATTCACATACCACTATATGCAGCTTGCTGGGTCCAAAGAGTCACACAGTGGGAATGAAGCTGTACTTGAGCCATGCTGAAGCAGTTTAGCTGGAGCAGAGGATTTTTGTTTTTTCACTGGAGGCATGATGCAATAACCACCCAGCTGATAAGCTTTAACTAATTTGCAGTTTCCCATTTATTCTTATAAAACACTCCAGTAAGCTATGTTTGGAGTGGGTCTTCTCCCAGATTCCATACACTATGACCTGATTTTCTCCCTGCCACATGTTCAGCACCCCCAGACGCTCAGCTGTGTGTGTGAGACAGGCATGCCCTTGTCCAAGGAGTTGCACAGACAGTCACTGTCCCCTGGGCAGGGGCCAGGCTGAAGGCAGCCCCAGCCAAGTACACACAGCTGCAGTGCATTTGGAGCATTGCACAAACTCAGACAGTGGAGAGAACTAACTCTTAATGGAGCTATAGGAGCAACCAGATATTATGTGAATGAGAGGAAATAAATACTGGGTTCTTTACTTGCAAGTGTTCTTTGGTGGGGATGATGGTTTGTTATGCAACTGAAATGTGAGAAAAAACAAGGAACCAGTAATTTCCTCTTGCACTCACAAGACAACACCAAATACCTCTTGAAGCTCAATTATGATGGACAAGGAAGTGTAACGGCTAGATCTGGTTAGGTCAAGGCAAGACAGGAATATTAGATCAGCTACCCCAACTTGCACAGCAAAAGCTCCTAGACCACCAAAATAGGTTTGCATTAATACTTTAGACTTTGATTGCCAGCTTCTACATGACTAAATGATACTGTTCAGAGACACCTTGTGATAGTCTGAGGACCACCAAGACAAGCAGAGCCCATCATGAAGCCCAGCAGAGTTCCAGCAGGCACTTGGAAACAGCAGCTTTATTTCCAGTTTCCACTTCAGCTTGCAGACATTGGTTGTTCTGACACATTTCCCTGCTAGCTGAAAAAGCTCCCTGGTACCCTGTATTTTCTTCCCATGAAGGTGCTTATACATTATAATTGAGTCACTTCTCAATCTTCTTTTTATAATGAAAGATAGAATAAAACAGCCTGCGGCTTTTAGAGCATAGGCAGCTTTCCAGAAGAGTTTATGAAGGAGTAGAGGAAGTCTTAATTTCCCTATTTACAATACAGTATCAGTCATCTCCCTTTTCAAACTTGCCAGAAGCCTTTGATTCCTTTTGGAAAAAGCTGTATACTCACATTAAAAGGCACGTAAGCATGTATCAGCTCAGATAGCCCTTGGTCCCTCAGCCTGTTTTTGTGGACATGAGCACTATTTATGACAAATCAATTTGGACTTGCATGGCAGGTAAAAATGTAAATCTTATCTAAAGCCAAAGCTCCAGTGCTACTTTTAACAGCAGCTTTTATTTCACTGAAGTATTTTCTTTTCGTAGAAGTAGATTTCAACTAATCTTACACTGATTTGAGAAAACCCTTTGCAGATCCCAGTGTCATTACAGACTGTTTGCAAGGGCTGGCCACTGATTGCTGCCAGCACAGTCATTGAAGGACAGGGGCTGCTCCCCTCCCAACACCTTCTGGAGGGCCTGCCCAGACCTCTGACACACAGCTACTTTCTGAACACAAGAACCAGCATGCTTTAGTTGGTTTTTAGCATAAGCACCTGTGTATGATCTCATTACTAAAGAAGGAGTCAATGTGGAAAAGCAAGTTTCACCTATGGTGGCCCATGTAGCATCCCCCAAGAGCTGTGCCTCAGCCTCCCCTCTGGGAGCTCAAGGTGGCACAGACTTGCTCATAGCCAGGTGTGTGCCAGGGGCCCCTCCACAGCCACCTGAGGTGCCCCTGTGATGGTTCCACAAATCCATCCCTGCCCTTGCTGATGCCCATGGTGGCCCAGCCCCTGAGTTATGGCCAGCACTCCCTGTGAAAGCCTTGCTGTCCCCTTCCTACTGCCCTGCCTGTGGCAGCAGCTCCCCTTGCTCATCACTGGGGAACCATTTCCATGAAATCTGCCAGGGGAGGCTCCCCAGTGCCCTGGCCAGCCCTGCAGGGCCGTGCCTGAGCTACTGGTAATCGTGGCTTGTAGGAGGAAAAAGCTGCTCAGTTCCCCGACACAGCACAGCCACTGGCACCCACGGTGTCACAAATGCTGTCAGGGCTTCCCTGTCTGGCACTAAAACCATACCTATTATTTATGGATACCCCTTTTTAAAATTAGATGATTACAAATTAGAAAATACATGTCCTTAAATCTGAAAGTGCAAAGAGGGGTTATAAATATGCTAAGTCATTCTTTTATGTGACCTGAATAATTATGGAATCTGTAAGAGTTGCAATTTAAAAGGGTTTTGAAAACACATCATCTTTCAAAAGATACATCAGTAGAAGGTCATCTGTGACCCCTGCATTGTGTGAATTTTCTGATGGAATAGATAGACCTAAAGTAAGATGACAGCTGCCCTCTCATAATTAGCAAGTAGGAGGCTGAAACAATCTGAAAGCCACCCAAAATATCAATATCAAAGTACACATAAACGAATCAGCATGAAGATAAGCGCCGTGCTTAAATCTCTACGAGATGCTGCGCTGGGCTTAAAGGAAGAGGCTGATTTTTAATGCAGACACAATACATGTGCAATTATGATATACTACAATTATTGCAGCAGCAGATGCAAATGCTGCCCTGTGCAGGCTGAGCACAGAGCCAGGGCTGTGCAGTGGGGCAGTCCCAGCCCGGGCAGACACAAACCTGCACGTGCACATGCAGAGCCTCCCTTCTGTGCTGCTCACCCTGTGCCTCTGCCACAGCACCCTCAGCCAGGCACACATCAGCACTGTCACTTCTAATGGTGAGGGACAAGTCCCATTGTCTTCTGGCATATCACATTTTCTTTGAAATGACTTGTCCTAGATTTTTAGATTAAAAATAACGAGTATATAATTCATATATACACATAAATTTTATATTAAAAAAAAAAACCTTAAAACCATACCTACAGTACTTTAGTACCTGACTTGTATATTTATGTGACTATTGTTAGAAGTGACTAATTGGGTTTGATTAGCTTCATCATTAATATTCTGTCCATAATTTAACATGCTTCAATAAAATACCCTAAAGCAGTATAATGATTAGATTTCAGGAATATGTGTTTTGCAATTAAGTTGCTCTTGATTTTGATATGCAGATTAAGAAATGGTGGTCTCATTTAAAAAAAAACTGCCCTTATTAACTCAGCAGTATACTCTGAAGATTAGGTAAGAAATCCAAGATTTTCTCTTTGTATATGCTAGTTAAAATGTATTTCAATCAAGCATATGTGGGCAAATCAGATTTGATTAGTTTAAGTTCACAGTCATTCTATCTAAATGAATAATGTGTCACCTAACATTGCAAAAATTTGATTAATAGTTTATCAGTTAATTAAAAATGGGGTTTAATTTTTCTTTTTTAGGAAAATGCAAGGTAGATATTCCTTGTCTTCATCATAAATGCAAATTATTTCAGCTTGAATCTATTGTTCCTTGCTCGCTTCTTAGCCAACTGGCAAGAAAATAAAGCTTTTAAAACTATCTCTTTTAGAGAAGCAGTAAAACTTTGTTTGCTTACACATATGGCTGCCAGTTGTCCAAGTTCAAGTGGGATTATTCCTGTACACGCTTCTTCCTCCCCCAGACTCTGCAGGGACTTTTTGGAGAGAACTGGCTTTGCTGCATCCCACAGCAGGTCCAGGAGGACTCTGCAAGTGAGGAGTCCAGGTAAGACCCACCAAAGGGGTCAGGGAGAAGAGAGGAGATTCCAGCCATGCTGGGGAGCAAAAAGGACAACACCAGGGGACAGGCAGCCCCAGCCAGCCTGAGAGGGGAGCACCAAGCCATGGGCAGCCCTCAGTGACTCCTGTCAGCCAGCATCAGCCCATCACAAACCCACAGGGGCACAGGAGGAGGGCGGCAGGCAGGGCTCCAGCCAGGCTGGGTGTCTGAGCACTGCTGCTCTAGATTGCACCATGTGTGCATCCATGTCTTATTTGGCGATGTATAGAATATAGAATATTACACAAGCAGAGAGGAGAGCAGGATGGAGCTCTCAGTGGTGTGTGCACTTGTGTGAGCACTCTGTACTTGCCTGCTGTGTCTCCCCAGCTCTTTGTGTATGTACACACACACATATCTAGCTATCTATATATCCCTTTGTGGTACATGATTTGCCTACTGTAAATACATCTTCAGCCTTGCTGCTGGGTGGGCATGAACATGAAGCTGCAGCAGCTTCACCTCTCAGGCCCTCAGATCCTGCCTGACACGTTTTCCTCCATGCTACATACACAGAACAACTTGGAAAGGAAGGGAGGGGAAGCTTCCTCCATCTAAGGAGCTTTGAAAGTTGTTTACAAACAGCAACATTAAGAAAATGGCAGTGCTACAAAAAGAAACAAATATGAAAAGCTAAAAACTGGGAAAACAGAAAACTGGCTTCCTTCAAGAACTCAAGTTATTTGGTGCAACCACATCATATAGTTTTAATTATATTCTCCCACATTACACTTTCTACATGATTTTACATTATCCAGGGCACAGCAGGAATAGCACTCTGAGTTAGCAAGCGTGAAATGTGCACATCTACACATGACTCAAGCACACAATGGAAGAAGATGCTTAGCAGAGTCTCTCCTAAAGATGCTCCTACAAGTCCCCATGATACCCTAAGGAAAACAGCCAGGATTTTAGCAGGGAACACAGCACAGCCTTCACGCTGCAGGAAACACAGGAGGTGCCTCTCATCACTCTGAGGGTGGGACTGCTACACAGAGCAGCCTGTGCTCCCCGTAAGCATCACCATCAGAGCAGGTGAGATGGGCAGGATGGTGGTTCCTCTAGTAATTCTTCAGTATCAACCAAGAAAATTGCTTTTCTTTAAGAAGCCTGTTCCTTTTTTATTTTTTTAGGTTGGATTTTAATGTTAAAACCAGTCCAGAATAGTAAAACTACTTACTCCTAAACAGTTGGATGAACTCATGCATTCAAATTTGTTGCTTCTCCCCTCCAACACTGTCCTCCCTCTGGCTCATATACACTGCCTCCAGTGCTCCAGGAGCCCAGACTGCTCCACCCTGTTTTCATCCACCCAAACATTTCTACATCCTTTTCAATCTGTGTAAATCAAACCTCTTATTTTAGTCCTTTTATCACCAACTCTTCTGTTCCCTTGTCACCTGTGCTTTATATCTTTATTTTCCTGTATAAGGCAGCCTCACAGAAATGACTGGAAAAACTATTACCCTTTCTCCTTCTTTCCACAGCCACTGTTGCTGCCACATCAGGAAGAAATCAGCTACTTAATTACAGCGTATGAGACAGATAAAATGCCAATTTTGCCTCCTATTTATAATGATCACTTAATTTTGCAGGCACCCCACAAAGAGCAGAATCTGCATGCTGGTCCCTCGTATTTTCATATTGTTATTAATAATCTGAGCATGAGGGGGGTGAAAGACAGAAGAGATCATATTTGCTGCTGTACAGCTCTGCACTAGCTATCCTAACTGTAGCACAATAATCCTATTTGTGAGCAACTAAATGTATCTGTATTAATCACTGAGTCATACAATTATTGAAGTTAGAAAGGACCTTTAAAATCGAGTCCAACTGCTAACCCAGCACTAACAAGCCCACACTAAACCATGGCCCTCAGTGCCACATCCACACATCTTTTAAACCCAGCCAGGGGTGGCACTGCCCCACTGCCCTGGCAGCCTGCTCCAGTGCCTGACCACCCTTGCAGTGGAGAAATCTTTCCCAAATCTTTCCCAATATCCTGACACAAACAGTCCCTTCTGACCTTATAGACATCTTTTTATTGATTGAGAAGGAAGACAAAAAGGGAAAGAAAAGCATTATTTGATTATCCATTGAGTAAAAACAGAAGAAAACCATTCACCGTAAAAGAACTGAAAAATCTCCAAGTGCAAATGGAAATGTAGAGTTACAGTGATGTACCCACAGGTTGTTTATAGGCTTTGGGTAACCTGGAAATATGGATCCATCAGGAAACACAATTCACTTCAGCAGAAGCTAGGAATGCTCAGACTTCTTAAAATCAGGTCCATAAAGACTAACACCTAGAGAAGTGTGTCCCTAAGATAGCCAGAAGCTAATTGGTCATGGATAATAATATAACATGCTTGCCCTCCACCATTAATAAGGGGCTATATTAATATATCATGGCTTGGTAACATAGTATGAGTGGAATCTATATCAAATTATTATGTCAATGGGCCATTAAGCAAATAGTACATTAAACCAATGGAAAAGCATTAGGTGTTTGCTCCATAAATGGGTATATAACAGCAGGTTTAGGATTTAAGACTCCCCAATAAATGCAATATTGTATAAGCTGCAGGTTAGCAACGAATTTGCTCTACCTCGTTGATTTCCATATAGAACCAGCCACAAGGAGCCATTTTCTATCCTAAGGTTTGCACTGTAGCCAATTAATATGAAATATTTTCCTGTGAAAAGCCATACAAACATGACCATGTAATTCCCTTCTAACAGAAATGTTTCATTAGTGTTTCTGATAGAGGTCATCAATTCTTCTTCATCACATTACTTCCATCTTGTCCAGCAATTATTTACAATACCAATGACACCAAACACATCTCCTATGCTTTCCCCCCACCCCCCCATGTTTGAGTTCAGCTTGTCACAAAAGTTTAGTGATGATGAAAACTCTTGGACAGGAGCCTGTGCAGGATGAAACCCATGCTGTAATGCCCTGATGTTGAAAGGAAATTATTCAGATGAAAGAGGTTTTACTCCTGTACCCATTCCCTCTGCAGGGTTGCAATGAGAACTTCCAAAAAAAAAAAAAAAAAAAAAAAACCAAAACAAAACAAAAAACTAAAAAAAAATTCAGGTTGTAACTGGAGATATTTATCCACAGTTCCAGGAATGCATTGGAATTGCAACACTTGCACAGGTCACCAGGCAGCCATCCCCTGGCATCTGACCCAGCCATACCAGGTGGAAGCTGGACAAGTGTCAAGGTGAGGGGCCCCACATGACAACAGGAGGGTCACAAAGAGCTGAGTCCCTCCAATGTCAAGCTCTGTCTCTGGGCACAGCATTAGCCCCAAAGTCACTCCAGTTGTGTTTTGCTGCACAGCCTCTGCCAGGCACCTCCCAGATTTGCCCGGCCTCTCTCACTGCAGCTGCTGAGGAAATCCTGACAGAGGCTGGGTTGTTCTTTACCTCCCCAAGCCTTCCAACCTGCATCTTCAAACCATCTGCAAGGAAAAACCCTTCCACCTTATAAAGAAAACACAGGAGACCATTCTTCAAACAAACAAAGCAACTGAAATTAAATTATAAAAATCTTTAAGAGTGTTCCTGTGTCCTGTCCCAGCAGCAGAGCACAGGGCTGATGTCCTTCAGCACACAGCTCAGTCATGGCAGCAATCACTCCCCCCCAGCACCTTCCCCAACCTGCCTGTCCTGGACTCTAGATCAAGAGTCACCTTTTTGTGTATCCTTTAACAAACTCACGTAAATAAAAGCCATGTGGTATTGATAGACACTATTACTCTGTAACAAAGACTTCAAAAAAAAACAACATGGATAGGAGATGCAGAACCCAAAGGTTCAGGCCAGTTATTATAAACTGAAAAGGAATTCAAAAATAAACCACTAAGTCACTCAGTACAAGCTGCAGCTGGGGCCAGGTCTCTCCCACTGCACAAGCTGATGAGCAGCAGAGCTTTGGGGGGCACAGACCCTGCATCCCAGAGCTCCCCCACCACTGTCTGTGTGGCTGAGGTGGCCAGCCCTGGTTTTGGGCAGCTCCAGGTCCGTGCCATGCCCCCAGGCCAGGCACTGCCATCACTCAGTGCCTCTTCTCCACAGCAGGGCTGTCACCAGCCCTCCCTTGCAGCATCCTCCTGGGGCTCCCAGCACAGCTCTCCCCACCTCTACCCCCTCAAGGGCTGCCCAGTGTGGTGTGCACTCTGCTGGGGCCCCACCAGCCTTTCCCTCGCTGGGGTTTTTCCCCAGCACGCCCAAGTTACAGCTCTTGTGCTTCTCTCACACATCAGGCACAAACTGCTGCCCTCCACATGTGTTTCTGTTCATCAATACACAGATCTGGTGACACTAATCCTCTCTAGTTTCAAAATGGTTAATGGTTTTGGGCTCAGCTCCTCTCCACTGTGTGTTCAGCTTTCTGGCCTCTACAAAGCGAGCATAAAACAGAGTTTCAGACACTTCTGTTCACTGTGCACAAGAGTAAAGTGCTTGAAAAGATGCAAGATAGTGAAAAATCAGTGCGGTGTGTTTCTGCCTCATTCATGCCTGCCAATATCATTTTAAAAAAATCAATAGATTGCAATTTGCATTCATTTTAATACATTTGCATAAACTCAGGCAAATACATTGAAAGCTTTGTCCCTAACAACTTTAAAGTTATGCTGGAGCAAAACACCAGCACAGAGAGCTCATTGCAAGCTGCTGCCTTGGGGGTGGTTAACGTGGGCAGGTTTTGCTCTCCCTGCTCAGCTCCACCTGGGCAGGCAGCGTGGGCAGGGGCAGGGCTGGGCTCTGCCCTGGCAGCACCTTGGGAGGGATGGGCACGTCCCTGCTTACAGCAGAGCAGCCCTTTGCTGAGCCCAGACTGGTTTTATGACTGCAGGTAAGCTCTCAGGCTCAACTCTGAGCTGTTTTGTTTCACTCCCACGTTTTGGAGCGCAGTGTTAGGTCCCTGAGGAGCTGATCAGGCTCACACTACCTGCAGCAGTCACTGAGCAGGAGATAAGAAATGTGGTTTCACATTGGGACACTGAGGCTGGAGCTGGCTAAAATCTTTCTTCCCTTGGCTGAGCCTCTAGGTCAGATCTGTGAATTCACCTAGCTCCACCAGCAGCTGTTTCTCTTTCCAAGAAGGTTTCATTTCCCAAATCCATAGCTGATCAGGTATAAAACGTGTTGCAGTACTATGGGATTGCTTCAAGAAGCATCAGGTCTGCTGGCTCTCGGTTGAGTTCAGCCAGAGCAGCATCCCCTCAGCCTGTGGTACAAGCTGTGCCCAGTGGGACTGTCCCAGGCACGTCCTGGCATGGCCAGGTAAACCCAAGCAGGCAGGGCACTGCAGCACCAGCAGGGAGAGCCACAAACCCCTATACATCCACCCTGCACACCCCAAACTGGCACTGTGCAGCTCAGTCCTTCAGCAGGGCACGCAGCCCACCCCAGCACCCTCAGCACACAGAGTCTGAGCAGACACAGGGCTTCCCCGAGCTTTTCAAACCTCGCTGCTCTGCAGAAGTGGTGCTGGTGGCACACAGGCACAGCGTGGTGCCCTCAGCCTCAGCAGTCAGCCACAGGCCATGAGCAGCACCTCCAGAACCTACCAAGATATAAGGGGAAGAAAAAGAGTGCTGCTTACAGGCCTAAAACCAAAAATACAGGGGTAAAAATGGAATGAGTAACGGCTTTTCTGCAAAATGTGTAAAATGTCATCGAGAGAATAAAATCCGCAGTTGGCTGGAATATGAAGAATAAAAAAATTCACAAATACACCAAGGCCTTCAAAATTGCATCTAGACCAAAGAGGAGCAATGTGTTGGAAAAAATTCTTTCAAATTCAGTTCAAAAAAGCTGATTTCTGATGTTCTTCAACTCAGAACTTGGAATAATTTTTTCCCCCATAGGAACTTATACAAAAATGACAAAGAAGGAAAAATATATAAAAAGCCAAGAAATAATGACTTTTTAATCTTTGATGATATCTACTCAGAGGGTAACTATCTACAAGGATTGCAAAATTTAACCTATCATTTCCATAGTGACAACAGAATTTATAGATTAATAGATTTATAGAATTTAAACATTTGGAACGAAACCATCTGGCTCAGCAATAGCCAGCCCCAGACTTAGTGCTTCAATAGCTAGAGCTCTTCTCACTGAACAAAAGCCAAACCTCAAGTCATCAACAGCATCTGGCTATGATAAAGCCCTGCTCCAACACCAACTATTCAGAGATGCTCTGCTAAATGAGCAGGATGCGCCTGAAGCTGAACTGCACAAAGGGGGAAGTGGAGACGCAGTAGGTGTCCTCTGGGAGGGCTGGAGAAGGTGCTGCCCCACTGGGGCAGGAGGAGGATGATTGAAGCTGAGGAGACACACTCAGTTTTTTAGATCTGCTCTCATAGGGGTCAGTTGCTGTCTGGGTGCTCACAGATGTTTCCAGCTGGGGAGGGGGCAGCTCCTGGGGTGGG
This sequence comes from Calcarius lapponicus, assembly GCA_039654755.1. NCBI lineage: Eukaryota > Metazoa > Chordata > Aves > Passeriformes > Fringillidae > Calcarius > Calcarius lapponicus. The sequence goes on along the minus strand of CM077474.1, from coordinate 15,034,516 downwards.
TGCCATGCCAGGGAGGGTGACAATGCAGAGCCCAGCTCCACTTGGCCGAGGAAGCCACCTCCACACTCTCCCTGTCCCCATCCTCGGCCTGGGGACCCAAACCACCAATGCCCCATCAGGAAAGCAGCATCTCCAGGGCTGGGGTGGCCAGAGGCTTGCTCCCCACCCAGCCACCAGCCCCTTTGGAAGCCACTTCTGCTCCTCAGTGTTAAGGTAGAAATAGAAAACTCGAAACGAATCTCTGACATTTTATAACTGCATTTTCACTAACAAATGTAGACGACACATTTATTGACATTGTAACAACTCCTCCAGGACAACTACATTTTTTAAAAAAAGTGGAAGAATAAAGATAAATCTCCCATAGATATTGCAATGAATCTTACCCTGACATCCTAACAGCTCTGATTCAATCCTTGAATAGGGAAGAGCTCATTAAAAATATCTTCCCCAGCCGCTGCATGGGGCCGATGGCTCCTTCAGCCCAGCCCCAGCGACTCCGGCATGCAGCTGGTGATGCCAGACAGGCACAATTTATGGTTTCATGAATTTGATGAAGTGATAGATACACTCAGATTAGTATGTTTGTAAGAATTGTAAAGGTTTCAGGCCCAGATTTTGTGAACCACAAGTTTAATTGGCCCGCGATTACTATGACTGCATATGCAAATGAGATCAGCGCAATTTCACATGTAAATGGCCGTAAATTGGGCACGAAGAGCCTGCTGTGGACTCACTGCCACTCGAGCCAGCCCCTGAGCTCTCCACACCTGCATCTGGCTGGTGCTGCTGCCCCCAGGATCCAGCTACACAGCTCTGTCAGCATCGCAGGGAAACGTGGCTGGAGGTCAGGGCTGGGCACAGCACGGAGGGATGCTCGACCAGAGCAGGGCAGGCAGCAGGGGCTGAGCCCAGAAACTGAGCCAGGGCCTCTCCAGGGAGGCTGCTCCTCTCACCTCGTGAAATCCTCCCCCAGGCCCCTGCCAAGGGCTTGTCCACGCTGGGAACTCACCAGCCACCCCAAAGGTTGTTCATACGGGCTTGGCTGCATTTCAGAATTTTCACAAGTTTTCCAGACTTCAGCACCTTTCCCCAGGACAGCCTCTCCCCCCTAAGTTTTGATTCAAGCCAAGAAGTGTCCACAGTTAATGGGAATCCTAAGCCACAGGATTGAGACTGAACCCTCATTTTAAGGCCATTTGGCAGATTTGAACCCAGGCTAGTGCATTTCCACCCAGGGCCTGGAGCTTTGGTGCACTGCAGGGCAGCATCTTGCCTTGCTGCAGAGTTGGGGACACCCAGCTTGGGGCCCATCTCATTTGCACACTGTAGTTGTTGTTACTCTTTTTAACAAAGAAAAACTTCAGATCTTCAGCCATGGACTTGGAGCTCTTCAAAAAAAAAAAAAAAACAAACCAATTCAGAGGCTAAAAACCTAATATTAATGAAGAAAAACAGAGCTATGCAAGCCTGAGACAACTAATAACCTATGCAGAGCTATAAACTGATAAAGATTTGCTGGTCTTTAGTAAGAAGCAAAGCACCAAGAGTTTTCAGATAATAGGAAGACTCCTGCATTCAGTCTACGTGAACAAGACGCTTTAGGCTTAGTTTCCTCAAGACTTTTGTGCCATTTATGGACCATTTCTGCATGTAAAACAGGAAATTAGTGCACTAAAAATGACTTACGCACCAAATTAGTCTGTTTTCATACCCACAAAATCCCAAAGCAGCTCTATTTAACTCTGACCCAAGTATTCACCTCAGGGGTGAATTACCTAGAGAAGCTGGAGTCAGATGGAAAAGCACTTGCAGCTTTAGGAAGTGTTTTACAATATTTTACACATTCACCAATAACTTTATTTTGTGGAAACAAGTGCAGATTTGGTGCATGTTGTGCCATGACCCAATGTGGCAGGAACCCTTCCCACAGCACAGATCCCCACACTGCTGCCCCTTCTGACCATGTCTGCTCTTCTCATGTCTTTCCCTTTTAGATGAGCCCTAAAAATATATTCCAAAATAAAAATGAACCCAAGGTATCCAGCCTCAATAACCTGCGCACGTTGCAGTGCCACAATTTCAGCAGCCTGCAGCTGCTGGGCTGTGAATCTCACACAGGAACGGGGACACAGGTCTTCTATTCCCACACAGAATATTCCTTTCATGTCACCCCCTGCCTGACAATGGGGCTGAAGGCACTTGGGAAGGAAAGCCGAACATGTTCTACAACAGCCTTGCAGACTGTGGAACTCATTCCCACCCATTTTAGGAGCATTTTCCAGAAATATGGAACTCTTCCCAGTGCAGGAGGCGCTGCTCAAAACTTCCCTGTAACTGTTTCTCAGCCTCTGGGTGTGGGTTAGCTTTCAGGAGGTCACAAGCAAGAGCTGGAATAGAAATTTGTATCTTTTGCTCCCTTTAACTCAATGCAATCTCCTCTGTTTACATCTGCGAGCTACATCAGCAAAAACATCCTGCACAGATGAACTCTACAAGTACATAATAAATAAATAATAACAATAACAGTTTGTGTTAATATAGCACCTCTAATCCAATTATCTGAAAGCTCTTTGCAAATACTAATTAATTAAGTCTTGCAACACCCCTGTGACATAGGTTATTATTATCCCCACTTTATATATGACAAACGGGAGCCACCAGAACTCCGCTTCCCTCGGGCACGTGTTCAGAGCAGCACGGCCAGAGCCTTAGGCTGTGCTCCAGCACCACACATCACTCTGAAAAGGCTTGCTTTTGGTAAAGACCATCACACTGCAGCAGCAGAAAGGTGGGAAGCTCCCCAGGCGTCCCAGGATACAGCCAGGGCCAGCCCTCACACACAGCAGAGCACCCAGCTCCTGCTCGCTGCCCTCCTGCCAGAGCATCCCTGCAGAGCCACACCAGGCAACATGAGCTCACACCTCACCTCTCCAGCCATCAGCACGGCATGAAGCAATAGTTATTTGCCTTGGGTCTGCTCCAAGGCCAGGCTTGCCAAGCAAAGAGGTGCTGAGAAAGAGCCCAAGCCCCAAAAGGGCTCACAGGACTCTTTCCTGCCTTTAGTTTCCTTCAGGCGCTCTGAATTTCAGCAGCCCCTGAAAACTCTGTAATTTATGCCAGGTGGAGCCAATTGTGTTTCATCAGGAAACAGTCCATCCCAAAGCACAGGTGGGTGCAGGTTGGAGGGAGTGGTGCTGCCCAAGGGCTCCTCACCCTCTTGCCTGTGGCAGCCAGGGAGGCTTGGGCTCAGCCCCAGCTACACAGATAATCCACTCTGCAGCCTTTTACATGTCTCAGCAGCTTCAGTGCTCACCTTTTTCATAAACTTTTAGAAGATAGCCTGACATGGAAACAAATAATTTTTTTAGCTTGCATTTTATGAAAAATTATTGTTTAAAAGGAAGTTGCTGTTTGCTCTCTGAGGAAAGCAGGCTGGGTTACTTTATGTGTCGGGAAAATTGAGGCAAAATATCTCTAAATTTATTCTTTTTTGCTCTCTTCTGACAGAGAAACACATATGAAGACCTATGTTTTGTTAGAACTCTTTTATGCCCACACTCTGTTTAATCATTTGCTGTAGTCTGAAAGAGCTTTTGGACCAACCATCCAAGTCCCTTTTGGTGCACCTTTGGCAGCAATGTGGTTGGAACCATCCATCACCTCATTTCAGCTTACCCCAGCACCAATGAAATGGTGTGAAAATGGAAATATTTTACATTACAGTTGTACCTTCTCAGGAACATGCAGACCTTTGCCCCAGAAGTGTGTTTCTATCAAACTCATGCCTGCAGTGCACTGAGCTCTGGTCGGCTTGGTAGTAACAGGGGGGAACCACCCTTTCATCTGCAGTGAAATCCATCCTCCTCATTTTTAACATCCAAGTAATAAAATTCACACAGCTAAATGAAAGATGTTGTTAATTATTTTATGGACTCACTGCCAATTCATTCTCTGCCGTGTTCTGGTGAGGTCAGGTGGTGAGGTGTACAGTGAGGTGCTGCTGGGGAAGCACAAAGCTGCAGCTCCACACGTGCCACGTGGAGAAAAATGGACAAGAAGGTGTCCTGCTTTAAGTCAAACAAGATAAGGCGTGTTTGCCAGTTGATTACTAAACCTAGGAAAGATCAAACGGCTCCACTGGAGGAGAACTGGGTACAGCAGCTCGTAGCAAGTGCTGTGGCTAATTCCAGACCAAAGGGGAAGCAGGATAAGAGGAAATTTATGAGTAAGCTCTTGAAGTAATGAAACGAAAGTAATGCTGATTGGCCTCATTTGCAGCAGTTCAAAAGCTGATCAGCATCGCTGAAGTAGTGCGGGATCCACTGACAATCATTGCCGTGCTGAGGAGCGGGGCTGACCCGCCGAACACGGCTCGGGGGCCGCAGCTGCTCCCAAATCCCCTCTCCGCATCACCCGCACATCCCGCTGCTATCCAGGGCGGCTTCCTTGGCAAACGGGGGATGCAGGGCTGTGTGGTGGCCGGAGCAGCTCACAGGGCAAAGCTGGAGAGTGGGGAGTGCCCGGAGACACCTGCCAGGAGCTGGGCACCGTGCGTGGGAAGCACTGCCCCAGGGCAGAGAGGAACCTGTCACCAGTGGGCTTCGCAAGGACAGGACATGGGCTGAGATCCCAGCAGGAGCTCCTGTCCTCGGAGCTGGAGGGGCTGTGGCAGCCCAGGGGGACCCTGCAGCACACGATCTTCCCTGTGCACAACCACGGGAGCCAGGAACCAGCAAATCCACATGAAAGCTGCTGGATCTTCGGCTGCCCTAGAGCCTGTATTTAGGATAACAACGATTTGTAGTGTGCTCACTCAGAAATGGGGCAGGGAGGAAGAGTGGCACATTTGTTACTAATATACCTCTGCTTCAAGACTGAGCCTGACCCATGTCCCGGTCAGAGCTGGATGGGAATGCATTATTTGTGAACATGGAGCCATCTGGAACACATGTGATTCCACTGAATTTGGAAAAAACCCATCTGCCTATAGGTTGCAATGAAACGCTGATGGAACATGCAGTTTATGGAAATGTTTGTGTCTTCCTGGCTGGTGTGCTGTATTATGACTAATTTTTGAAGGCCACATTGCATTAAGTCAGGATGTGCAGTGGAAACAACATGCCTGATAAAATCTTATGTGAGACAATGAATTGTAATATGTACATTTTAAGACTGTAGAGGAAAAAAGGGCCTTTTTCATCTACAGATTGATTCAGGTCCTTACGTAAGCACAAAATCACTGACCATAAACAAATACAGCCTAAACCATTGTCTTTCCAGTAGTGTTTCACATACCTGGGAGGGAAAAAAAAATTATTAACCCCAAATTAGTAGAGTACTTTTGAGCTTTGTACTTTGACAAGTGAGCTGGTTTAGTTTAGTCACTGTAATGGGGAGAATACTAATCCACTCCTGCACCAGCAGTATCACAGGACACAGTGGCTGTGCCTCAGTGAATTTCTTCCACACCAAACTTCATTCACGTGGAGAACAAAATCCTCTGAGGGCCCAAGAGCTCCTGTGTGCCTGCGCGGCGGCCCTGCGTGCGGCTCCCAGGGCTGAGCTGCTGGGCCAGAAATTTCCAGCGCGAAAATCTTGTTCTTGTGGGGTGGGAGGGATGGAGCGGCGGGAGGATGGACGGGAGTCTGTGGGTGCTGGGGGGGATGCGGGATACAGTACCGCGGGGAAGATGCGGGATACAGTACCGCGGGGAAGATGCGGGATACGGTACCGCGGGGAGGATGCGGTACCGCGGGAGGGATGCGGTACCGCGGGAGGGATGCGGTACCCCGGGGAGGATGAGGGATGCGGTACCCCGGGAGGGATGCGGTACCGCGGGGAGGATGAGGGATGCGGTACCGCGGGGAGGATGCGGTACCCCGGGAGGGATGCGGTACCCCGGGAGGGATGCGGTACCACGGGAGGGATGCGGTACCCCGGGAGGGATGCGGTACCACGGGGAGGATGAGGGATGCGGTACCGCGGGAAGATGCGGGGCTCTGGAAGAATGCGGCACCGCGGGGGGATGCGCGGCGGGCGGCCCTGCGGGGCCGTGCGGGGCTCGGCGCGGCGGGCCGGGCGCGGCGCGGCCCACGAGGTGGCAGCAGACCCTTTGGAATGCGGCGGCGGGGCCGGCGGCGGGCGGGGGCTCCGCCGGGACTGCCCGGCCCCGCCGCGCCGCGGGACCGGCCGCCTCCAGAGGGGTCGGTGCGACCGAGCAGCGGCACCGGCCCGCCCCGGCGGGGCTCTGGCAGGGCTGGGCCGGGCGGGAGCAGCCCCAGGCGGTACCTGGGAAGGAGGGACGGCATCCCCAGGCTGAACCGGAGCATCCCCAGCCGGGGGATGCGCCCCGAGCGGCAGAGGGCTCGGCCCCAAGAAGCGCTGCCCGGGTTCCAGCCCCTCTGCCCTTCCCAGCCGGCACAGCTGCTGCGGGGCTGCCGGAACGAGAAGGAATTTAATGTTGTCGAGCTCTTTGAAACGTCACGGCAGGAGGAAATTGTTCCTGGAATACCTGCGGTCCCCTCGGGGCAGTGGGGCTGCTGGGGACACGGCAGTGCTGGGGCTCACACGGCCCCTCGCCCAGCCCGTGTGTCACAGGCGGAACCAGGTTCCTCTTTTCCTCTTTTTCTGCTTCATCTGCCTGCCGGGGCAAAATTGAGACCAGGCATCCCTGCACTGTCACCCTGCCCCGGTGTCCTCCGCACCGCCGCCGTGGGGACGCTGGGGCTGGGACCGGGCTGGGACCGCCGGGGCTGGGTTTAACCACGGCTCCACGGCAAACCAGACACGGCACCGTCAAAATGCAGCGGCTGCCAGCCGTATCTGGGGACCTGCGGGGTGATGGCAGGTGGCGGGAGGAGTTTCTTTATGAACTGACAATGCAGACGTGGAATTGCTGTCCGCGCTGATTTCCCCCCCAAAAGAGCTCGCTCGCTGTTAGAGGCTGCTACGCATCTCCGCAATTAAGCGGTCAAGACGCGCTGAATAATAAATGAGCGCAGGAAGGCCCGGGCTGCAGCTGGGGCCGGGTCCCCGTTGATGTGACAAGGGCGGCAGGCACACGCCGAGCGGAGCGCTCCCAGCACGGCCCGGCCGGGGAAGCTCCCTGTGAGGAGAGCGTTCTCAGCAGCCCAGTGCCTTCTCCATCCCCTGTCAGCACGGCTGAGCTGGAAAAGCTCCCTGTGAGGAGAGCGTTCTCAGCAGCCCAGTGCCTTCTCCATCCCCTGTCAGCACGGCTGGGCTGGAAAAGCTTTCTGTGAGGAGAGCGTTCTCACCATCCCAGTGCCTTCTCCATCCCCTGCGCCTCCCCACCCAGCGCGGGTCCCTCCCCAGCCCCGCAGTCGCTGTCCCCACCGTCCCCTCCGTGCTCACAGGAGTTTCTGCCTCCTTCGCGCCTCTGCCGCACAGCCCGCTGTAAAAGAGCGGCGGATGTGTCTGCGTACGCCTGAGAATAAAGGAAAAGGTAATTAAAAGACGTGCCCTACATCAAGCAAGACCATCAAGCGCCTGTTACGTTAAATGAGATGGATGAGCCCTCCATCCTGCCCAGTTTTAGCATTTATTTTTGGGCAAAGCGTTAGCACAGCGGCATTTTACCTCCCCCTCCATACTTTGGGTGGCAAAATACCTTTGTTTAAAAGGTTGTAAGGAGCAGAGAAGTGAAAGGAATGAATGTAGTTTGAGGTTATTGCTTGAGTGGGCAGAAGAACATGAAAATTCAAAACATCCCAGCAGCCTATAGATGTAGGCAAACTCCTGGCTGTTCAGGCAACTGATTGTTCAATAAATGCAAATGGACAAAGCAAAGCATCACTGAACTTGAGAGATAAAGGTCCCCTAACAATAGAGGCTTTTTACAGCATTGAGTCCAATTTTTTTTTCCTGTTTGTATAAGTAAAACCCAATTTGAGCAACTGAAGCATCAGCTCTTTACAGTGAAAGATAATTTGTCTGGAGCAGCCAATAAGATAGTGAAAGATCCTCTAAAGAAAGCCCAAAATATGTATCCTCATTTCATTAATAAATGGCTTGAATCCAGGCATAAAAATGATGTGACTTTAATGGTTTTTCCAACTGGTAGCCACATTCCTTGTTAGCCAGAGATCCCATGTGGGAACATTAAAGTGAGACAGCCCCACACAGGCTGGGAGTGATGAAATATGACCCAGCAGCTTCAGCATGCATCAGAGGATGGAGCTTGGTGATAAAATATTCAGATAAGCAATTCAGCCCCAAATGACGCTCGCTGTCCAGATTTTGAAACTGGGGTTTAAAGAGCTTCATAAGTTTGAAGTGCCAAGTTTCCATAAGTAAATATGAAACTGAAAGTCAAAAGCTGGTAATTACGACCTGGTTGTGCCTGGGTATCTGTCTGGTTAATTTGAACATGTGTTTTGGGTTAGTCCAGGAAAACTATCAAAATCTAGCATCTCTTTGTGAATAAATCTGTGTGAAGTTGGCATGCCACAGGTAGGAGAGGGGTCATGTGATATGGTATGTTCTCATTTTTTGCTTCAGTAGACTCATTTTTTATTGAATAGCAGAGTAAATATTTAAGCAAAACTAGTGTAAACTGCTGGCAGGTATGCCATGCTAAGTAGCAATCATTTACTTTTAAATAATTAAAAGTCAATATACAAGCGTAGCATTCTTGTTGCAGTGCAGCACACGGTGCCACCGCTCTGCCTACATGTCACTTCAGAGCCTGCTTTACTAACAAAGCATTTAGTTCAGCTCATTTGGAGGGAAAAAGAAAAAAATAATAGGTTTTTTAATAACCCACCTTCTCTGTTGTGTGTGTTTGCAGGTATTTTGGCTTGCAGACCCCAGCTGTTTCTGAGTCTGCATTACTTGTGGGGCTGGTAAGGAAAGCCCTGATTTCCTTTGCGTTATGCGTAGTGGAAGTGTCAGGATGGCTCTGATGGTGTTTAATTAAATATTTGGCAGTGTTTAATTAATTAAATATTTAAACATTAAATACTAAATAGGATGTGATGTCTGCTTAGTGGACATTATGTCTCAATAGCCATTAGTCATTAAATAGGACTCAAATTGGCCCTAGAAGGCTCCCCTTAGCTAAGCAAGGTCTTAAGTACATGCACTTTTGGATCTTCATTAATAAGTAATAGAGGCCAATTCAGACTATGTAGCAACACAGAGATCCCTATTAATGGAAACATTAATGTCTCTGTTTGAGCCCAGGCTCTCAGTCTAGACAGCAGATGAGCTGCTGGGGGCAGAGGGCTGGGATGGGGCAGTGGCAGCACACAGACCCTGCCGTGGCTGTGGGGTTCCTACAGCACAGCCCCTTCCCTGGCAAGCACAGGGGTGCAGCCTGCCCGTGCCTGGGGTCTGCCAGCTCCACAGTGCCTCTGTGGGACTGTTTGGGTGAACTTTGGGGGGTTTTAAATTCGTTACATGGTTTAGTGTTCGCACACACTGCAGGAGCCCTGCTCACCCAGGGAGCCCCGCGCAGCCACCTCGGGGTAAATGAGAATCAGGCTCCTCACAGCCACCCTTGGCCACATTCCCACGAGTCTGGCCAGAGGCTGATCCAGCCAAACATTCCCACGTGCCAGCTCTCTCAGCCTGCACTCCTCCCACAGGCACAGCAGCTCTCACACTGAACACTGAGCACAGGCACAAGGGCCTGCTGAAGTGGGGTCTGTAAAAGTGAAGGGGACTGATGTTTTAAAGATTTTTCTGTAATATAATTTCAGCAGGGAAACAACATTTTACAGGCCCATGTGGTTTTGAATTTGCTAATCAATTTATTATTCTCTATTCCCCAGACAACCACAAGTGGCAAACACTTCATACTTTTCATCTCGGTGGTATTTTTGGTAAGATTTATTGGTTTTGCCATCAGATCCAGGGCTGCACTCTAACACACACTGACACTGCCTTCCAGCACCACGCTGCTCAGCAGGGGCTGTGTAGCCCACACTAGGGACTCAGGCTCCCTGGGGACAGCAAACAACCCTGACACCCACCCTGCCAGGGATCTGGGGCTTTTCAGGGTGTGATAAACTGATTGCAACTTGAAGCAAGTCTGAGATTGTTTTAATCGATGCTAAAGTCCAATTATTATCCAGCAGGGGGATCCCTAATTAACTCAAGGTTTTACTTCTTTAGGGAAATGTGGTAACAAGCCACATGCCATCAGTGGGACCAGGGCAGGCAGCCACTGCAAGGAGCCTGGTGTGCTCCTAGCCTGGTGCTCCTCTGTGGATTCAGCATCCATAGATCTCCCGTGCCTCCCAGGCTGCAAACACACTGCTAATCAGATTGTGCTTCTGCCTAGTAGTTCTTACGTGAAATATCATTGAGTTAGCTCTTGAGGGATTTGTGTCTGGTGACATATATATTGGTAGTGAAGTCAGAGGTCGCCTATTGCACAGATCATCTTGATAGGATGATTATGAAAAAAGCCATGCTGGTTAGAAGACTAACTAGATTTGGCCATCTTCTTTCAGCGTCACATTAGCGGATCCTGGCTTCTCTCTCAGTTTTAGTGATCCAATCTTTCTTCTCCTGAATTCCTCCCTTGGGAGCTTTCTACACAGACATTTTAATATATCACACTATTCTCTGCAGAAGTCATTTGCTTAATAAAGAGACTGGATATTTTTTAATTGTAATATTAGCAGTGTTCAAGAGCAGCCAAGATGCCCGCACCTATGCCTGGCTTGGGCTGGGAAGGGCTGGTCCTGGGCCAGAGCCATCCCAGCAAAGAGTCAGTGCTGTCACCTTCACATTTCCACCAGGCACAGCTCCCAGGGCAGCTGGGACTGGCTTTGGAGGGATGCTGTGGCTGCTGGGAGCATCTCTGCACAAGATGTTCCTCCACCATTTTGCTCCACGCAGACTCCAGCTGGACCTTTTGTAGTTTTTAAGAAATTGTCAGTGATGGGATAAGCACTCTAAAGCAAGCACCCTATCAAATATTAAGCAGCACAGTCAGCTGCTGAATTACCAGCTAACTGCCAAATGCAGGGTTCTTTTTCAGTTTTAACACTTCTTGTTGCACAGTGTCAAGCTGTCAGAAGACACTGTCTGCAGAACACAAAACAAATATCAGTGCCACGCTGCCTAGCAGCTCAGGCAGCCTGCTCAGCACCCTCTGCCCACACCACCTTCCCAGGTGGCACGGGGTGAGCCCACAGGAGCTGCAGGTGGGCTGTGCTGCTCCCCACACTCACTGCTCTCCCAGTTATTTCTCCTGGTAGCTTTGCATGCTCGTTGCGTGCTGTTAAAAGGCTTTTCATTTCCTGACAATTTATAAATATGTATTGGGCCTGAAGGATGAGGGTAAAGCAACTGCTGTTTCTTTTTTTAAAGAAAATTAAACATGACAAACTTAGTTATTCATGCAAACCATCCGCCTGTTATCTCTGATTATGCAGGATCCAAATGGTGAAGCTGAGTGAATGAGTGCATTCATCAAAGTAAACTGTCAGAGGCAGGAACACTGGCTTTAACCTACCCCTACCTATTCTCTTTTGTACTTATGTTTCATCATCTTCAACAAGGCAGTGCATTTGCTTGGTATCAGGAGCACCTATTTCACTACCCCCTCTCTTTAAGGGGGTGAATTAACCTCTAGAAAACAGGAGAGACCCTGTGTGTAGTGCTCTCCTGCTTTAAAACATCCCTTCACCAGGATATTTAGCCACATCATGTGGTATTTCAGGGGCAGAGGCTGGAGGCACAGTGCTCTGTGTCCCTGCACTCACACAGAGTGAAAGGATGTGCAGTGTTTGGTTAAGCCTAGGCACTCATGCATGTGTACTCATGTGTGGGAGAAATACACAGAAATAAACTTCACACACTGGGCAATGACAGATTGACTCCCACCCATCCACCAACCTGCCCCACAGCAACAGAGAAAACCTGGGACATGTAAACATGAGGAAACAAGATTGTATCATACTGCTTGAAATTTGTGGCAAGAGCCCCCGTTCACTGCTGTGCTTTAGTGCAGAGAAGCTCCTTCAGACACCAGCTCTTATACTCAGGAACAGCTTTGATGCATCTTATGAGGAAGATGCCCCTTTAACCTGGCCTGGGAGGATTGGATGGGGCCAGGTCCCTTCCTGAGGCACCAGAATCACAGGATGGAAGGGTCCCACAGGGGTCATGGAGTGCAGCTCCTGGTCTGCCCAGCACCATCCCAGGAGGTGCACCATGTGCCTGGTGCCATGTGTCCAAATGCCTCTCACCTCTGACAGGCTCACAAGCCATTCCTGCTTCTCCCCCAGAACCATTACCAGTGCCCTGAATGGCACCTCCTGCCTGCATGATGTCCAGGTGTGTGACTGTGTTCACAGGGGTCTTATGTTGAAGGAAGAGATGAGAACATTGACTCCATGTTCAGAAGGCTTGATTTATTATTTTATGATATATATTACATTAAAACTATATTAAAAGAATAGAAGGAAAGGTTTCATCTCAGAAGGCTAGCTAAGCTAAGAATAGAAAGCAAAGAATGATAACAAAGGCAGCTGTATCAGACTGTCTGTCCAAGCCAGCTGGGCTGTGATTTGCCATTAATTATAAACATCCAAGATGGGCCATTCACAGATGCACCTGTTGCATTCCACAGCAGCAGATAATCATTGTTTACATTTTGTTCCTGAGGCCTCTCAGCTTCTCAGGAGGAAAAATCCTAAGGAAAAGATTTTTTATAAAAGTTGTCTGTGACACAGGTGCCCACTGAGGCCCCCTCTCTGTTCTGCACCACCCTTCACTGTCAATTCCACTCATTTTGGTGCAAGGCAGGGACCAGAATTTTAAGCCCCGTGGTGCTGTGCCATGCCAGGGGGGTTAAAGTGTCCAAGGATTTTTAGGGTGGGCCAGAGGGCAAGGGGGACTTCCTGCAGCTTGCAATACCTTCTGTGGTACAATATAATGCTTTAGCACCAGGAAAAAGCCCCAGCACTCTCCCAGCATGATTTACACCCTGGTTGAGTCAGTGTGACAGCAGGACTACTTAACGCTCCCCTCCGCCCCCACTGTTACAGAGTTATGACTTTAAACGCCAAATATGAATCAAAAATCTCCTCTCCATTCAAGTCCTCCTTCTGCCCTTCTTATCTGACTCATTTCCAGGCTGCCCACTGACCTTCATGCTAATTGATCATCACTAATAGATAAGGGTAATGCAGCTTTTGAACTGTGCTTACTGTGTGCTTTGTGCCTCTTGATTGGCACCGGAGACATTTTTTTGCCTGGACTGAAATTAAATCAGAAGCCAGTGGACAGCACCCCTGCACACTGGAGTGGACTGCTGTGGTTCTACAGGCACAGTACTGCAGGCACGGCCAGAAATGACCGGAAAATCCCAATTCCAGCAGAGGTGGGCATTTGCAGGAGGCTGGGTCTCCTCTGACCCCCCCCCACAGAGCACACTGCGTGCCACCAAGCTCTCTTAGACCAGCAGGTACCTCCCGGGAAGGTGCTGGATTCACTGCATTCCCCAGCTGCCCTTTCCTGGGGGCTGAGGTGTTTCTAGGGGTGTTCATGAGCTCAGGAAGCCATGCAGCACCCCAGGGATCTGTGGGGCTGAGCCATGTGTGCCTGTGGATCCAGAGAGGATTTAAGTGACTTGTCAGGAGTTATGGGGAGAGCCCGAGGTGCAGCTCAGATCACACTTGCTGATCTCTGCAGAGATCAGATAAAGCCAGCCCTCTGCACTGCACTGATGCTGGGGAGCGTGTCTCACACTCAAATGGATTATTGCTGCAATCCTATAGATAAAGCCACTCACCTTCTGTGGCCCTCGGGAGTCTGAGAAGCTGACACACACCTGAGCAACAGGACACAGAAAGAGACACAGAAAGAGAAGCTGACACACACCACAGCAACAGGACACAGAAAGAGAAGCCAACATACACCACAGCAACAGGACCCAGAAAGCCTGCAGCACAAAGACACTCTGAGCAGCACCTGCAGGAGTGCTGAAAGGGAGACAGGAACCAGAGCAGGAGAGCAAATCTGCACGGGACACACAGATGTACACACGAACTTCACCAAAAATCCCAGATCTTCAAGCACTTTCAGGTGAAGCCTTCAGAAATGTCAACATGAGTGGAGAGCTTCAAACCCCTTATTGTTCAGCCACCAATTTTCTTGGCGAGACTGTCAATGATAGCAGCAATCACCAGCCTTGCTCTCAGCCTTGCCCAGGCATGGGAGCCGTGCAGGTGGAGGCAGGTGCTGGTGGCAGGGGACAGCCGGGCTGCCCGGCCCAGGTGTTTGTACATCTGCCCCTTTATCCAACCACGAGGACAAAAGTAAGAGCAGAAATCCCAACGCCCCGTTTTCACCAGCTTAAACCCTGGTGATGAGCACTCTAAGAACCCATTTCAGGCAGAATAGAAAATTAATGAGGGAATAAAAGAGGTTGAGTCACACATCTTACATCTCAAATATGCCTCGCACAAATCGGCCGTGATGAATTGTTGTATGAAGTCTGGGCAAGGCTCCTCGCTGGTCAGAATACTGATAAAGCTTGTGTGGGGCTTCTCACATGTTAAACAGAGCTCATTAAGGGAAAGATGCTGTTTATCCTTTTAATTCTGACCACATCATTCACTCGTCATCTTATTTAGACCCTATTTTCCCGCAGACTGGCAGGTGATATGATTGCATTGGCCTCAATACAATCCCAGCTCGCACTTTGCCTGACAATCCAGCAGCAGTGACCAGAGCCTTTGTGCTGGTGCAGCTGGGAGAGCCGGGTGCCTGCTCATGGACATCCCAGCCCAGCGGCCAGCACGGGAACAAAACCAGGCAACTCTCAGGCCATGAATATACATCTCCTTCAGAGCAAAAAGGAGCCTCTCCAGCAGCCATGCCGAACGTGCAGATTAATGACAATGCTTTGCCTGTGAGAATGGCCTTGCTGAGTCCAAACACGTTCTCCCAAGATGCCAGATTTTGTAAGTTTGCGAAAATGTTGAGCTGTCTGTTTGCTTTAAACAATTATGTCAGCTCTGCAAGTAAAATATGTTCCCTTGCCTGACCTCCCCGTGCTGCTAGGTAGGGCAGCATTTGGCTGGCTCTTGCTTTAACACAGACATCAGGGGACAGCTGGAGATTTTCCCCGGGAGGAGAAGGGCACAGCCAGCGAGGGGAGAGGTGGCAGGAGCAGCAGCACCAACAGGACCCTGCAGCAATGGGTGTTATCACCTGCTGCAAGCCCTAGCACCCCAACACAGGTAAAAGTCCTGGTCAGGTGTGGGTTTAAGTCTTCAGCAGCAAGAAAAAACAGACCTGTTTTCAGAAGGCAGCTCCTGAAGTAAAGATCTGGTGCCACACTTTATTAAAAATACAGCCCTAAAGCAGACAATACAAAGGAGCCTGGTGCTGCTGCTCCCACCTCTCTCCCCAAGGGAGAGCTGCTGCAGAAAGAGAGATTAAATGATTTATCCTAGGTCACAGTAGAAGTTAGTGGCAGAACTGGGAATTGCAGAGGCTCCCCCGGGTGCCCACCCAGTACATTAAGCACAAGCTGAACCCTCTTGTTCTCAGCAGTGGGTGAGAGGCCAGGTCAGGCACTCCCTGCACTGGGACAGGCTGTCAGAGCCTGGCTCTGCGCTGCTGGGCTGGGAACACCAGGGCAGAACAGCAATATTTATATCAGAGCTAATGGAGGCAAACTCCCATCACTTTCCTGTGATTTACAGCCAGCACACCACAGCCAGGATGAGCCACAGGAGCCCATCCTTCCAGCACCTTTCCAAAACCAGCACCCCAACCACGGGAGCCCATCCTTCCAGCACCTTTCCAAAACCAGCACCCCAACCACTGGGACAGCCTGCAGGGCTTTTCCTCATGGGAGCAAACATTCGCTTGACAAACAAATGAGGCACACAAACACACTCACCCCAGGGCTGGCACTGGATGTGACACCACATGGGGCTCCCAGGCTGCTTGGACAAACCTGGGCTGGATGGCAACAGCCTGGAGTGAACTGCAGTGGAAATAAAACTAGAGGGCAACCTAGTGACAGTGCTCAAACACACATCCCAAATATTTCATTACCAGTATCTCCAGACCCATCTAGGCAGCTTTCTGGTATGCAGAAAATCAGGTTTGGGAGAGCAAAAAAAAATCCAGAATGGTACTGGGGGTTGTGCTGAGATGGTTGATTAGAACATGAGACAGTTCTGAACATATGGAGGGGATAAAACCAAACCCATGGGAAAAAAAAAAAAAAAAAACCCATACAAAAAACCCACGAGAAAAATAAAGGGGTTGTTCAGTTTTGCAGTGCACTGCAGGGACTGTGGGGTGGCACATCTGGGAGTCCCTGGGCCACAGAGCTCTGGACACCCTGGTACCTCAGCCTGCTCTGTCTCTGCTCACACAGAGCTCCCTGGCCTGTACAGGGAACCTCCTGCACCTTTTAGCTGCTAATTCACAAAAGTGGCTTCTTGGGGTGCAACTGCATACAAAGCCAATATTAATCTTGTCTCAAACACAGCAAAGAGCTGTGTGAAAATACACAATTGAAGGTACTTCCCATGCTATAATCATGTGACAGTTCTTCAGAGAGAACAGAACTGTGCAACAAATCCAAAAGCCGCAACACATCTGACTGTGATGATTTCACTTCCAAGCTTAGCAGCAGGTAAGGACAACACTGTTTGCTCTTTCCAATATTCAAAGACAGTTTAGCATCAAAAAAAAAAATCTTTCAGAGTGATCACAGTCCAGGAGAATACATCTAATTCCCTTTAAAATAATTTGGAGCTTCACTGGGTAGAAAATTGCTATTTCTGCTCCAATGCCAGAGAATTCCATTTTTAATTATAGAAATTTCTGTTATGCACAATTATAATATTCTTTCATATTCTCCCTCACTCTTAGCTCGAACACACTATTAGCTACTTAAACTGCTGCTATGCATCAGGCAGACACAGGTCACTCCTGCTGCACAGGAATGCTGATGCTCCTGCCTCCAGAATCAGCTCAGCCCAAAGAACAGAGGATGAAGCACCTTTTTTTGTATATTTCAGGACAAATTACCTTAACAATCAATGACTGTTTGGATGCAACATTCAGTCAGATGCAATTAGGACGTACAAATATTAAATACCTTCTCCAGAGTGCAGATACATGGACTGATGCCTTGTGGAATGCAAGCTAAGGACCAAATTCAGCGAGCAGAGTGAGAAATGCAACGTGAGAATCCACAGCAGAAGTTGGTGAAAACGTGCAGCCCCTTGCTACTGCCTGTGCTTGCAGGATCAGGAAATAGAGGGATAAATTCTCATGTCCCAAACCAATAAACACAAAATTATCTTTACACAATAATTAATCATCCTGTAGAATGAATCAGCTGAACCAAAAAATATCAACCTGTTTCTGAGGAGCTGTTAGGGCAGCAGCTGGAGATGCACAGCTCAAACCTGTCCCAGTCAGATGAAAGGAGAAGACTCCAAGCACACAGGAGTGTGTTCAGACACTCATCCCTGGGATTAGTGCTTGCAAAGGTGCAAAGATGATGAATGAGTCGCTTCAGAGTGTGGTTGCATTAAACAGATTGTCTCTGTGCATTTAGTACCTGCTTTTTCAGTTCCAGGGGAATTTAGTACCTGTGCTGATCAGAATCGATAACTTTAATTGGTAGTTTAGAGCTAGGTGTAAGGTGCAGTGACACTAATGAAAATTAGTTGCTTAATTTGCCAGTGACACCAGGGAGCATGCTGGGGAGGGCAGGGGGAAAGGCAGGCAAGGCTGCTGCTCTGTGTGCCCCGTTCCTTGGGATGGCACAGAGGGACAGAGGGGTGGATGAGAAGGGGATGGCACAGAGAGAGGGATGGATGGATGGATGGATGGATGGATGGATGGCAGGCACAGAGGGACGGACAGATGGATGGCACAGAGGGATGGATGGGAAGGGGATGGCACGGAGGGATGGATGGATGGATGGATGGATGGGACAGAGGAACGGACGGATGGATGGCACAGAGGGACAGAGGGATGGATGGGAAGGGGATAGCACAGAAGGATGGATGGATGGATGGATGGATGGATGGATGGATGGATGGATGGATGGATGGATGGATGGATGGATGGATGGATGGGACAGAGGGACGGATGGATGGATGAGAAGGGGATGGCACAGAGGGATGGATGGATGGGTGGATGGATGGATGGATGGATGGATGGATGGATGGATGGATGGATGGATGGCACAGAGGGATGGATGGGAAGGGGCTGATGAAGCCAGGCAGCAGGAGGGTGTGCAGGCACTGGCCAGGCTCTCCCAGGAGCCCAGACAGGACCACATGCCTGGGAGGGAGGGCACAGAGCAGTGACTCAGGTGCTCAGGAGAGCCGCGCTCCTGCTGCTGCCCAGGGAGCTCGGGGCACACACCAGGTGCCCCCAGAGCCCAGGGAGGGGGGCTCCCCATGCCCCTGGCACAGGCAGGCAGCTCTGTAGCCTCGGGGCTTTCTGGGCACCCAGCAGGTCCCTGGCTCCTCCAGGAGCAAAGCTCTCCTCGTTACAGAGCCAGCCCAGCAGCGCTCCGAGGGAGGCAGAGCTGTGTCCTGAGCAGGGGCTGTGCCCAGGGCAGGGTATAGTGGGAGTCCTACTAAAATATCTGTATTGAATATCTGTAAGTAAAAGAACTGCAAGTAAGAGAAAAATGGGGAAATAGAGCAGGAGTCCTAGCAAAATAGCCCTGACTAAGAAGCAGCAACACTGCAGAAGAAGGAGTCAGAGTGCCGTGAAGAGCTGCCGCAAGAAATATCAGCAAGAAGGTATGGGACTCTAGAAACATGATTGCAACAATATGGGACTTTAGAAATCAAATAACAACAGCAGGGGCTGTGCCTGGGGCAGGGGCTGTGCCCGGGCAGGGGGCTCCTGGTGCCAGCACAGCCACCCCACCTCCCCAGGGCCACCTCTGCCTCTGCTCACCAAACTGAAGAGCACATGCATCAGCCCCCAGGGTGTTCCAATGAGGCTGTTTTGCTGAGGATCAGAGTGGAAGCACAGCCACCTTGCAGGCACGTTGGAAGCTCTCCCCAGCCAGCAATTGAAGAGCTCTGGCTGGCCCTGTTCCCTTTGAAGCCTGCCTGCTGGCTGTAGGTTTCTCTTGTGCTCCCTCGCAATTACAGCACTTTTCAGCTTCTCTCTCTCCTTTTTTCTTTAATTTAAATAGATTGAGAGGAATTAAAAAACCCTCATCAATCAGATTTATCAAATAAAACTGTTGAGGTAGGGCCAGCTGCAGCTACATATGTCAAACTCAGCTGCAGATATGAAAGGAGAGGCTGTAATTCACAGGGTGTTCAGCTTTTTGAGGGTTTAGCAGCAAAGCTAATCCCATTGCTATATTCCTAAACCTACACAGATGCCTCCGAGCTAGGCAAGGATCAGTCCTGCATACACAGGTCTGTCTGGACTCTGCCCCAGAGAAAGGGGATGTCCATGCTGGGCACATTCCTTCACAAGCTGCTGCAATGTCCCCCTCCTCAGGGCTTGGGAAGGACTCAACAGACCCTTGGCTTCTTTCCTTGTACCACACGTGTGGCTGAACAACCTGGGTTCATCATCTGTCTGAGACAGTGTGCACAGGTTACTCCACTTGTAAGAGCTCAGGTGAAAGAGAAGAGCAACAGCAAAACTTCTCATTGATTAACATGGGTCAGTATTTCCCCAGCCTTTGCAAATTTTGGTTCACAGACGTCCACTTTTGTGGAACACTATTAGCTGAGTGACAAAGCAGCCAAAGAAACCCAAAAGCAGGGAACATCCCCAGGTACCTGCATGAGGATCTTGAGGGGTGGGTGAGAGCAGTCTCAGGGGGCACAAGCTGAAAATGATGAGGAACAGATATCCTGGCAATGGAGAAAGTCAGAGGTGGAGCAGTCTTCCCCCATTCTGTTAAAAAATACTGTTATTTCCATGTAACCCACAAATGCCGCTGCTCCGGGACATGAGGGATGGTTCTCCTGCAGATCCTGCTGGCCACTGCTTTGTGCAAATGCCCTGACCACAAATCCCTGCTTTGTGCAAATGCCCTGATCACAGCCCTCCATCTATCATGGCAAAGCGTCAAGGGGAGCACTGAGACACCACAGCATCCTCTCCTCTCCTCTCGGAGCATCCCAGCAACTGCTGACCCCAAACAACACCCCAGGACACTGAGGGACACCCAGGGATGCAGAAGTGTGGAAGGACTTGATGGTTTTCCTCGTGGTTCCTTTATCAAAAGCAGAGTTTCCAAGCCGCTCTCTGCAGAGGTCGCTGCTGCAGCATCCTCCAGCTTCCTCAGCAGAGGTGTCCAGCCCTCGTCCCACAGGGCAGAACCGAGCTGCTCTCCCAGGCTGCTGCCAGGCCCTGTGTCCTCCAACAGACTCCATCTGCTGGTATTTCAGACAAGCAGCTCCTGCAAGGACAAAAACCTATTGAGTTAAATAATACACGCTTCATCTTCCATTCCTCTCAGCAAAACTGAGCAATTTTTGGAGATATTTTGTAAATTCAGATTTATGATGATTATTTTTCATGCTATGGCTACCACAGTGACCATAGAGAATTTATGGACGTAATAATGTATTTAAATAGCCAATTTTGAAAAAATTGAGCCATTGCAATGGATTAACACTCAAACCATTAATATTCAAACGTATTAAGTCACTTGAAGGATTTTTTTTTGTGTGTATGCATATTTTGGGGTATATTCTCCTCATAATACGTGGAGAGAAGATATGCTTTACTGTTGACATTTAACACATTTTCTTTATTGCTTTTCATTTCATTGTGAGTAAAAGCGTTATTTGTCCACCCAGCCTTCCTTAGGACGAATGCCATCATTTCTGTTTGCAGAAGCAACCAAAAATTAAAGGAAATATTTTAGATGTCAACATTAAATGTCAAAAACTGATTTTAAGTAATTAGTAATACCCTGGCACATATGCATTTTATTCAGAATATTCCTGTTAAAAATATTCATCGGGGGATATTCAAATTTATTATGTAGAACAACATGGCATTAACATGCTGGCTTCTATTTAATGCTTTGGTTCATAGCAACGAAGATACCAATGGGAAATCATTAAACAAATATGAGATTTTTTTGCAGCATAATGGGTCTATGTTTGGTATCACTTGAAAAAAAAGAAGAAACCCCTCACCGAGCTCAAACTGGCAGGAAAAAAATGCAACGATCAGGCAAAGTACAGCAACATTATAAATGTTAACAGATTCCAGAAAGTGATTTTATGTTAATTCCAGTGTTAGGGCTGTCCGGGGTGCAGAAGGGAGCGAGGGGCTGCGGGAGGAGATGGACGGTGCCGGCAGGGAGCACAAAGGGCCGCCCTTGCTGGGGGGTGGGGGGACTTTTATTAATTATATTTCCTTTAGAGCCCTAACAATAACATGTCAGCAACGCACGCATTCTGTGCTTAATTGACGTTAATGATTTGGCCGGCCGGGAGCCTCCCCGCGCCGTGAGAATCGCGGCGGCCCCGCGTTCCTCAGCCCGCGCCGCAGCCCCAATTAACTCAATGAGGAGCGTGGGGCCGCCGAGCATCCCCCTTCCATCCCCAGGCCTCCCACCTCCCCATCGAGCATCCCCCTTCCATCCCCGGGGCTCCCACCTCCCCATCGAGCATCCCCCTTCCATCCCCGGGGCTCCCACCTCCCCATCGAGCATCCCTCGCCAGCCCCGGGGCTCCCACCTCCCCATCGAGCATCCCCCTTCCATCCCGGGGCTCCCACCTCCCCATCGAGCATCCCCCTTCCACCCCCGGGCCTCCCACCTCCCCATCGAGCATCCCCCTTCCATCCCCGGGGCTCCCACCTCCCAGCCCTGCAGGAGCACAGCCCCCAGCACAGCCCCCTGCACAAAGGGACGTTCAGCACCCCAGCAGTGACCGACAGCACGCACGGCCGCCCTGCCTGGTGGCACAGCCGGGGCTGGGGCAGCTCCTCTGGCTCCCGTCTGGCACCACAGCCTGGGGGAGTCGGGGGTTTCTCTCTCATGCACGTGAGCAGCAGGTCCCATAGCCAGCCATTCCAAAAAAAACCGGCCGTCCCAAAGAGCCCAGACATCCATCCCAAAGAACCCAGCCACCCCAAAGAGCCCAGCTGTCCCAAAGAGCCCAGACATCCCAAAAAACCCAGCCGTCCCCAAAGAGCCCAGCAAAACCAAAGAGCCCCGCCAGCCATCCCAAAGAGCCCAGCCACCCCAAAGAGCCCAGCCAGCCACCCCAAAGAGCCCAGCAAAACCAAAGAGCCCATCCATCCCAAAGAGCCCATCCATCCATCCCAAAGAGCCCATCCATCCATCCCAAAGAGCCCATCCATCCATCCCAAAGAGCCCATCCATCCCAAAGAGCCCAGCCAGCCACCCCAAAGAGCCCAGCCACCCCAAAGAGCCCAGCCACCCCAAAGAGCCCAGCCAGCCATCCCAAAGAGCCCAGCCGTCCCATGTGCCATCCACCCGCAGGCACTCAGCCAAGTCAGGTGCACGGTTCTAGCAGGGAATGACACTTCTCAAAGCAGCCCCTGCCTGGGTTGCTGTAGTAACTTCACCTGTGGTGCCACTCAGCCAGCTCAGGGTGCCCCAGATTCCCATGATTTACATCTCTGGAGTCAAACCTTTCTGTGACAGCAGTCCCTGGAAAGGTGGTTTGTCTGCAGGCAGGCACTGGGGTGAAAGCCCAATGGGCAGCAGCAGGATCCAAACCCACTGCAGCTGCCGGCACTTCCAGAGCTTCTGCCAGTGGCAGGCAGCCCTTGGAAATGGCAGGAGAAGCTTGGAGTCCTGCCACAGTCCAGGAGCACGTGGAAGTTACAGCAACAGCACCACCAGCTCTGGGCAGATGCAGGATGGCTTCCTGCTGTGCTGCACCAGTGCATCCCCTGCAGCCTCCCAGCACAACGGCATGCAAGGAAGCCATGCAAATTCCTCCATGAGGGCCAGCAACAGACCTGCTTTTGTGCATGGCATTTCCTCCTCCTTGGGGCTACTCTTAGGCTCAGCCCACTTCAGGTGCCAGATGTGCATCATATCTGCCAGTGCTACAGCCCCAGTTCCTTCTTCCTCTCTTCCCACCTTGATCCTGCCACCACAGAGCCTCCACCATCACTCATCCTTGGCCAAGCACAGAGCACGGTGGCTGAGCCTGTGCTGCTCCTTCACAGAGCATCAGTAGCTTGTCTTCTTTTTTTTCTTACCTCCATTAGCAGAAATCAGATCTTCTCTAAGTTTTTCAATGGAGGAAGCCAAGAGACAGGGAAGTGGGGAGAGGAACCACAAAAAACCCCCATGAGTCGAGGTTTGTTAGAAAATCAAGTTAAAAAAACCAACCAACCAACCCAGGCAGTGCAAGAAAATACCACCCCCTATTCAGGGGTTTCTAGAGCAGCCATCCCACAAGCAGCACCTCTCCCACTCCCAGCAGAACAGGGTGGCCCAGGCAGCAAAACATCCAACAAATTGTTCTGTTGCCGCTTCTCAGGGGAAAACATTTGCTTAAAACCAGTGAGATGAATTTGGAGTGATCTATAGGGCACTTTGTTATGTTAATGACTGTTACCAACTGTCTGTTCTTTATATTAAAGTGTTGACTCATTGTCAGTTGGGGCGAGACAAGACAGCTTGCTTGTGCCTTGCAGTCCTTTTGCACTCACCCAAACTACTCATGTGAAGACACTTTAATATGAAGAGACACTGTCTGTGGCTATTATTAATCTCCTGACTGAAGCCCAGAATACTAATAACACCATGCAGGATCAGCTAACCTTTCCTCAGAGCATTCTTCATTCTGCAAGGTTTTGGCCAAAACGAAAACATTTTTCTCTGCTCTCACGAGGCTGACAAGCAGACTTCCCAATCAGAGATGGAAAAAGGTTTTCATTTGCCCTCTCCTGTGCTCAAATAACATCCTCATCATCATCATTCTGGCGGAGGTAAGAGGGGTGCCTCCTGCAAGCCCAGAAACATCAGCTCTACCCACATCAGACAGCAGCATTTGGCAGGTCTGGCTGAGGTGAGAAAACGACTTGTTTATTCTCAGACTGATCTTAAACCCAAGTGTAACAACCACACCTCACTGTGAGCTGTACAGTCCAAAAATGACATTGGCATCTGGTAAGAATTGGAAGATGGATAATGGGGAGAAAAGATAACCTTTATCTTTTAAGTCTTGTAATGGTCAATAACTCTTGACACATAGAAAAATTGGGCTGAGGTGCAGAGGCTGGTGTCCTGATAGAGTGCCCTCCCCCTCAAAAAAATCCAAACACCTTGCACAGAACTGCAAAACAAAGCACCATATTACTCTTCTCCATCTGATGCTGCTGCTCTGGGATCCAATCCAAGACAGCTCAGGCCATTTATCCTGGCTGCACACAGAGCACACCATGGGTAAGTTTGTGTAACTGGAGTCTGAACACGATAACCTGAGCAAGTCACAGCTGTCCCTACTTCTCCTTTTGCCTTGGGAGGAGCCCAAACACATTCCTACACAGTTTCATTACATTTTTACTTCTTCCCAGCCAAGCCACTTAGTTGTACGTGAGGCCTCTTCCATCCATATTTAAGAAAAAAAGAGACAGTCCTAGACCCAGAGCAGTGTCTGCTCCCTGCTCATGCACAGCAGCCACTCTCACCCTGTCAGCTTCAGTGGACTTCACATCCTTGTGTCACCAACAGCTTCTTTCTGGAAACACACATCTGTACATAAGTTACTTTGGGCTCCTGACCCTACTGAAATAAAAGAATCTGCCCCCAAAGGAAGGAAATAGACCCAGCTCTGCTTTTAGCACCAGGAAAAACAGCCACCCCACATACATGATAACTGCATGATTTTCCAGAAAAATGTTTAGGCTTGTTGCTTTTCTCTGCCAGGGAAATTGTTTAGCTCTTGATTAAACCCTTTATTTCATTTTCAAGGAATGCTACTATATACAGTTTGTGAGAGACCCAAACATTTGATGCTTTGATGTTGCCTTTATAGTATAAAAGTATAATATATGTGACCAAATACTGAGTTTTAAATGAAGAGTGACCAATTGTAGTTTTGCCAGAAAGACATTAAGTGCATTTAGATTTACAGAAGCATTTCCCCTCCCCAGCCACTGTCTATAAACAAAGTAACTTCTCTTTTTTCAGTAGTCATGGGAATTTAAGAAAGTAACAAAACTCATTTCTTTGGCCAAGCCAAGGCAGAAGTTAACATTTGAGACTCATAACAGCAAAGGCTGATAAAGGAAATCTTTTCCTCTCAAATAAAGACAGTTCTTGTCAGGCACCTTCTCTCCTCCACCCCAGGAGCAGGGCTGGGCACATCTGACAGAGCAGGCACCAGGTGGGAGAAGCTCCACACATAATTTTTCCTCATATCCCAGGTAAACACATATGCTGAGATTTCATATTTTTTCTCCTTGAATATTATTGCCATCATGCTGAAAATAAAAAAAAAAATCAGTGCATTATAAGAACATTTGCTTTCTTACTTGATGAGTTACATGAGAATATGTTTGGCTTGGTAAAACAAACCCAGTTTTCAAGTAGATTTGCACCTCCGGTAGACATTCTGCTCCCCTGCATTGGCAGCATCTGTAGGACCAAAGCCCCTGGGAGCAGAAAGGTTTTCCTTCCTTCCTTGATAGCCATCTCATTTAATTTGCCCTCAAACACACCAGTCTGTGGAGTTTTGAAATCCCTGGTTTCATTCAGCCTACAAAGAATACTTTATTTTACCAATGTGAAACTCACCATTAACAGAAATAAAAAGCTTCATATACAAACCTACCCTTTCTGCTCAACATAAACTTCTTATTTCAAGAGATTGAAAGGGGACAGCTCATATAGCATTGCAATATTCTGCTGTCTTAGTTAAATGTTTGATTATACATAAGTTGTGGCAATAGTGGACTACTCAAAATTTGAGATAAACACATTTTGTACTTTAAAGCTGGTTTGCAGATAGTGTGGCTGAAACAGCACAGGATCATCATCAAAATTCTCACTGTTCATCAACCCAAGCCAAGTGGATGCTCTGCTGTAGTTTTAGCTTCAAAGCAGAGAAGTTTCACAAATTGCTATAACAAGAAATGGACATGAAAATCTGCTCATATTTGTATGTACTTTTCTTCTGCCATCTCACAGACACACAAAAAATAAAACACAACCCCCAAAGCTCTCAGTTTCTCCACCTTGATTGGCCACCCCACGGCTGGGGCGAGGGCAGGACGACCAGAAGGGGAAGAGCCCTGCTGCTTCCTGCCACAGGCAGCACATGATAGAGCTACATCCCCCATTTAAAATGCCAAACCTGATCAGAGACCAGAGTCCAGGCCAAGCTGTTCTTAATCCTCAACAAATTCAAGGCTAGTCAAAGCTAACCTGTGTTATTTCACACCATGTGCCAGTGTCACTCTTTTTTCAATAGTAGAGGCTTGTGGAAGATGGGGTATGAGTAATCTGGTGCTTTAAATGTTGATAAACACCCAGAGACAGCAGTTCCCTGAATTTCCAAAAGAGAAGGTTCATGCTAACAAACAAGGGGCAGTGGGTACATTCAGTGTCACCCTGCACACTCAGCAGCCCCCTGCTGCACTCTCTGCATACTGACCCCCAGCTGTTCCACAAGGCTTTACCCTGCAGGTGTGACTCCAGATAAAGCCCACTGCAGGCTATGGCAACTCCCAAGCTGAGGTTCAGGTTCCCTGACACTTGCCCCCAAGAGCAGATGCTGCTGTGAGCCTCAAACACCAGCAGAGAGGTCAGAGCTGACAGCCTGGCTGAAGAAGGGGGTCCCACCCAGGCAGCCTCCTGCACTCAGGCTGCTGTGCTGAGCTGTGTGGGCAGCAAACAGCACCCAGGAACAGAGAGAACCCTGAGCCAGGCCTGAGGGCTGGTTCTTACCTCCACCTTGTGCAAGCAGGGATTTAACAAACCCCTTGTTTGTAATTCCTGAGAACCAAGAGGAGATGCTGATCTGGGACCTAGAAACAGAACCAGAGAAAACACCCTCCTGCTTCAGGGCAGGCAAGCTATGCACAACTATTTCTGTGAACTATTTATACCAATTACTATTTCTGTTAGGTACCTACAGCATTTACAAGAGCTGAACATCTGGCTGACTCAGTGGGGACCACCATGCCTCCATCCTTTCTGCTCATCACCAGCCCTGTTCCCCTCCACCCCAGCTCACAACTGCAGCCTCAGCTCACTCATTTGGGGCTATTTCCTTCAATACACCCACAGCAACCCCCAACTTCCAATTTCACAGCAGCAGTAATGCAAAATTAGCACTGGATTCATTTCTGTTGTTCAGTTCTCTGATGCCCCCAGCTTTCAGACCAAGGTGAGGGTTTGATGCATTGTTATGACAAACCTTTCAGGAGGAGAAGATAATCATGCACCACCTGGGTTACTGCAAATTCAATTTACTTTGCAGCATGCTTTATGCTGGTCTGGAGCTATTAAGGAGAGACAGTTTCCAGTTGAGGAGTGTGCAGCACTGCACAGCTAAATTGCTTTCTCAGGATGGTCTAGTGTTGCCTCTCCTATACCACCCTGGGGCTGTTCCTCCCTGGAGGCCTCTCCCAGCCTCTTGGGGTAGCACATCTGAGGTCAGAGCCTGCAGGAATATATTTAGTATCAGCCTATCTTTGCACAAGCTTCAGCCCAAACACCCCAAACCATCTTCTCTTACCTAACCAGGCAGAGCTTGCTTCCCCCCACCAGACTGGGCCAGGATCAAAATTCAGAAAAGGATCCACAAGCAAAGAAAAAGGGAGGAAACTCCCTCTTGGAGGTGGTTGGCTTTTTTCTAGTAGGGACAACCATCTTCCTTAAAATTACCTGTACTCCTCTTCTCTAAAAATCTTCTTTTCAGCTTGTGGCAACCAATGCAATTTTTTTTCAAGCCATCCTAGAAAGAGAGCACCAGACAGACAACACAGTATCCATGTGTTGCAAAAGACAACCAGAAACAATTCTTATAAAAGGTGAGAAAGGAAGAAAATAGCCCTCAAGGTAAGTCCCCCCAGCTGGGATGTGACAGCATTCCTACCTGGGGAGCTGCAGAGCCACCATCTCCATGCTCTGAACACACTGCCTTCCATCAGAAAAAAGGAGGCTGACCTGTCACAGAAAATAGAATTGGCAAATTAACAGGATTACCATCTGAAGCAGAGATCACATTTGGAGAGAAGCCTGTTGTCTGAACAAGTTTAATTCACAGGTGGATCAGTCTCTCAGCTCCTGGTTTGCCACACAGCCCAGAATCACATGGAACATCTACAGTCACTCTTGCACAGGTATTAACCACAGTTAAATATTCAGCTTAAACTGAAAGTTGAGTTTACCATCTCTCTAATATTGCTATGCGATATTTTCTTGAACAGTTAAAACATTTTAAAGAGGGCAGTAAAAAATTAAAAATGGAATTGTAGTTTTGCTGTGAAACATCTAAAAGGGACTAAGATCTGAAAATAAGCACCAAAAGCCTAGCACTGAAGCATGGTTGCTGATTTAGGAATTAAGCCCAGAGACCACAAGGATTACTTTCCCTCATCCACCCCCATTTTGTGTTCTACATTTAAGGACAAAGCACCAAAATACATCTTGGCAAATCCTTCAACAATCAGCAAAAATTACATCCCCTTTGTCTAGGACATGCAATTCTCTGAGAAATTAAAACCTCTCTCAACTGGCACCAGCAAACATGTTCAGCTCACATTTGCACTTGTTAACACAGAACTTATGACCATTCATTGCAAGGAAAGAAAGCCAGCAGCACCAAAGAACTTGCTTACCATTAATTACCATATGCACTTTTATTACATTAAAGCTTTAATGTTTATCAGAATACTGGGTCAGGGAAAAGAAAATAGCAGAATAACTTAAAAAATAATAAAAAACAGCCTTGCTGGGAACTATTTTTAAAAAAAAATCTAATCAACAACAGAATAGGAGCTTCCTGAAATATTAAATGTAGCATTTAAGTTATCTGCAGCAGGACATGAGGAACCCTGGTAGTCTCACACAGGTTTTCAGTGTTATTGAATAGTCTTTCAAAATAAGCACCAAAAAACACACAAAAAAAACAAAGAACCATTTATTTCTGTGTTCCCCTCCTCTCCAAAACCGTGAGTTTCCAGAAAATGTCCCACTAGGACCTCTGTGATTCTCAGACATTGCAAAGGTCAAAGACTTTCTTGTAACAAGGCACATACCTCTCCAGAATTAAACTCTGCACGCATGATTGTTTGTCAAACACTGTGCCAAACCCCCAGTGTTTAAATGATTTTTTAGGAAGAGGTAGGCTTTTCCTACTGATCACCTCAGAGTAACAATCTAGACAACCTGATTCAAGAATTCCCCAGTAAGCTGATCATTACAGAGTGTTAATTTCCCCATGTCATGTCTATTATCCCCTCCCCAGCCTCCTGCACCTGGCTAGAGGAAATCCAAGTAGCCCAACATGACAATTTTACCTTAGTATCCAAATAAAAAGTTTCCATGGATAGTAGTAAATAAATAAAGCAATAGTTACTACACTATTCATCCCCAACTCCCACACTTATTAATGGTCACAGTCTGAAAAAAGCTTAACTGATCATAGTTAAAAGAAATATACATAAAACCAGCTGTCTTAGACAGCATTTTTATTAAAAATGAATACACAGAGACATAGCAGCTTTTACAATAAAGAGTTTTTTAAAAGGCATCAAGTTGTAAGCCAACCATTCAAAAAAGAGGCTTTGAAATGTTGTCTTCCACAGCACTTTTGGCCCATTTGTCAACAAGGGAGAGAAATCTGCAGATTACCCAAAGGACAAACAGGCACAGTAACTCATTTAAACATCAAGCCCTTTTTCTGAACAGTTGATCAAGCATCACCCTCCGTAGCAGCATCTGGAGCACACTTCAGTGTTCTTTCAAGTGGCTGGTGTACTTGATCCATTTCTTTAAAATATTTTAACATTCAATAAAACTATTTCAAATAGAAAAACTTCTGTCAGATGAAAGTAAGGTTTCCTTTTCAGACTCCGTGAAAGCTTATGAACTTCACTGGCAGCATTTCTGTAATGGAGCAGGAGCCAAAACCAGCAGAACAGGCACTTGAGCAAAACTGTCCATCAACAGTTCCTAAAGTCAGATTGATTGCAGTCCAGAAGACAGTTTCTTACTACTTTGTGGTGGTGTAAGGACACCAGTGGGGAAAGGTGAAGTCCTATTTTGCTCAGCCAATATGGCTTGTTTTGCTTGAGCTCTGTCCTGAAAGCACATAAAAAAGAGGAAAAAAAAAATCTTTACTTTGGTGTGTTTATGCAACAGATCAAGAGAATTCAGTATTTTACAATCTGATAGACTTAATCTGGAAATGCATTGCATATCCATATCTAACTCTCCTAACAGTAACTGATAAATCACATAGTACACAGTAGTCACTTGTAGTACAACTCAGAGATCAGTATTCATTTTTGGAATCTGATTATTAGCATTAGGCATTCATAACACACAAGCACTCCTGTACCTTCAAGAGAGCAAAATGGAGAAACAATTGAGCAGGAATAACTTCAACTTCTACCTAGAATTCAATAACCTAAAGAGAAAAACTAACCCCAATAGCTTAAACCACAATTCTTTTAACAAGATTTTGATCCTCTGCAAGTTTCTCACATTAAAAACCACTCTTGCTCCACACTGCTGGTCAGTGACCACTGTCACGTAACAATCCCACCACATCAGTCTCAAGTGATCAATCTTTGTTATTCTCCAGATCAGACAAGACTGTATTAGTGGTATTTCCTAGAGAGAAAGGTCTAACACATGGTATTTGAAGTACTCCAAAGGACAGAGAAACGTTTCTGATTTTTAGGGTAATTATATGCTTTTGATATGAGAGGCTGAAGGAATATCTTTTTAAAGAAAATACTAAACAAATCAGTGCCAAGAAAAGTCTTTGTCCCAAGAATCTCGTATCTGGACTACGACCTTACACCTTTTATAATATAAATACCCTCAGTCTCAACCTGCTCATGCTTCTCTTAAGTTGACTGTATGTTCAAATCAAAGAAACAAGACTTCAGAGACTTCACAGACAGCTTTGGCTTCATTTGCACATACATACCAGCAAATCAAAGCTGTTGATGTGTGTCTGTATATTGTGCAAATCTTCAGGAGCTATCCCGCTAAAGTGTTTGAGTTTGGAGCTTCCTACTTCCCTCAGAGCCATGGCAAATGGGACCATCCATTTCACACAGTCCTCTATCTCACAGAACTCATAACCTGCAACACAAGACACACTTATCTGCCTGAACCAAGACATAACATTTGTCAACACACAAGATTTAAGTTTATAAATGCCAATACCTGAAACTTTCTGCATCAGCTCAGATGAAGAGAAGTGATACAAAGCAGAAGCTGCAAGTATTCCATAGGTATATTCCAAGCAGCCAATATCCAGCACACAGAGATCCAAGAGCTAAAAGACAATAGATGTTGAGTAAGCCTGATAGAAAAACACTTTTCCAGGTGAAACAGCATTTGAAGGAAATGAGTCTCACCTCTGTTATTTGTACAAATATCTGCTGTGGATATTGTGGCAGCATTACTTCATAAAGATCATTTAAATATGCAACTTGCAGGTAAATGTTTAGCCACGATACAACTGTCAGTGGATTTAAGTTCCAATTAAGAGCCTGAAAGAACAGACATACACAAGATTTCAGTGCCAATTTAAGTTCCTAACTTAAACCATGCAAGATGGTTAAACAATCACAAGCTCTAATCCCAGTTGGTTAAGGCATCTTTAAAACACGCAAATCAAATACTCTCTTGTAGCTCTTCCTGCTGATACAGTCAGGGAACAAATTTTGTTAATACACACATACTGGTGGATGCTTTAGATCACTTGTTACCTAAAGAAACACTGTTTTCTAATTAGTAAGAGAAATTGTGCCTGTTAGCAGTACCTAAGATTAACTGAGAAGCTCTGCTTTTAGTCTGATTATGCTATACATTTTTAAAAACTAATTCCACTTGTAAATACTACCTTCATAATGATCAATTCCATACTGATGATTTCATCTTCTGTACAGGCTCCATCTGTAACATAGGCAAACTGGTGCAACTTTGGTGGATAAATTTCCTGAAAGATAGAAGATCAAGTCTTTAATCTGTGGAATAAGTTGCAACTAGTTGCATGTGTTACTTTTACAAAAAAGCAAAGAAATAAACAGAACAACCACTGCTTCAGCCTGCCAAAACAGAAAGGGGAGGGGGGATAATTCCTTATTCCCCCATTCTAATTCCTGTGTTCTCTGCCTTCAACAGACAGAGATTTCTTGTCCATCATAGCCTTCAACTCTCACTTTGGATGGATCAGTACAAACCTACATTGTTTGACTACAGCACCACTGTGACTGTATCACAACTGATATCAAGACTATTTTAAGCATCCTAAAGAAAAGGCCTTTTATCTCTTGCTTAAGAACAGACTGAACATCAGCTCTTCTAAACAACTAAGAACTTAAAAAGCACTGTGTATTCTAGTAGTTCAAATTGTTCCAGTAAATAATAGCCCAGACTATCATGCAGTAGGTACTCTATTGCAATGAAATTGCAACAAGTGGTCTCTGTGTACAGCAGCCAGCCAAAAATTCATTTAGCAACCGCAACTAAAACTTTAGATTTATTCTAACACTGAATTCTCTAATGAGAAAACCAGATAACATCACAGTATAATTTTACCCACTTCTAAAATAACCAGGAATGTTGAAAACAAACAAACAAAAAAATCTTTGTTCTGTCTTCCATTTGAAAAAAATGATAGCAAGTAAGTCCATAAAGCTTCCCACGATATTTCCAGCATCCAAGAAGTGTGCTGTGTGTCCATTCACATTTTTATGGTAAGTAAAGCTGGAGACACTTACCTCAAGCTTTGCTGCTATGAACAGAGAAGTGACACCAATAAGCTGTAATAGTGTTTTTACAACATCCTGTTGTGTGGCCATAAAGCGATCAAAGAAATCTTGTGCTAAATAAAAAGTTTCTCTATGAAGTTTGTAGGCTTCACAAACCTGGAGAAACAACAGAGATTACAAAGGTCAAGAACAGTGTTAAAAAGTCAAAACTAGATGCTACATATGTATCCAAAAAGAAAGCATAAGACAGACATAAAATTCGTATTAGCTTTCTACTTCACTGGTATTGTGAAGTAACATGTTAACTAACTGCAAGAGTTAAACAGTTTCCTTTAACACAAGATGATTGTCATTACAGTAACTTCCAAGAAAAAAAAACAGATCAGAGTGAAAACCCTTCTAGGAAATGCAAGCACATGTTCCAACAATGTCAGAACATCAGTTCCTCATTTTTTGCAAAGATCCATCATTCCAACACCTCAAAAGAGAAAATTCTCACAAGCACTTTAAAACTAAGAACAGGGATTATGCCACCAAGCCATCCAAATAGTGAAACAGACCCAGATGCAAGAGGAGCTGTAGCACATTCTGCATGACAAAAACAGCTAAAAAGCCTGGGAGATAGATCCGATCACAGAGCTACCCACCTTGCTTCTTACAGTGACTTTTTAAATTATTTGTTCAGCCTTTGTCTGCAGTGTAATCTTAAAAGCTTACCCTGTGATAGGGACAAATTGATTATTGCCCACTATAAATCTAAATGAGTAACAATGTATTGACAGTCTGCAAATCATCAGCTCAGTACATCATATATTCTTTAAGTTTGGTGTCATTCATTGACAAAATTTAAGATGAAGACAAGTATCTGGAGCTAAACATGCTCCTGAAGTGCACTCATGACAGTTATTAGTGCACTTCAACAAAAGCACACTTGAAACACTCACAAGCACAGAAAAGCTTACCTCCATTAGCCAGTCTAGAAGGATGGTTCTCATCTTGGGCTGCAGCTGGGGGTGCCTTTGCATGTAGAATTTATCCCTCACGTAGGTCTCTTCTTTGTTTATCATGTTTTTCCATACATCATCCTTGTTTGCCCAGCTAAAAGAGATCAATGTTTAGTCTTGGATCATGGGACAGGAGGAAGGCAGAGCAGCAGCAGCCCAGCACACTCACCCTAGAGCTGGCAGTGGGGTAGCTCTGGTGGGAACAACGCTCAGGTGGATAAAGCGCGAGTAATCGACACGGACGGGATCGTCGTCTTTGTCCGGAGTGGGAATCAGCATGTGGGCATGCTCGTGGATGTTAGTCCAGGACTTCTGTCAAACCAAACACCACATTTCACACTGTGCTTTTTAAAGTAATCATTTTAGCTGTAGCTAGATAATACTCATAACTTCTGTCACAATTTCTTGCCAGTATCTTATCTCTGAACTGCACAGAATCACAGAATGGCAGAGGCTGGAAGGCGCCTCTAGGTGTTTTCATCAAGCTCCCTGCTCACAAAGGGCCACCAAGGACCAGCTGCCCAGGACCAAGTCCAGAAGGCTTTAGAGTATCTTCAAGAATAGAGACTCCAGAACTGTTTCGGACAACTTGTGCCACGCTTGGCTGCCCTCACAGTAAAAAGTGTCCCAGTATATTCAGAGGGAACCTCTTCTGCTTCAGTTTGTGTCCATCTCCTTTTGTCCCATCACACTAAGAAGAGCTTAGTTTCATCTTCTTTACATCTTCCCTTCAAATAGTTATGAACAATTGACACAAATAGCCACAGTCCTTTTCTCCAGGCAAAACAGCCCCAGCTTCTTCAGCCTTTCCTTATCAGCAAGATGCTTTGGGTCCTGAATTACCTTAATGGACCTTTCTGGACTATTTCTTGTACACTCGTCTCTTTTTACTGGGGAGCCCACAACTGGACACAACACTACAGATGTGGCCTCACCTGTGCTGAGTAGAGGGGGTGCTGCTTATAAGCACAGAAAGTTTAGAACTAAAGCTGAAGAACATTCACCCTGCTCTTTTGAAGGACCACAAGTGTTTCATGGAAGGATACCCAAGTCAGAACCTCCAATTTTCATGCTGTGTTTTGTTTTTACCAAAAATATACTTGCCCTCAAGTAAAGAACAAGCAGATGGAACTCAAAGACCCAGATATGCGGTCAGGATTTCTGCTCAGGAATATGTAGATAATATGCCTGAAGCCATGCTTTCATGCAAAGCATCTCAGATGGTGAACACAGCAAAATAGTTTGTAGGATTTTGTACTCGTTCATTTAGCAGAGTTAAGATAAAAACCCAAAGCACACATGACCCAATTTTCAGAATATACAAGTACATGTTAAACGATTGCTACTAAACTATCAAGCTGATAATTTTATATGTCAAATTCTGCCATGGTCTGCAAACATCAGCTATCCAAAACTTCACCTGGTATATCCTTTCAACCTTTATTTGGACCAGAACTTAAATCTAGGTTTACTCTTCTACCATCTAACTCTTAAATAGGATCTTGTACACATCACACAGTGCTCCAGGAAAACACTACTTGATTTGCAGTAGAATACAAAGCCAGCACCAAGTCATCATGCCTAAGCAAATTAACATTTGGCATTTCTGTTTAATAATGAAGTCAGCCATCTCGCTGCAAATCGATCAGTTCTGCACCACTAAAAGGACAGAACTCCCTAACAGATTTCTAATATCCTAAAAAAATTAAATTATAAACAAGT
Organism: Calcarius lapponicus; assembly: GCA_039654755.1. NCBI lineage: Eukaryota > Metazoa > Chordata > Aves > Passeriformes > Fringillidae > Calcarius > Calcarius lapponicus. Next base: position 14,998,874 of record CM077474.1, on the reverse strand, counting down.
TCAGAAGAATTAGGCACTCTCAAGTAAAACACTATGTGAAACTTTGCCTCTTGCAAAAAAGCTTCCACAGCTGATTTTTGCCATCTTTCTTACATATGACATCACTTTCCAGCAAAATGGCTCCTTCCTGCACCGGTTTCACAAATAGAAACCACTGACTTGATGAAACCAAAACCACATTTCACAGTTCTCTCACAGCTAAGACTGCTTTGCACTTTAAATTACCGACACATAGATCAAGTCTTTTTTCTTCTTGGGAGTTCTACATGCAAATACAGCATAGCTACATACCCAGCCATGCCAGGATTTAATCTGGGTGGGGAGGAGGCAAAACAAGGGAATAGTATCCTTATCTTAAAAATTACAGACTCCTACAAACTGAAAGTTGGAATGAAAATATCGCATCAGCATAGCTTTAAGTTAATTTTTGTCCTCTCTCAAAACTAGACTTTAGTCACACTTTGTTCTCCAAACTGCACAGCAAGCCCAGCTGCCAACAGCCTTTGGAGAAGTGCTGTCTTATCAGTTAATCAGCAAACAGAAAAGCAGTAGATTATACAGTATCTACTTAAAGGTGCCTACTACACCAGCAGCTTCTGAAGGACAAGAGACTTGCTCACAAAGCTCTCAAAGCAGACACATCACATGCAACAATACTAAAGATATTTCACCACCCTCAATTTTCTACAAGGCAATAGAAATCAAAGTTCAAGAGCCTCTTAGGTGTTTTGAAAAGAAAGGAAAACAAAGTTTTTTGACAACATAATGTCACTTAACAAGACACTGGGGAAAAGATGTGAGCAACACTACAAGCACACAGCTCAGCTAGAGACAAGAATGAAACTAATGTGCAGGGCCTCAAAAGAAAGCAGCCTATGGGGAAGGAGACAGGAATTAATTAGTGTGGGTGAGGGAGCACCATAACTCTGGCACAGATTTTGGTGGAGAGAATGAGCATATCAATCAGGCTCTTGAGTCTTTAAAACAGATTTAGCAAGACACTCAATCGAAAGCAAGAAACACTACCAAGAAACTGCATTACTTCACACTGCAACTGTAAGGAAATAGGAGCCACTACTGAAAAAAAGAACAGTTTAAGGTGGGGAGGGTATGAGGAAACCATGAAGAACTTCCTTTGAGCTTGCACAGAGCCAATCCAAAAGTGGAGATCTGTCAGAAAGCAACAGACGCTACCCAGAATCTGTGCAGCCTAACAGAGGAAACACTACAGTCCTGAGCTTAGTTCTGAGACAAACAGGAGCTGAAGCAGCACACAAGTAAAAACATCACTGGGGAGAACAGCCTCTTCAAATCTGTGTGGAGCCCAGCAAGAAAGCTTGGTGACTCCCACAGTAATGTTCCAGGTACAGGAGCAACTAATCAGATGCTGATCTCTATCTCAGACCTGAGAACAAAAGACAGACTGGAGGAAAGAAAGCACCTGAGAAGGGTCATTAGGAGGAGAGGTACCAAGAGGGAAGAAGGTGAGTGATAAGCCCATTAGAGCACCCAAGCCCATCCAGCTCCAAACAGAGAAAACCCAGGGGTTCAGAGGTGGGGGTCTTTATAAAGCTCAAACATTAGCAGGCCTCAGTTTCCTCCAGCACGTCACCATTCACTGATACATCAAATATTCAGAGAAAATAATCTTTTTGAACAACATTCAGGATATGGATCAGACACAAAACAGAGCACTGGGGTTATTGGTTATAGGTCAGGCAGGGCCTTCAGTGAAGAACACTTAAAAATACAAACTGCTGAAACACTTGTGCACCTCAATGTGAGCTAGGAGCCACCAGAATGAGCTTCCACTGACAAGCAAGGAGTGCAGCAGGAGGAAGAGACACAGAACTGCATTCAAACAGCAACATCAGAGGTTTTTCAGCATGGAAATCAATGGCAGGGGAACAGGCCTGTTTGTCACCCTTAAAGCAGCCCCTTATACCACAGACAATGGCACCACTTCCAAGTCCACAGCCTTAGTTGGCCCATCAGAAATAGCAAAACCTATAATTCTAGCCACTTTTCACTCCTAGGATGTATTACTTTGAAGTATTGAATTTTTCTTTGCCATCAGAAAGGAATTCCAGATTTAGCAAACGGGACAGAAAAGAGCAACTCACACTATTAAGTTGGTCCAACCTCCTGGATAGCATAGGAGCATCTACTCTTTTCAAATAGTAGTCTAAATGTCCTAATCCAGATTAGAGCCAAGTCAGTTCTCAACCTGCGTATAGTTTAGACTCCTTTTTTGTGGGCTTTGTTTTGTTTTTTTAATTGAATCTTCAAAAGTTAATCTAGATTAGTAAAAGAAACTTTTTGGAGATTATTTTCAAAACACTTAGGTAGAACACTTTGACAAAGCTAAAATCAGATTCTGAAAAGCATCTAGTAAGAAACTGATCAAAACTCCCTCCTGAGAGTTTACTCCACCTTTACATGTGAAAACATGAGCTAGTTTCATCTAAAGAAACTAACTTACAGATTCCATTCTTCACTCTAAATGGAGGTGACCATGCAACTTGCATCACAATTACACAGATTATTCTAATCTAGTTAGATGAATTTTGTTTTACATGGAGCCTCAGAAGCATATTCATCCCCATACAGCAGCCAGAATTAGTATGAGAATTGCTAGCAGAATTACAACAGTGCCAGTTCTCCAAAATCAAACACAGAATTTATGCAATATTCTGCTGTCACAGACCTGATGATATAGCCACCCTTTCATCACATAAAGGGTAACGGCATCCTAATTAAGAACGGAGGCCTTATGTTCCACAGAAGAAAACTAATGAATTGACTATGAAGATGTCATAAAGTGGGATGTGACTCTGATATTTTGCCTTGTGGATAAACTAGTGTCAGTAAACAATTTATTTAATGCAGAAGTCATGTGGTATAGGCTGCAGTGGATTTATAGCTGAGTGCATTTTAGAACTGTCGTGTCTCCACAGAATAACTGTCGCCCTGGCTATCATTCCAGCCTGCTATACTGCTGCTGGAACTGTAAACATATTCTCATTAGTGGTCCATGGCAATTTATATCAGAGAATAGCTTGTGTCACACCATAGACTGAAGAGCTGCTGCTGTGCAGCCAAATGTTAGCTTTTTTAACCAGATCTGGAACAATCTGGCTACTTTGTCACAACAAAAATACCTGATCTATGTAGGGAAAGATATATAGGCATGATATTATTTATTGTTGATAGAATGAAGGGTCAAATTCCACCAGCATCCTATAATGACCTTGAAAAATTACCAGGAAAGATCTTTGATGCCTACTGCCTAAATGATCTAAGTTTTAGTTTACCTATCCATCCTGAAGTACCACTGAATGGCTACCACGCCAAGAGCACAAACAAGAAGACAAAATTGGAAGTCTTTATCTGCTTTGAAAGGTGAAGGTCAACATATGCAAAAGATACTTCAAGTTTCATTCCACTGTCTTTCTGGAAGACAGTAAAATTGGGTCCCCATTGAGATTTTCTAACAAATACCTTGTTATTATGCAATAAACACGCACGAGAAGGCCTTGCTCGGTTTAAACAGAATGAATCTTCTGGTGAAGGAGAAAGCTGCAGTGAAGGACAGGCAGCTCTTCCTTGTCAGAAGTGAGAAATTAGTTTAATATACTGTGCAAAAGAAAGACAGAAGGGAAGGAGAGATCCCCTCATTAAATGCTCACCATTTGAGCCCTGCTTAATATGTTGACTGATAACTAGTGTACGCAGTTGCAACAAGCAGAGGCCATTCCAAACAATGATGCCCATCTGTTATGGTAGCACTTCAGTCTTAGAACTTCCAGCTGCCACTTTGGGTTAGATGTGCCACATTATGCACAGCCTGGCCTCCCAAACAAGGACAGGCTGCACACCCTGCCCCTGACTTCTGCACCTTCAGCATCACCCTGGGGGCAGTGACAGGGACTGCTCAGGGAAAAAAGGGGAATGCACCTATTGCAGAACACAGGCTACTCAAGGTACAAAAGCATCACACTTTCAACACCACGTGGCATCCAACGGAGATACCAAAAGCATCTGCTTTTTCAAGAATATGGAAAGCAGAAAAATGGAACTAGAGGACACCAGTAAAACTAATTTTGACTTCTTAAGCTGGTTCATTCTACATGCCTTGCTGAGAAAGCAATGCATGTAGAATGAAAGCAATGGTCACTATCAACCTCCACTGCAGGACTGATTTTCACAGGTAGAGTGACTTTACAGAAATATTCCTTTGTTCTACAGAGAAACAAAGCCTGTTTTACCACACCATGAGCATCAAGCATACACTTCTAAAGTCTAATCAGGAATCCCTTACTTAGTCTGTCTGATAATTGTCAGTGGGAATAGAGCTGATCTAGGAGAAAAGAGGACACTTTCCTCCTTCCCTGATGACAGAGAAGTAGAGACATGACTACAAGGAGAACCACCACAAGAGATGATCCTGTCTGCATGCTTAAGGAGCACATGACTGTACTGTTGCACCTCACTAGAGAAGTAAATGCAGAGTAGGTCTAAAGGCTTGACAGGTGCACCCTTCAACACAAGGACAGCTGAATTCACCTGAGCATTAACATAATGCTTCAGACCAACACAGGGCTTGTATCTTACAAAGGCTTCAAAACTACAAATATGAACTGAATTGTTCTGCACACTCCATCATCAACTAGGGCCAACAGCCCCCCTTGCTCATATGGCAGCAGCATACCTGTTTCACCACGTTGCAATAAATAATGAGGCAGTGCAAAGTAAGTGCAGGGTTAAGTAAGATTACAATATTTACACGTAAAAACCAATTCAATTACCTGTTTTTCGCACGGCTTTTTTCTAGTCATCTCCATTTTGGCAATTTCTTCATCAGGATCCTGTAAGAACTACAGAAAGCGACATATGATTTCCGGAGCACAAACCGCGGGCCCAGCAGCTGTTGGCCGCAGTGACACACGCCTGTTCCCGCAGGAGCGGAGCCCCGCAGGCCCACCCAGCCCCCGGCCCGCCGCGTGGGGCCCGCACCCCAACAAAAGGCGGCGAGGCCGCGGGGGCCCAGCCCGGCGGTGGGGCCCGCGGGCACCGGGCCGGGCCCGCACTCACCGTGGCCACATCAGCTTTCCTCTTGCGGGCTCGCATGGCGTACTCGGCACCCGCGTCCCCCTTGGCAGGACCCTTGTCGTCCGCGCAGTCGCTGCGGAGAGAGGGGAAGCTGAGCGAGCGCCGGCCGGGCAGGCTGCCGGGGTGCCCGGCCTGCAGGGCCCCAGGCAGGGCGGGCCCGGCGCACTCACCTCTCCCGGCGCATGGCACCCGCCTTGGCCGGCGAGCCGAGCCGAGCCGAGCCGGGCGCGGGACGGGGCCGAGCGGGCCCGAGCCGCAGACCCCCCCCACAAAGGCCGGCAGAGGCGCGCAACGGGCGGCCGGAGCGGCCCCACCGGCTCCCCCCGCCCCGCGGCCGCCCACCGCCCCCTGCCCGCCCGCGCTGCCGCTCACTCACCGCCGCACCGGCCCTCGCCGGCCGGGAGCGGGTGGTCGGCGGGTGCCGGGCCGGTGGGGCAGGGCGGGAGGCGGGCGGGTTCCGCCGGGCGCCTGCTGCCTCACGGCGCGGCCGCTCCCGTCCCTGCGCGCGGCGCGGGCCGCGCCCGGCGGGACATTTAAACGCGCGGCGGCGGCGCGGGGCCGCCTCCCGACCGCGCACGTGGGGCCGCGCGCGGGCCGGGGCGGGGCCGCCGGGGCGCGGGAGCCGCGCGGAGTCCCGCGCGCGGCAGGGGGCGGGGCCGGGGGCGGGGCCTGCGGATCCCGCGCGGAGCGGGGCTGGAGGGGCGGGGCCGGGCCGGAGGGGCGGGGCCCGGACGCGGAAGCGGCGGGAGCGGCTGTGGCACGTGGGACCGCGCCGGGGTGAGCCGAGCCGAGCCGAGCCGAGCCGAGCCGAGCCAGGCCGGGCCGAGCCGAGCCGAGCCGAGCCGAGCGGCTGAGGATCCTGTCCCAGTCTCGGTCCCAGCCCTGGCTCCCAGCCCGGTCTCTGTCCCGGTTCGCGGCGGGAGGCGGAGCCGCCACCATGGCCTGCCCGGCCCGGCTCCGCTCACGCCCTCCTTCCCTCCCCGCAGGCCATGCAGCGGCCCGGGCTGTTCGGGCGGCTCAGGGCCGCGGTCGTCGGGATGGTGCACGTGGGAGCGCTGCCAGGTAAGCGGCGGGCGGGCGGCACGGCCGGCGGGACCCGGACCAGGACCGGGTCTGGGCCGCCGGTGTCACCCCTTAGCCGGCTGCAGTCCCCTCACCGCGGGCCCCTCATGAGGCGCCGTCGGTTTTGGCGCTCCCCGTTTCAGAGGTAAAAAAAGGCGGGAAAGTTCCACACAGGGAGCTGGGCTGAGAAAACGAGGATTCGGGCTCGGTGCGCTCTGTGTTTCAAGCAGCGAGGGTCAGGGAGTTGCACGGATGGGCGGTGGGATGGGATGGAGGTTGGATGGAGCTCTCCCATGCCCTTAGAGGCAGCGGGAAGCTCAGACAACAGGCGGGATCTGTTCCAGCCTGGCCTCCTGCTCCTTTCCAGGGCTGCTCAGGACAGGCACCTTGCCCTCGACAGGCTGATGCCCGGAGCTCAGGGTGCCCCAGAAGCAGCCCCAGGCGGTAGGGTCAGCTCACCCTGTGCTGGGAAGTCAGGCCAGCCAACAGAGCTGGCACAGGGCTCAGCACAGTCCCCAGCTCAGACTCCCACTGCCTGACCTTAGGAGCCCAAATGTCAGAAGAGACTTTGGTCTTAAGGCAAATTCATTGAACTCAACAAAATCTGTATGTGTGTATTTCTGCCATGAAGATCAGATCCAATCACCCTTGCAGATTAAGGACAGCTTTAACTGGTTTTAAACTCACTGTTTAGCACAGGTGTTCTGTGCTGACATGGAGGTCAGTCTTGCCCATAGGTTGTATTCTCTGGAGCATCACTAATGCAGAATAAATTACAAGTATGTGAATAGCAAGCTAAGGACAGACCTAGTGCAACAGGGCATTATAGCAGACATTCCTCAAGTTTGTGGATTAGATTTTGGAGCTGAATGGTTACAGCAGCTCTGCCAGGTTCAGCTAAGGGAAGAGATGTCACTAAGGCATGTCACAAGGAGATAGGGCAGCCTTTGAACAAATTTGCCCTGTATGTCCCTGTTTCAGTGTGCAATCCCCATGGATGTCCTGGCCAAAGCTGTTACTGTCCATGGGTTTGCTTTGTGCATGCCCTGGGGTAAGCAGCATTATTCTTGCTTGCAGGGACACCAAGAAGTTCTCTTCCACTGACCCAGATCATTGATCAAGCTTGTCAAGAGGCAGAAGTTTACAAGGATGCTGGAGTTGTAAGTTTTGGTTTCTTGCTTCCCTTGATGGCCATTACACAGTACCACTTCTGCATAGCCAGAATTGTAAATTGACCCTATAGTTCATCAAAAGCATCTTAAATAGATAGGAGATGCTTAAAACCATGTTGTTTATTTCAGCAGAGGAAGTAGGCCTTCTAGATTGCAAAAAAACCCTCCTAAGATAAGTATCACCTGCACCCAGAACAATTGAAAAAACTTAGATTCAAATAGTACAATTCAAGTTGAGTTGGATGAATCAAGTTTAAAAAACAGTGGCCTGAAATACGGGCTGTTGCTGGCATTCAAGGTCTGTAGAATGCTTCATCAATCTAGTCTGACAAGCTACTGTATTTTTAGCTGTGTGCAAGCCTCTGGTTTCCTGAGGTCGTGGAGGTGTGCCATGTGCACAGCTGATACACTGCATGCACACCTCAGGAACCTGGAGGGTGCAGGATCACCCCACAGCTGTGTTTGCAACAAAACAGCCCAGATAATTCAGGATCTAAAAAAAAAGAGAGGCTCAGGCCCTTTTCTGCCCTCTCTAAGCCTCTCTCCAGGCCCCTGGCAGCAAACATGCCTGCTTTGCACGTCCAGAAGAGCAGGCCCAAAAGGCCATTCTCAGCCAGAGGCAAGAGGAGACTGCTGTCAGAATTGCTGTTGGACCTGAAGTGGTGTAGTAATCTTCATAGGTCAGTAGATTTTAACAGGGTGTATGTCCTTTTGAAAGGTCAGATATGTTTTAAACATTTCATTGCACCTTGTCTTGGGGTGTTGATGTGCTTTTTCTTTCACCTGCCCACAGCATTATGAACATTTTCTGGTGGTGTACTAATGTCCAAGGTTTGAAAATGTCTTCACTGAGCAAGCAGTCACTGCTCTGAGCTGCTGTTTTCAGAAAAACTTTATTAACAAGCAGGTTGAAGCATTTTTAATCTATAAATTAGAATGGTACTGTACAGACAGAACAAAATTGAATACAAGAGCTTAGTTTAAAGAATAGAAGACCAAGGTCAAAATGCAAGACAAGTCACACAAGGCAGGTTATGGGCAGAGCCCTGGTAAGGCTAAACTAGGAGAGAATGCTGAGAATAGAATCATTGAAAGGACAAACAGCACTGGGGTAAAATGATGCTAACCTGGTGGGTTTCAGTACCCATGAACCAGATGAACATGTGTGAGATGTCCACCCAGTTAGAATAGTCCCTGACTGCAAGTTGAACAGAATAAGGAAGTTTTCTTTCTTTTTATTCCTGCTGAAAGAACAGGTGTGCAATAACTCTGTACTCTGTACTGTGCCTTTATATTTTGTTGTTGCAGTATCACCATGAGGTATAATGTGATTTGATCTACATCAGCAGAGTGGCAAACACTAATCTCTGCCTTCCTGTGCCAGAGGAAGTGCTTGCACAGATAATCTGTAACTCATAAAGCCATTGCTCCACACTGCAGTGCCTGTTTGCCCATTTCCTTACATAATAATTGCACATTGAAACCTTCAACAGCAGGGGGAAGACACCAAATACTCCTGAAGGTGAAGGAGGCTACAGAAGCAGTTACTTCCTGCTGGCATGCACAAAGCTGGAGCAGCTTTGAGATAAGCTTTAAAATCAGCACTAACAAATAGTTTTATTTTGGCTTTTATACTTTGTCTTTTCAACAGTTGTACTGAATTCTGCAGGTCCTGCTCTAACTGGTTTACCTTTTCTGCCAGTGCATCGCAGTCTCTGAACTTGAATATACCTTTAAACCTACCTGTCAGGAGACACCTGAGGTGAATGCAGTCATTTCTCTACACATTTGGACAAATTCAGGGCTTAGAGTTGTAACTAACCCATTTTCCTATAGAAGTCACAGGAACATCAATATACTTCCACACCAGGCTTCATTCTAAAGGTCTGGACAGTGTTAGAGAATAGAACGGAACAGGGTTAGAGCAATAGAAGAAAGAAATCTTTCATTAAGGAGATAAGTCTCAGATATAATCAGGAGAGCTTTCATAACCATCAATAGGATTGATTAACACTTTCTGCAATTCAGTTCTTTAGTTTTTTTGTGTTACTTTAAGAGAAATGCAAATTTTCATGATAGATGCTTTCAGGAGCCTCCCAGCTTTTACACAGAGATCACTGCTGCCAAACTATTCTGGAATGGGAATCTATTTGGGTTTCTTACTCAGTATTCCAAAGGGACTGATAGTCTGTCTGTTTTTCTTGGGGAAGAAGACCTAGAGAAAGGGCTTTTTTCTCATGGATTTGTACTGACAGTGTTCCCAAAATGCTGCCCACAGTAGCCCTTAAGAAGATACATAACCATTTGCTGCTATTTAGATGTTTACATATTGTCTCAAATTGTTCAAATTGGTGTTAACATTTAAAAATAAAGTGTATGGTCTTGCTCATTCCATCTGTGTTGCACTTGGAAGTAAATCCTGGTATATTCAGAGTAAGGTGACTTGTCTGGCACATTCACAGCTTCACATAATAAATATGAAAGATTTGTGATATTAGAGCATAGTAATGAAAACAAGTGAGTGCTCAGTTAGGAAGCCATCTGTGCTCAAAATGTATATGCTTTGTACTTGTGTGTTGATAAACAATGAAATTCCCTAGACAAGATTTTATAAGCAGCAGGCTATGAGCCATTATAATCCCTCCAATTTGTACCTGCTTTTCTTTAAGGAAGAGGCAAAATGTATCTATTCAGCTTAACTTTTATTCATTCCATTCAGCCTGGCTGACATTTGTTTTGGAGCTAGAAAATAGAGCACAGGTTCCCACTTGGCTGTTAGTTACTGTTCCTAACTGTAGCTACTGGAGTAGCTGACATTAAAAACAGTTACTAGTATATGTTTTACATTGATGTTTTTAAAAAATAAAAGAGTGGTAAGCCTATTGCTCTTATAACTACAGTGATAACTGGAATTCACAACACTTAGAATTTAATAACAATGGAGGCAGAATAAAGTAGTATTTCTGCATAAAAGCACATAGGTAGCTTTCACTTTGATTACAGAGTTTAACATCTCAAATCTCAGCTGTATTACAGGAAAATAAAATAGCAGACAGACTGCCCACAGCTACCACCTATGGCACATGCAGGAGAACATGAGATAGCAGCTTACTTCTGTTAAGGCAGCAATCTGCTCTGGAGGTGAGTTTTTAAAGAAGCTGCTAAGAGCTGTGTTTACAGACAGCAATTAATTGCTCTGCAAAGGCACCTGATTTCCTCTATAAGGAGACCATGAGGGGTGTGGGGTAATTGTTGCCATTGTTTTAGTCCCCACCTGAGCCTGTATAATAACAGGGATGGCACCAGGCCTGCTCCCTTTCTGGAGGAAGGAGTAGAGGTGCTGAGCTTGGAGAGGTTTGTACTAAGATGCCCATGTTTGCAGGCAAAGCCATTCTCTGGGGAGAAACACTGGGATTAAAGTTGCCTGGGAAAGAGTTGTGTTAGGCATATGCTGAGTTAAAACTTATGCAATTGTTACCTCAGTTGTGGTTTGTTACTGTTTTGAGGCTTTCCTGCTGTAATATGTGTGAGGCTGAAGTGTTTTAAGAGGTTATTTCTGTAAGCAGTATATAGCTAAGGAAATTATTTTTCATATAGTTAGAGAGCTAATTAAAGGACCTATTTTTCAGTAGCTAACTGTGATACAAAGGGCACTTCATGTGTAGCACTTCAGAAGTCTTTCAAAGTAAAAAGGAAATACATTGCTTGAAAATTACTTATAATAAGGCTATTGCATATAAGCAACACTTAAATTAGCTTACCATTCAATAGAAAAGGAGCACAGAAGGCACTTGCAAGAGTTTTATCTCATACTGTCTATGTAAATCCTCCTTTGAAGGATATAATACAGAAGCTGTTTCCATAGGCTTCTAAACCATAAGCTTAAGTTCCAAGAACTTTAATTTAGCATAACTGTTTTCTTTCCCCCATTTTAATTAGCTGTCTGATAGTACTGAAGTTTGTTTCCTATACATATCAAGTCAGTAAACACAAATCTGTGGTGTTATATTTTTATATAAAATATGAAAGAAAGCTCTGACTTAATGCATCTGTAATTCAGCTTTCTGTATTGCAGAACATATGTTGTTCTCTTTTTAATTAAACAAAGCATAATATGCAAAAGAACAGTTGGATGGTACCAAAAGAATAACACATTATTAAAGTTCTACCAAAAATATTCACTGTAACTGTGGACCTTGAGGCTATAGGAAGAGGCAGTTGCTGTAAAGTGAATATAGTAAATTTAAAGTAGGAGAGAGAACTGTTGCAATCCTCCCATATGCCTGCATTTTGAGTTAGAATTTAATGAGACACTTTTTATGTGCAGTACTATGGCTAGGGGTTTTTATAACTTATTAAATGAATTAATTCATTAATGTAGCTAATGGAATAATTTGCTTTATGCAAATCCAGAATGGTCAAAGTAGTAGCAAGTTGTGAAAAGCTCAGTTTCACTGTGGTATTCTGCCATCCCATTCTCTTGCTTTTTTGGGTACTGGTGTGGCTCTTTAGGAGCTGAGCATTTTGAAGCCCCATTCCCAGTTGCCTTTCTTCCTGTTGAGATTGATTCTTGACTGCCTGGAAGCCTGGGGATGCTGTTTTGCAGATCCTGGTTCCAGGCCTTTATGGTAAGTTTGGAGTTTTGCTAATACTCAGATTTTGCTGAAATCTGCCAAGTAGAGCATTTCTGAGCCAAGGGCTCCCAGGCTTTTTGGCCTCAAGGTATTACCTGGATTTGATGGCTTGTTGCGTTTTTTGAATTTGCTTTGTTAAAAGTATTTAGCTCTACATTACTCCTTTTGCCACATGCAACTACTGACCAAGTTTGTGTTCTTGCTGAGACTGACAATATATTTATATGTAGTGAGAAAAAGAGGATACAGGGTTTCTCTTTCTGTTGGTACCACAAGGGATTCAGTAGCAGTGCCTCAGATACCAAGACCATTTGGTCAGTTCAGGTTTGTTGCAGCAGTCTTAACCTCATTCCAGAAAAAATGACTAAAAATTGTGGGGTTTTTTGTGGTTTTCTTAGGACAGGTTGTCATATTGATCATGTGGCTACCTCCCATCACAGATACAGAAGTATGGATGTTCCATATTGAGCTGAACACACAAACAAAGTCAAGTGCAGATGTTTTGATTGGTTGCCATGCCTGCTGCTCCTTTGCCTAATTCAGGTTTTCCTGGGCTGGAATTCTGTAATTGAATATTTTGGTGAATGGCATCACATAGTGCAAAGGTCTGATGAGGAGTGTCGTCATATCAGGTCACCTTTTCCATTAACAGGTCACATCCCATTGATTTCTAGGTAGCATGTCCTTTGTATATTTAAATACTGAGCTGTGAGTGATTTGGAGAAGGCAGCTGTGTCCTGGTGCATTGAATGTTTGCAGGTTGTGTGCTTGGACTGACCATGTTGCTCCACTGGATTATTTCCTTCTCACTTTTCTCCACCCTCTGTGTTGGGTTCATTTATGATGCCTGTGCCTTAGCCTGTAATTCAGCCATTAAATGCTGACACTATTTTATATCCTGTCTTCTCTTTTACTGCCAGAAGGGCTTCCACACTACAACAAAGATTAGAGAAGTGTCACAATATAAAAGATTTTTTAAAAGGAGACTTTTTTTTGTTTCCCCTTCCTGAATCTCTATGTTATTAAGAACCAAGCTGCTATGTTTAATCTCTGATTGTATTTTTCCCAAAAAATGTTCCTTCTATTCTTGCTCAGTTACCATCTCTGTGAAAGGTAAAGCTCTCATTTTAAAGGATTAAGATGTGTGATAAAACTCAGAGAGCAGAATTTGTTAGCTATATATACAATTAGTTTGTCTATTAAACTTTTTGCATTTTTAGAATTAAGCTGGTGAGAAACATCTGGTTTTCTTTTCATCTTCTTACTGCTACTGCAAAATACCAGGCATGGAATATATTTCAAGGCTCTACTTTTACTCTTGTTATTAACCCTTAACAAAATTATGTATTATCTGCAGTTGTTGCAAACTTTTTTATATAGCCTATGCAATGATTAGAAATGTGTGTGGCATCAAGTAATGTACAAATTGTATCAGCAGAGTGTTTTATCATCATCTAGTGTTTGCTAAGTGTATGTCCATGTGGATGGAGAGGTATAATAGACAATAAATAGCAATATCTTCTTTCCAGTAATTCTGAATACAGAATGGGGGAAATATCTCTAGTTCATATTATGGCATTTGGCATAATAACAGTCAAACAAAAAATTCCTTTATTTATCCAAAGCAACACTTATTTTCTGACATAAATTAAATTGAAAATTGCCCTGATTATCTCAGAGTCCTCTGTTATCCAAACATACTCAATATCCTGTATTCCCCTTGGATAATTGAAGTTTGACTTTACGCTATTTTTAATGAAGTATAAGATTTAACTCATTTGCCTATAGTTCACATTTTAGGATGGATCAAAGGAACCCAAATTGATGAATGTATAATTAAAATCACATTTATTTCTCTTCATGATTTCACTGCAAATATCCTGCTGTTGATGAAAGCACTTTTATAAGTGGTTGTGCGCATCAAATGCATCCGCACAACTTGCTGTAGCTAATCCTCCCTCTGAAGGAACACCTCTACACTTGTGTGTCTCAGTGCACAATAAATAATGGTGAACTGGCCAGGTTTGTACAGTGCAGTGATATTTTTTCTCATTCTTAGCCCAGGATGGGTTGATCCTGGAGAACATGCACGATGTGCCGTACACGGTGCGCCCGGGCCCGGAGGTCACCGCAGCCATGGCCGTGCTCGGTGCTGCTGTGAGACAGAACTGTCCCCGTGTCCCTCTGGGTGTCCAGGTGCTCTGTGCTGCCAACCAGCAGGCAATAGCCATTGCTCTGGCTGCAGGTAATGCAAAGGGCTCCTCGGGTATTGCTGCTGTTGTTGTGGCATTCACTCTCCACAAGCTGGCATAGATACCGTGGGAAGCTGAGTGTGCCCTGGAACAGCAGCAGTTAGGTTCTGCTTGATTAGTGTGGGTGGTGCTTGTGCACTGCTTCAGTTGGAGGCTGCTAAAGGCTGCCACCACAGCTTTCTAGGTAAAACCTGTCTAAATGTAATCATTAGTTTAAATCTGCTGGTGTCTAAAAACCCCCTTTGGTGTAACTCTTATTTATTTCAGTTATATTATATGTTATATATATTCATATGTTATATATATATATTTCAGTTATATATAATGTATATGATATAATATATTCTATTATGTATACATTATAGATATATATCAATTTAACCCATGGGGGTTAAGCATCCTTTTTCAGCATCTCTTTATATGTTGTTGCTGCTACTGTTGTCCATGAAAACTAAGTTTTCGTTGTCTTTTTTAATGAATGAGTGGAATGAAGCTTTTTATAGAATGACAAAAATTGAGTGTATAGATAGCCAAAGTACTTAAAATTAAATTGCCTTTGGGGGAATTAAATATAAATTAATCTATCCTTATTGCATGAATCCTAGACTTGGCTAAACTTCCTGCTCTTACTGTTTGCTGAAGCAATTTTAGTTTTTCATATGTAACCCTCCCTGATGTAAAGGTGTAGGCTGGCTGAATATGGAAAGCCTGTACTTCCTAAATTCACAAAATGAGGGTTAATGCATGTTTTTGCCCAAATTGACTGTCATTATGCTAAGGCTGCACATTTTTGCATGTACAAATTTCACAGGACGAGGCAGAAGATGCTGGTGTTAAGTGAAAGCCATACTTCAGATACAAACATGCAGGCTAACCCATCTGCAGGGGCAGTTTTAATTATGCCTAATATGTTCTAAAAGCTTTAAATTCTTGTTAATAGATGTGTTTTGAACTAGCATTTGTTTTGTGAGCTTTAAAATCAGATGTTGCCATTTTCAAAGTATCTAGCCAGTTGACAAATTGAGAAAACATAATTTTATTGCTGCATTGGAACCTATATGAAAATCGTGAATAAAAATGGTAACAGAAACCAGTTTTAGTTTTTAGAGGTTACTGCATGTGGGCCACTTGAGGTACACAGACATTTGGAAAAATAGCACATACCCTATTTTTAAAAGCAATCCTTTGAGGAGCAAAATCATCACTAAATAAGGGATATGGTCTGGGAACAATGTATTTCTCTTCTTTGCAATTATTAATGAAGGGTAGAATTCCTGGAGGGCTTGGGTTTTGCTCAGCTCCACTCCTGTTCTGCACTATTTCCTCTGTAAGTGTAGAACACCAACCAGGAAGGGCCTGTGTTTAATGCATTTCATTGCACTTCTCTAAAAATTATTGTCTCAAGTTCACTGAACAGGGAAGCAAAAAGAAAATCACTGTAAGCAATACCATAGTAAAGTGGGTACTACTTTGTAGGTAGCAAATCTTTAATCAGCTTTTCTGTAGCAACTTAGTAGTGGCTTTAATGTCAATACAATTTTGATAGGTAGCTATTAACAAAGCAAGTCCTGTAGGCTCTCACTACAAAAATAACTTGTTGGAGGTGTTCTAGCTAAAAACCATATGTAGCATCTTCTGCCTATTGTACAGTCATTTCATTTTCTCTGTGGAGATCCCTGTCTTTGGTAGGAATAACTGTTCCTAGAGAGCCACACAGGGAATTTATAACTGGTCTCTAGGAGGAGGTAATGATTTTATTTGGTAAAGGGTGGAGGGAAATCCACAGGTCTGCAGTGTGACTAGGAGCTCATCTAGCTTGAGCAAGGACTGTAGGGTCCTGTGCCTGGGTGAGCCTGGGGCACTCACCATGAATCAGGGCTCAATTTCTAAGTTTATCTTATCTCATAAATTTAGAAAACAGTGGTTCAGTTGGAAGGGACTTTAAACAGTTGTCCAACTGCCCTCTGTACCTGAAGCTGCCCTTTTCCCTTTAAGAGTCAATTATTGAAATTCCAGTTCTGGATCAGCCTTCATCAATGATGATGACACAGTTGATAGCTGATAAATGAGGCTTCATGTCAGGAGATCCCAGGTCTCTCCATGTCTTTTGCAAACACAGCTTTGCTGTCTGAGCCCATTCCTTTCCCTCCTGCACCAGCAGAGTGGGAATTCACTTGCTTTCATCCATGACACTGTTCAGGGTAGGACAGAATTAGGCAGAGCTGTGAGCTATGGTTTTTGCTGCTCTTTTCAAGTGCCACCATATTAATGCAGTGGTGAGGAGAGGCAGCTCAACTGAGAACTGCAGCAGGGAGCACCCAGAGGTGCTGTGAAAGGCAGGGAGTGCTGTGGATCCTGCTGGGAGAGCTCCTGTGCCTGCAGCCCATGCTGAGCACAGCAGGAGCTGCTGCAAGACAGTGTCCTGAGAAGTATTTTTGTAGCACAGACACACTGTGCCTCCAGTGTCAACAGCAGACAAAATCAATGCTCCTCTAAGAGTTCTGTTTATTAGTTTTCATTGGATATTCCCTATTCTTGTTTTCCAGTGAAACTACAAAATGTGTTGTTCCCATATAAGTCAGAAATGGGACTGCCTATTAACTATTCAGTGGCTATTACTTTTCAACTTGCCAAATGTGGAAGTAAGCACTAGTGTCATTCTCACAATTTTATGAGCATAAAAATGAATTCATTAGCAGAATCTGATTATGGCTTCATAAAACAGAAGGGTAATGATATGGTGCCTGCACCTATTACACTTGGTTAAAAATTGTATTTTCATGGCCTCCAAAAACCCAGATTGAGAGTGCAGCCTTGTTAAACTAAGTACAATCCAATGTTTAGCAGAAAGTCTTATATTACTGCACTAAGGAAATGCAAACCAAACATCAACAAACAAGGTGGCTTCAATAAATGAAATTATTCAATGAACAGCTCCTGTCCCAAGTTAAACCTTGATTGCTGTGACAGTGTCATGTCTCTAGGCTCACCCCACAGTTTTATGATTAGAGAAATAATTATTATATAGCTGAATTGTACTGTAAGCTTGGGTGATGTAATGAAGCTATAGCTTTTGTTCCTAGATGTAGAAATCTCAGTTTAGCTATTTGCACTGTGTTTATCACCCAGTGTCTACAAGCACCTGCAGTGGTACTTGTGGCACACTCTTGTCTCTGGATCCTGGGAATACTCTGTGCTTTGCACTAATCTCAAGGCACAGGACAGCTTGCATTTGATTTGGCATCCATCTGTGATGTTTCTTGTGAGCTGGAGTCTGTGTTGCTAAGCAATGCAGGCTCTTCCCCATCAGGCGTAAGCTTCTGTTTCTGCAACTTCAGGGCTTTTGGAATGAAACTGGAATTTTAAAATAAACAGACACCTTGTCATTTGGTAAATAAATTTTCAAGATCAGCTATGTTTATAGTTGGAATGTGCTAAGGTAATGCCTCTGTTGCCTAATCAGTTGTGGGTAGGATTGCATTCTTGATGACTGTTTCCACATGCATTGCTTTCCTCTGAATGATGTCAGCTCTAATTAAATGTGCATCTGACTCCAAAGCTGGAGCAGTAGCAGAGCTTCAGAAGGGCTTGGAAGACACCTCCAAAGCAAACTGGAAGAACAGCAAAACTGCACAAGATGAGTGCAGAGCTTTTACAAAAATGTGTAAAAGAGGCAGGTTTTAAGTGACAGGTTCAAGGCTATGAAACCTTGAAGTGAGGATTGCAATAAGGGAGTCAGAATTAAATCTTGTGCCTCACTGCTGTGGGCTTATTGCTCTGTGGTCCAAGGCTTCAGTCTTGCAACAGAGATATTCCAAGGCTGTGGAGGGGGGCCCTGAATGTCAATGGCTGGCTCACATGAAGTAATTACAGTTCATAATCTTCCTCTTCAGTAGCCATTCCACAAAACCTTCCTAGTGACAAAACTTAATGAATATGGTGGAACCTGTGTTACTAAAGCATGGCTGAATTGATGGTTGGAGTAGAATGGCAAATGTTTGACTCTTCCTAAGCCTTTGGCACAGCTCTAGAAGCCATTTGTTGATGTGGTGCTATGTTCAGATGGAGTCACATGGGCTGCATATAACATGCTTCAGGCTGTGTTTTCTTGCCTCATTTCCTAAAGAAAGATGACAGTGCTATTCCTCTGTGTCTGTAGCCTGGAAGGGGGGAAGAGATGCAAGTTAGTGACCCTTTTTGGAGAGAAAACACATCATTAGAATAGTAGAGCTGTGTTTTGACCCACCTACTCCTCTGCATGGCACAGCATGGCAGCAGGCAGGGCAGGGTGTGCAGCTGCCTGTTCTGAGCCACACAGGGACAAACTGAAGGGACAGAAGGGGACCAAGGGCTGGGGGAAAACTGGTGGGGTCAGTGGGAGACATAGGAGCTGAAAGCAGTGAGATGGGAAGAAGTCCGAGAGAAGAGGGGCAAAAACAAAGAATGGAAAATATGTGGGAAAGTAAGGTGGGTTAGTCCTAGAGCGCATGAAACAATTTGTGTTGGGATCAAATAGGAAGGGCAGTAAGGTGGATTGTCATTTGCTTTTAGTGTTTTTCTTTTCCATTTCTCAGTTTCAGGCTAAAACGTTGCTTTTTTACTTTTTTCAGGTCTTGATTTTATCCGGGCTGAAGGGTTTGTGTTTTCTCATGTGGCTGATGAAGGGATTATCAATGCCTGTGCAGGTGACCTGCTACGATACAGAAAACACATTGGAGCAGACAACATTCAGATTTTTGCTGATATTAAAAAGAAGCATAGGTAAATACAAGCAAAATTTTATATAAATATGAATGCAATAATGATCTTGTATTTTTCTCCATTTTCTGTTGGTTTGGTTTTTTTTTTTTAAAGTCAATTTTCTTCCAGGAAAGTTAATCATATAGGGAGAAGTTTATTATTTAAGCACAGACTTGCAGTGCTGTAAGGGGATAAATTTAAAAATAAATTTGCAGCTGTAAGTTGCTTTATCTGTGATGTTTGTAGTTGTTTTACCTTCAGGTTTTCAGTATGCCGGCTATGAAAGCCTTGCATCTGGTATTGAGACTTTGTATGCATGTGTAAATGTCTATTATGTTTAAAGAAGTTTTGTTTCTCAAAGTTAGGTATCCAAGGTTATTTTTTAGTTATGAAGGCAGTTGCCATATAAAAGCATCCAAGTGATCATAGTTTGGCATTTTAAAAAGCTCTTCTCTTTTTTCTCCTTCCTGCCAATAATACTGATTCCTGCTACTTAAATCAGTGCTGTCTCTGTAAGGGTTATGTTCTATGATTATCAAACAGAAGGAACTTATGACAGATAAATCCAGTTTCTTTTCTGCTTATACTTTATCTTACCTGTCACATGGTACTTTCAGCTATTTAGATGTCACTCTTTGGATTTGTTGTTTTTTTTTTTCCCCCAGAAGAACTGCTCAAGTGCTATGTATTATACATGCTAAATAACCTAATTAAAATGTTTGTGTGTAGTATGTGAGCAATCATGAGAATAATCAAGTTTGGAAGATCTTAAATATGTAATAAGGAGGTAATAAATTTCAAAAGAGAAAGGAAACAATGCAGTGTGGTGGTCAGATGAAGCTTTTCAGGTCCTTTCAGAGCAGTTTCTTTCTGATTATTTTTAACATATATATACAAATGCAAATACACTGCATTAGACTTTCTGTAAATGAAATTGCATCATGTCATTTTTATTTTTAGTCTTGACAATTGATGAATTGATATTTGGATTATACTTCCCATTTTTCAAAGAGTTGGCATTTAAGAAAGGCAGGGAAGTTTTTGTTTCAGGCAGAAACATTAGAAGGAAATGCTGAAGGACTTCTTGGTTGAGCATTTTAATGTAGAAAAGTGCAGCTGCCACTGAGAGCTGCTGTGCTCCTGTTCTTTAAATGAGGAGAAACTGTTCTTGTGCCATCAGCACTCAGCAGTGCAACATGTTTGCCCTAGCTGTTGTTTTCTGTTTAAATACAGAAAATCCAACAGTGTTGGATGTTCAACCAGCAATGGCTGGAATTTTTTCCAAGTTTGGGACACATAAATTAATAGTTACTATTGCAATAGGTTTCAGACAAAGTGTGTCACCCATACATCAAAGCCTGCTGTTGAACAGCTGGGATGCAGGTGTAATTGATGTTTGTAATTGCTGTGTAAGATGATTCCTGTGGTTATATCATAGGTATTAACCATACTTTCTGTTATTGGACTTGTGGAGGTTGTTGATTCTGCCCTAGGCAACAGGATCTGATTTATGAATGAGGGCACATCCACAGCTCCCACTTGAAGTCAGAGAGCTCTGTGTGCTCAACACTTCTGAAATACAGGTGCTTGACATGTAAGCAGCTGTCTCAATTGACACTTGGTGGTTCACACTTAGCACTCACTCTCTAGAGCCAGGAGACCCGGAGCAATCATGGATCAATGAAGGAAAAGGCTGGTTCTGAACTCCTGCTGGGGTGGCAGTGTCACCTGCTGGCAGCGTCACCTGCCAGCGTGAAGCTGGACACTGCTAAAGCAGCCCCTGGGGGTTCTGCCAGCAGGAGGTGGGGACACAGGCGTGGGTCCCTGGTGTGTGACAGGCTGTGTCCCTGCAGTGCTCACGCCCTGACGGCCGATGTCAGCGTGGCGCAGACGGCGAGCGCGGCCCAGCTGTTCCTGGCCGACGGCGTGGTGCTCACTGGCACGGCCACCGGGCACCCCACGGACCCCCAGCAGCTGCAAGGTGAGCCTGGGCACCCAGCTGGGCACCAGGGAGGGGGCAGCTGCCAGGTGAGCCAATGCAGCACAGAGGGGCAGCTGCCAGGTGAGCCGGGGCACCAGCCTGGGGATAAGGAACTCTCACTGTGGTATCACTGAAGGGGTATCAGGACAGACAAAGGTGATACAGAGACTCCATCATCTGAAGGCATGAAAAGGCACTTTATTATTTGAAATCCACGGTTTTTATAGAAACAATGGTGGACCTAAGACCTGATTGGCCTTTAGGAATCTTTTCTCATCTATTGGTCAAGAAGGGACAGCTCCTTCTTGTAAACGTCTTTGACAAACAGAGATTGCCTGCCAGGTGCAGAGATTGAGATAATAATTGTTTTAATTCTTTCTCTGAGCTTTCTCACAGCTTCCCAGGAAAATCCTGGGAGAGCTATGTTTCTCTGTTCAGAGCTTATGTGATACCACACTATGGGGTTTGATTTGATCAGAATGATCATATTTGAGTGTTACTCAGATGAGCTGTGATATGTTTCTATACAACAATTTGGCAGGGCAAAATGGCAATTATTCCAATCTTTTATAACACTGAGGGATGCTGAGGCTGAAAGAAAATACTGTTTCATTTGTAAAAAGCCCTAAAATAAGAAAAAGCCACTTTATAACCCTAGAAAACTATAGTTCTAGCTATACTAGAACTAGCGATATTAAACTAACTAGCTAACCATAAATCTTTCCATTGAAGAGCTCAGTGTTTTTGTCTTTCACAGTGAAAATGGAATTCCTGCAAGAAAAGGGGCATTTTGATAAGGCACTATTCCAAACATTAATACCAGGGAAAGTACTGCTTGGAAGATTTTCAGAAAGAATACAAATTCTTTGGTAGGCAGGAAGATATTAGCATCAAAATAATTTTTAAATAGTGTGGACTTTTGTCAAGGGAGACTCATTTGACCTATGAGTTCTGACCTTTGCAGAAGTGCTATGATTCTTGATATTTTTATATTAGCATCAGTTTGGGCTGTGTTCATGAAAGAGTATTGCTCCCATGCTAGAATTAAAGTTCTGTCATGGGGACATTTAGGTTTCATCACTAGTTTTAATTTAGATCAATGGCTTGAATTTGAATGTCTCACTATCTAAAATAGAATGTGTATTTTTTTAGGTTTTACTTTACCTAATATTCTGTAACTTGGCATGTTTTGAAGTTCCAGTGCACTGTATTGTATTCAACTTAAGTTAGGAGATCAGCATGAAAAACACACTTTACCTGTCAGAGAAAACCTGGACCTCAACGGGTTATATCTGTATCTTTTGTGTTGTATTTTTTTATCTTTTGAAACAACATAAAATCATTCAGTGTTTTCAGGGCTTTATGCATATCACACATGCTTAAGAGTATTTAAAATGAATGTTGAACTTGTCAAAATGGTTCTTATTTCACATTAAACTTTTTGCTTAAAAAACAGATTACAGATTGCTATGCCTCAGTCATCAATGTTAAAAAGAAAATGATGGCTTGGTGTGAACGGTGAGCCTCTTGAATTAGCTGGGTCTTTTGGTACAGCAAATTAGAAATTATATGTGGAATAGGTGATACTGGAAGCTATGCCTGCTTTAGAGACTGCAAAATTTTGTTAATCTAGGGATCCTTCCCTGTTTGTACTTAATGTCTCCACTGTTATTAATGCAGATCAAATAACTTTAAAAAAAATTTGATATGTCTTTGGGCAAAATCCTAGGTTAAATTCTGCTTTCATGTATGCACGTGCAACCTCCATTGATACAGCATCAGGGAGCAAAACCTGACCTGTAGGCCCAGAGGCTTTTTTGTCACAGGACCCCAACCAGACAGAACCATGCTTTTCTTTCATGTGAACAAACTTGTCAGTCCCTGTCTCTTTCTCTTTCTGGGTCCAAAGAACAAAATGAATCAGAGTTGGCAGCTGTAATGAAGTACACATTAATTCTGTGTTTGGATTTGTGTTATGAAAGCAGGAGTGTGCAGATCATGGGTTTATTGTACTTAGATCACAGCATTTTGGATGTTAGCAGGCCCTCTCATGAGAAAGATGTCTTAAAACAGGTAAGAGAAGAACTTAAAAATTCCACAGTATAAAAAAATGACAAATTAGGCATATCTATGTCAGGAAATTCTTAAAAGGGATCAGATCTACAGTCTACAAAGTTGCTGTTGATGTGAGTGAGATTTTGCATTTCAGGAATTTATGCAGCCCTGGCAGTGCTGTATTACAGTGATACAATTGGGCACCTTTCATCACACTGCAAAGCAGCTCTTGAAAGCAAAGCTGAGACAGATGAGATTTTTGTCGTGTCTCTTTTTCAGCTTTGTTGTGCAGTAATATAGAAGTGGTTTTGTCTTTGTAGAAGTGATTGATTTGTGATGGGCTGTGGGAAGTGTTCCCTTGTCAAGGCAGAGATGTGTGTTCAGTCAGGTTTTGTTTGCAGTTTGTGTTGCTGCCTTCTGGAGGCTGGCAGGCTCTGCTCCAGGGCTGCCTGGGCACTCCAGAGCACCAGAGATTGAGGGAGTATGAGGTCTGAAAAATCAGGATTCATGTTGTTAAGCAGCAAGAACTATAGCTGAGCATTTTGAATTAATTAATAAACCATCTTTTCATCTAAGAGGTTATAGAAGTTCCAGTTTGCTGCCTTGTGGAATATTCTTTGGTTGGATGTGTGATGTGTGAACCCATCAGGTTTTTTCTTTGGCTATAATTGCTGAACTACCTGCTTTGCATTCAGTTTGTATTTTGAGTGACCAAAGCTTTGCATAATGACTGCTCAGTTATCTCTTTGAGCAAAACAAAGTGTCTCAGCTGAGTAACCTGTGGAAAACAGGTACATAATGAAATCCAACAGCTGGCTGTGACTGTCACCTCCTTAATTACTGTTCATAAAAGGGGCCTCAAGACTGGCTCACCCCCTCTCATCTTTTGATGGCCAAAATAGAGACTGCTGCCTGTGTGGTACCCTCAGAGACAGAAAAAGTACTGATCACTCACATCTCCAGTTTAAGCCCTAAATTTAATGACAGAGAAAAAGTCCTTTGAATTAAAAGCCTAAAATGTGTTAAGAGGGGAGCATTACCATAAACACAGTGTTTTGTATGGTACAGTGATCACTGCAATGAGAAAGCTGTTAGAGAAGAGTAGTCAAGCAAGTTATTGGCACAGTGGTGCTTATTTTTACACCACTCTTTGCCATTGTTTTCAAGCTAGTAGCACTTGGCCTTTATTTCATGAAACTTGTGCATACCATAGTTCAAATGCTTTCATTGTGCTTTGCAACCAAGCTCGATTTTATTGAAGACCTGTGTGCAGCTGTTCTGCCACAAGAAAGAGCACAGTGCCCTCTAGTTACAATCCACTGGAACAGAGAAATCTGTGTAAACTTCAGCATCTTGTTCTTGTAACATCACAAAATTGTCTCCATTTTCTCACTGTGTCAAAAAAAAAAAGAAAAAAAAAAGAAAAAAGAAAGAGAATGCCAGGAAAACGGAGAGGTTTGAACCAGAGCTGTGTTTAGAGATATTTTGACAGTGACTGAACATTGCCACCCAAAAGCACATCTCACTGCTGTTGCTTTATTTTCTTTCACAGGTTAGAATTTGTATTAGCACAGCCAATAGACAAATCACCTTCTACTAATCAACTTTAGGCCCTGATGTGCTTGGAAAGGACTTAAAAGTAGCATCTGTAGCATACTTAATGAGGTAACACATCTCAGTGCACGCTGAGCACTGCCTTTGCCATTCTTCACATTGTCATTCTGGATGGATCTGCAGCCCAGGAGATGTGTGTGCAGTCTGTGTGCCACGTGTAGAGCACAGCAGCACTTGATACCTTCCCACTTTGGAAGGCTTTGGCTTGTTCTGGAGTTTCTCATCAGTCTCAGGCTTCACTGGGTTTTTCCCTTTGCCCAGCAGGGCTGAGCTGTTGTTTCAGACCCATATGAACTTGCTCTGTTTAATTATTTGGCTCTTTGTTTTTCCTGCTGATGTGAAATAATTATGGAGCAACTTCCTGCTAACGTGCTTTACGCACTTGTAAGAACAAATATTGACTTGGAGCCTGGTTCCTCTGGGGACTCAGTCAAGTACTGTCACAAATCTGTGGTCAGATGCACCTTAATTGTGTGCTGGTAGTGATGTAAAGCAGATAGGATAATCCTAAGAGCATATAGATATTATATAAATAAATAAAATTTAAAGTAAATATCCTCTTTTTTAGAACAGGATACTTATAATAATGCTATATGTAACTAGAAATTAATTATTTTGTTGTTGTAAGCAGAATGACTGAGAATATCAAATATGCATAGAAATATGTTTTAATCATATATACATGAGCCATTTGATTTGTTATATGTTTTCAGGAAGGGCTGTGTTGAATGGTTTTATTTTCGTGTTAAAATCTTTTAAAGAGGGAGTTATTGTTCCTAGATGGAAAAAATGGTAGAGCATGTGACCTAAAAAGAGATTCAAGAACATTTTAATTGATCCCCTTTCTTCAGTGAAGTAGGAAGGTGATAAATAATTAGTCTTCCCTGAAGCATAATTAATAAGTTAGGCTTCTGATGAAACTTCATTTAAACAGTGTTTTGAAGCAGACTTTTATTTGTTGCATGTATGCTTTCCCAAGTTACCTCAAGCTGTAACTACCTTGCCATCAGCTTATCACTAATTAAGCCAATTTATATGTTTTTAAAGGTCAGAAATAATGGCTTACAACATTCCTCTAAGGGATGAAGCATCCAGTCCTATGAGTCACTCTTTGGATGGTCAGTTTGACATAAAATGATGAGAAGGCTGCTTAAGTAAATCTTGAACTGGGCTTTTTTTTTTCCTCCTCCCAAAGCTAGTACTGTATTTTGAGCCTTGTTTTTGTCTGTTTCTCCTCTTGAAACCAGGTAAAAGATCAGATGATTAAATAACACTGTATATAGGAAAAATAAGAGGCTTTTTTATTCAATTGTCATTCCTTTTAAAAGACCTCTTCTCTTTCTGACTTTTGCTTTCTGGAAAAACTAGCTGAGCTGTCAGTGGTGCCTGTATGATCCTTGCTCTCTTTCATACAAGCAAATGTAGCAAGCATTCCAGACAACAGAATGTAAAAAGTAAGATTATTTTTTTTTCTCTCTAGAGCTAGAGGTGTTTTTTCTAGAGAGCCTGTTTCATTCTGCAGTAGAAGTAATAAATACCACAATCACAAATTTCTCAATACTTTTGTTTTTCTGTTGAAAAACTAAGCAAATTAGAGTCTTTATGGAGAGAGTTTCAAAGACAGGAATTAACCCTGATTTTTGTTTTCTTCTCCTCAGAGGTTAAGGATGCTGTGAAGATTCCTGTGCTGGTTGGGTCTGGAGTGA
The DNA here is from genome assembly GCA_039654755.1 of Calcarius lapponicus. NCBI lineage: Eukaryota > Metazoa > Chordata > Aves > Passeriformes > Fringillidae > Calcarius > Calcarius lapponicus. The sequence continues at coordinate 14,972,546 of CM077474.1, read as the reverse complement.
CTCTGGAGAATGTGAGGAATTACTTGGATGCAGATGCTCTAATAATTGGTTCGTATTTCAAGAAAGGAGGATATTGGGCAAATGCTGTTGATCCTGACCGAGTCAAGAAATTCATGGAGCACATAAGCAAACTGAGGGAATGAGTTTGTCAGCAAACATTGTTTGTTTGTGTTTGTTTGTAGAAATGCAGTGTGGTAAGTCCCACTGAATTAAAGCACAAATGTGTGGCCGAGTGGCAAATAATACCAAATAAAAATGCACATCATCTCCATAACTAGCTGGGAAGCTTGGTGACATACTGCACAGTAACCTGGTGCTCTGATGTTTGCTTCTAGGCAGCACATTGCTGTGGTGCTCAAAGCCACCAGCAATGCAAAGCCTTGAAACTCTGAAATCTTGTGTGAGATATTCTCTCCTGTAAATTAAACGCTTATGGAGTTTAAGAATTTTCAGAAAATGTTCATCACAGGTGAGCTGAGTTCTGTTTTGCCTTTAAGTACAATAGGATGCCCTAAGTTTACAGCTAAAAGTGTTGTAAATTGGACAAGTTAATTAGCCTTTCAGTTTCCCCATCTGTAAAATGATGATAATAGCACCTACATCACACAGGGGCCGTAAGACATAATGAAGGAAAGAATGTACAGCACTTTCATCTCTCCAAATGAAGGGCTCTTTTAAAGTTCAAGATCATTATTTTTTCATTAGAATTGTGCATTTATACAATTGCTACATTTTTGTAATACCACACAAAAATTTAAGATAATTGGGGTATTGATTTACTTACAATACTTATTAGAGAATAAATGTAAATATTTAATTGCATTTAAATAGATTTGGAATGTAGTCAAAATGCTTTTGCAAAAACTGGAAATTTTAATAAAGGTTTATTATTTTTCAGCAAGCACCTGCAGCTTTGTACCTCTCTAGACTAGTAATAGTGAGGTAAAAAACTTTCTTGGAATACACAAGGTATAATTACAATAGAAACCTTTCTTCCAAAGCCACAGGTAAACATAGATTTTTATTTTTCATATAAAATGTAGAGGAAAAATATTAGAGTTTCACTGTGTATGTTGTAAGAGATTCCCCTTGAATTTGATCCTTTAGCTCTAAGGAATCTTAGAAGAACCCAAGGAATACCTGTTATGTCATGGCTGCACAAAATGTGGGCATTTATTTTTATTCCTTGGGACTGGGAGCTCAGTTTGTCCTGGTTTGGGATCTCTCTTTTTCCTTGACATGTACACATCAGGCTTGTGCTGATGCCAATGAAAGTGAAAATGTGGGTATCAAAGCAAGTGTACAAACATGGGTTTTGTGGCAGCTGGCAGGGCACCCATGCTCCTCTGAACGTGATACATCCTCCTTCCAAAGACAAGAAGATATTCAAGATACTTAGTTTTGTTAACATAATGGTTGATTTCAGAACATCACAGCATGAGACTGTCTTCTCAGGTTTCTTTTTTCTGGACTGGTCTGTTTCCCACATGACTCCCATCAGAAGCAAAGGAATCTCTTTGGTGTGTTGACCTGCTGGAAAAGATGTTCTTTAGGTCCTGTGGCAACCATGACTTTTTCCCTTTTTCTCCTAAATGCAGAGACACAGCTTCAATGCGCAGAAATCCCTTCAGGTGCCTGTTTGTTGTGGCTGGCACTGCTTTGTCAGAGTTCACATTTACACAGGCACTTTAAACCTGTATGGTGGTGCTTTTCTCAGAACCAACAGTTGTGTCCCAACCCCATCCTTGTGGCCTTACAGGGCTCAGGATTCTGGCTGGAACCTAACCCAGCTTGTACCAGCCACACTCAGGGGGTGGGGAAGGGAGAATTGAGGTTCTCTCCTTCAGTCCTTGGATCTGCAGCTCACCAGGCTCTTTGGCAAACACAAAATTCTTTTAAGGATCATGAAGATGCTTTTTGAATTTTTATTCCACACAGCCACAGCATCTTTGCCAGGTAAAGCAATGTTCTGGTTTAGTCTTACAATTCCTAGCCTGAGTAATAAATGTTGCGTTCTCTGTATTGTGAAAAACACCATATTAAATTAAAATAAATTCACCTAGGTACTAGTAATATCAGTCTGCTTAAATCAATACATCTGTTTGATCTTTGTGCATTTAGGACTGTTTTGTGTGTGTTTCCATACAGCATTGCACAGGAGATGCAGTGAAAGTTGTTCCAACAGGTATGCACTAATACAATTGCTACCAGCATTGGAAGTTATTTTCAGTAAACCTGTGAGCTTGAAAGGCTGACATGCAAGCAATGAGCACTGGTGCTCCAGTGCCACATGGGTAAAAGTCTTTAGTCAGCTGGAAACTACAACAGGTATACTGATAAGGATTGTTCAGTGGTGATAGTTGTTTTCAAAGAAACTGGTGCCTATTGTCAAAAGTCACATTCACCACTGTGAGTATAAGAATTTTGTTTGCCAAAGTGTTTCTTTAATTGGTTTCTACTTACATCCTAAAAACTCAGAAGGGCCTGGAACTCAAATGGGTTTTCATCTGAATAAAAGGAGGGGGTGAGTGAGAACTTCCTCAGTGCTGTATGCAAGGTCCAAAGGCAGTGATGTTATACTCAGTAGTTGTTTAAGACACAAGTTGTTAAATACAGAAGTTGTTTAAGACAGAAGCCTCAATGAGTTGGTGTAATACTCATAATAATGCAGTGAATACTGCAGACAGCACTTTCACTGCCAGGATTTCATGTAACACACTGTGTGAGGAACACCAGCACTTGTGGAAGGAACAGGTCATAATTTGTGTCTGTATGGTTGCATATGAAAGGTAAGTGCAGAATTTAGGGAACAGAAGTAAAGGAGAGCTGATTTTCAAGCCTGAAAATGTGACTGATCACCAGCTCTATATCATTCTTTGTGCCAAAAGTATTTGTCTAGCAGCATTAAGCATCTGCTTGCCTGTTTCACACAGATGCTGTAAGTAGAATTTGACCTTTTGTTCAGCAAGTGTTTGAATATTTAACGTGAAAATATTAAGTTATCAGAAAGGCTGACTTTTGGGAAGACTGTTCAATTTTTATACAGCCCAAGTTGTTAAAGTACTTTGGAGCATGAACAACTTCAGAGCAGAACAAAGCAGCCAGTGCTAATGTGTAGAAACTCCAGAAGTAAATAACAGCTGTTCAAGAAGACTTCTATTAAATATGTATTAATTAACTTGAAGTGCATCACTTAAATATGTGAAGAGATTATCTTGTGTTAATTTACATTAAAACACACAGCACTTGTTAGCCTCATTACACCACCCTAAGTATATCCTAAGCTATCACCTCATCTTACACTGAGCGTTTTGTTGGGTGTTGATTGCTTTCGATTTGCCCTTTTAAAATGTCAGATAGTGGCCTCTATTTCTTGTTGGATCTCTTCTTTCTCTCAGGTTTTGCTCTTGCATAGTAACTGTTCTTACTTGTGTCTGTTCTGTGCTGAGCGGAAAGAAAAATAACAATAGGTTGTGAAAATATAATAGTAATTGCCCACCCAGACTTCACAGGTGGATCCTGCTGTTAACCTGTGAACCAGCAGAGAATGTAAGTGTCCATTTTTATAAGAAAATTGTTTTATTTGAAGATTCAGTATCACCTTTGGACCAAGAAAGATAAATAGTGAAATGGAGTCTCTTTAGTGAAATTATAGATAAATAAAAGGCAATGGTAATAATAGTGGTCTAAATCAATGTGTCAGTTTTCATAAACTCTCATTCCATCCATAAAACAAGTATTTAGGTGGACATAAGTAAAACCCCATCTTTCTTTCTATTTTGGTGCTGAAAATATATAAACTTACAAGATTTTATGTAGTGTCATTTTAGCAGCAGATCCAGTTGCTGGGCTGTTCTTTGGTCAATTATTTTGACTCTGCAGACTCCCTGATCACAAGTTGGAGTCCAGTTCTTGTTTCTCACACCTGTCCCAGTCCTCACTAGGGGGAGACTGAGGAATGTGAGAACTCACAGGCAGGCCCTGGCAGAGCAGGAAGGGCAAATGAAACCAAAATATTTGGCTTTAGCAGTAACTTGAAGTCCTGGACAAGTTGCTCCATTGCTGGCTCTCCTGGGAGAAGTGAGTGGGGCTGTTTGCTCTACTTTCAGGTTGTTTGCAGCCTCTTCAGTTAAGATTGTGAATTTGCACCTGGGTTGTGTTTCCAAGATTCTCTTTGCTGTATTTGTGCTTAGGGTGACATTTTCTCCTACGTGAAAGCTGGTTTGCAAAGTTATTATGGGAAGTGCTACCTGTAGAGGAATCCAGGCTTGGAATTCACAGCCCTTTGGTTCGAGAGCAGATTTAGATTCATGTATCTTCAAAAATAAACCTTTAAAGGTGACTTAAATTAAACCTTCACTGACTGTACCCTGACATCCAGGCAGTGTTTGCTGTGCTGAGGAAGTTGAGTTTAGGAATAGAACTGACTGTGGCTTTTTTCTTGTGCATTTACAGTGCTTATCTCTGTGACCTAAAGGATGTATTTTTCAGAAAGGGTGGAGAACAGGGCTGAGATACTGTTTTTGTGGGCTGAAATGCCATGGTGTGTAGACCACCCTTGCAGTTAAGATGTTTTTTCCTAATATCCAACCTAAACCTCCCCTGATGCAGCCAAACTAAAAGGCCAGGTGGTCTCAAATGAAATCTTAAGAGTAGTAGATGCTTTTACACCCTACTCTTTAAAAGCACAGAAAATTAAAGGTAGAAAAAAGTCTTTCTGCAATGCCATCAGGAAAGCTTTCACATGAGGTAGAAGGGTTGCAATTCACAACATAATCTGATTCTTTGCTTACAGTGAGAAGCTTTAGAAGTAGTAGAGCTAAGGAGAGCCTAAGATGTTTCTTGTTAAACACTTCAGGATAGGAGAAGACGTGCAAGGGTAATTATCTTGATTAAAAAAATTGATCATCTTAAATAGGTATTTTTCAAGGTGCTAAAAAGGGATTTTGCTGATTTGGGCTGAAACTACTACTCTCTATCTATGTTTAACTCCTCTCTTTCCTGTCACTCAAATTTTTGTTGTTTCATGAAGTAAATTCAGTATCAGCCAGCAAATATTAGTGTTTTATAACTTCTATTTTGAAAGGATATCACTCCTTTAAAAATGAGTGATAAATGAATGAGGGACATTAGTGAATGGGACAGAGATGCTATTTGATGCATAGATTACTGGGTTACTGGGTGTTTTGCGTATTAAAATGCAATTTCTCCCTCTGTCCTACCACCTGTGCAAAGGGAGGTGGAATATTCAGTGTAGAGAGCGGGAGCTGCTGAATTGGTGTGTATTTAGGACCTTTTTATTGCTCAGTGAACAACATTAATTGTAAAAAAAATACATATATCTAAATTTGGCAAATCTGATATAAAACCAAGTGTTCAGGATAGTAGTTGAACTCAGAAGTGTTTTGACTTTGTGCCTGGTCACTGTGTTAGATGTGCTGTCACATTGCTTCAGAAAGAGGCCACAAAACAGATCATTGAAATCATGTTTCATACAAATGTAGGAGGAATCCTAAATTCAGCAGTAAACAAAAATGAAAAGGAAGGCAGCACAATAAGGGCAAGAAAAGATGCTTAAGTTTCCCACAGTTCCTGCCTCATTGTTTATTCCAGCTTCCTGTTTTTTCAGTCTGCTTCTCAAGCCTTTCTTGTGCATATACACAGATTATAGTATGCACAAGAATAAGCTGAAGGCAGAAACTGACTTAATGAAGACATTCTTGTGAGAGAGAAAAGATTTTGTTGTCCACAGATGCGCAAAGAAAAACAGAAAAGCAGCTGCCCTTAGAAATGGAGTAAAAGTAGAGCTGAGAGCCACGTCATGGTGCTTTACTGAAAATCTGGTGTGTTCAAAGTCTTTGAGAGCTTCTGTACTGTTGTGCAGGGATGTAACCAAGAGGTGGAACAAGAAGCTTTTGTAAGTCTCATGTCTTAGATACTGTCCTGAGCAGGGCTGACTCTGAGCCAATTTTCAGATGGCAAATAAGGATAAAAGGAAATAGCTTTCATAACTCTGGTATGAATGACACTGTTACTATTCAGTTTTGTGTCAAAAACTTCTCTTTCCTTAAGACCAAGCTATTGAAAGAGTCATGTGCTGTCATCTTCTTCAGAGGAGGATTCTGAAGGGCAGAGGGCCTCAGCTCACTAGTTGCCATCTCTGTGGAAATTAGTTTGTCTTTTCTGAAACCTTTGAGGGCAGGCACAGTATAAATGTGGAGAAAAAAAGTGTGTGGCAAGTGGGTGGGGAGGTGAGATGAAGTGGAGCTGAGATATAACAATTAAGTGAAGGCTTCTGGTCAGTTGGCCTGCAGAGTTAAGGAGCTAGGAATGTTGATTAGCTACAATTATTAAATTTAAGGAATATCTGCACTACACCCACAAGGCTGTGAGCACTGGCATCTGGGTGAATTGGGCTGCTTTATTCTACTCCTTGTGTTATTTGTTTATCAGCTGAAGCATTTATGAGAGCAAATGCAGCTGGTGGCATTTGGGTTGTGGAAATTATAGTTTGTAATATTCTTCTAACAGTAATTTGAGAGTTTAAAGAATTCTATAACTAATATTTCAGTCATGCACTGAAAACCTTCAAGTTTTGGAAGTTTTTTTTTTTTCACTACCTTTATCAAATAGCCAAAAAATTCTGTAGGATTCCTCTGAATCACTAACCATGGCTGCAGCAGCACACCTGGTGAAATAGATCAGTGGTCCAGCCTGCTCTGACAACTCCTATGTAACCAAATATAGGAGAAAGAGAAGAGAAAATTTGTAGGGCTGGTAGTGGCTTGTATTTTTCAATAATTTATCAAGATTCGAGAGCACAGATTTCCTTTGGGAAATATTAGTTCTAAGGTTTACAAAGTGCCTCAGTTGTAAATAGCCATAAAAATGACAATTTGGTAGGTCATATTTATTCTTAAGCGGGTCAAAGGACATTAGCGTATTCCTACTGCATAAATCTGTCAAGTACAGAATTTCTTTATGCTCCCAAATCACAAAAGCACCTCTTACAGTCAAGGAGAAAGCATCACATTATTGCCAATCAAGGACAACAAGCAAGAATATTGATCTCTACCCAATAACTTTTGCCCTGCTCACTAAGTTTTTATTACTGAAACTGGACACATCAAGGGATTGGATTTAATATATACATATAGTGCTGATTTATTACAGGAGGAGAAATACGGTCTGGCCTTACTTCTGGCTCAATATTTTAAGACTTATTTTATTCCTTGCATGGAAGCTTTTTCTACAGACAAAGTGTAAAGTTTCCAGCTAGCCCTGGGTGTGCACAAATCTTCAGCTCACAGAGGTACATTGACTTATGGGTGTACAAGCATCCTGCCTTTGGTGGCCTTACAGTCATGAGTCTTGATTTTAGGGGTTTATGTATGTGAAAGTCTGTACAGGGGGATTGTTACTTCAGAGAGACATCACTAAAGATGACCTTGGGGAGAGAGGAGGGGTGATTGAAGGGCAGGAAAGATCTGGGTGCTGCTTGCTGAGCCTTGTGTTGGCTTTCTGCTCATCTGTGGAGCTGTGCATGTAAAACCCCTTGTACAGGGGCTGTTTAGCAGTCACAGGTATTGGAATGAAGCAGAGGGCCAGCATTCTGCATCTTGGTTTCCTGTTGGTGAAACTTCATATTTTTTGGTCATTTTTGGTTGATCACTGCAGAGGATTTGGCCTGCTTCACAAATACAGCATCTTTGAACTCTGTCCACAGTGAGTTCTGCTGAAGGCAGAGGTAGGATCCATCAGCTGCTTTTTAGAAAGGAAGTGCATCTACAAAACTGAAGGGAGAGTTCTTCACCACAGAATTGTGGAACAGTGTCCATTGGAAGGAGCACCTAGTCTGAGCCACCAGCTCAAAGCACATCCACTGAGTGTTGCTCAGTGAGCAGGTTGTTTGCTCCACTGAACAGGCTGCTCAGGATCTTGTCAGGTTTTGAATGCAAGGATGATGTTTCCACAACTTCTCTGGGTAACCTGTTCTGTATTTCAGTGGTCAAGGATAAGCTACAGAGTTAATAATAAAGGCCATGTGGGTTAGCAGGACCAGATATCTGTTTATTTTGCATCCTAGAGAGCAGCCAACTCCCTGTGTAATTATAAGGTCTGCTGGCTTTTTACCTGTCTAGGCAAAAGATATGAGTTTTGATTGCTCTTTGGCCTTTCAAGAGCTGGTCAGCCCTTTTCACAGAATAAATGCATGCAGAAGTAGCTGATGGATTTGCTGCTCATGTTCATAATGCTGTGGAGAGAGCTGGAGAGGCCATACCCCACTCTCCATCATTTCCTGACGGAGCAGGCAGAGGGACACACGCTGAATTTCCCCAGACATGTCCTTCCCACACCAGACATTTTGTCAAGAGGTTATGTGCCAGGATTATGTGCTTGTCAGGATTTCCAGATGTCAAGTAATCCCAGCACAGGAGCAAATCCTGCCATGCCTGTAGAGCAAACCTGACACTCCTTGGAAGTGCCCTGCACGTGGTGTGCACACTGCCACTGCATCTGATGGGGCTGGGGGTCCTGTGCTGTGCCCTCCTGTGGATTTCCACAAGCACAGCAAATTGGATGTGACCCAAACATTTTGGATTAACTCTGAGTGTTCAGACCATCTGTGCAGCTCATGTACCACTGGGCTGGTGGTGCTCTGAGGGTTGGACACGGTGCTTCTACCACACAGCTCCTGGGGTGCATTTCAGGGTAAGAAGAGTTCAGAACAGGATCATAGCACAATCAGAAATCATGCTTTTTACTGGGAACCTCTAGGAAGAATTCTGCCATAGGAAGAAGCTGATTTTTTAGGACTTGTTACAGGTAATTGTGTAGTCAGCCTTACCCTGCTTTCAGGATGCTTTCCTAGGGCACAGATTTCAGAAGGATCTCAGAAGGCAGTAGCTTTTGATTTTGCATCTGTGTGTCTTAACTAGAACATAATTTCTTCACCAACAGGAATTCCAACCAGAAAGGAAAACAAAAAATGTGGAGTTGAGATGAAAATATGACCCAGGGTATGCATTGTCTACTGTAAGTGTCAGGTGGAAATGCTGAGTTCTGCCAGCTGCCTTTAAAATCACCTCTCAGAATGAAGCCTAGAATGAGAAAGTGACAATGACTTCCATGTTACCTTTTCAGGTAAATACAGAAAGCTGTAGTTGCCAGAGCAGTGATGAATCATGGTTTTCTTCCATCCAAAGAGCCTTGGGCTTTTTCCTCATTCAAACATTTAACTTACTTGCAAGGCTGACAGAAAAGCAGTAGATTTTTTTCCCAAATATCCATTTGCCTTTCCATTTATCTACTTTGATCTAAAATATAGAACCTGATAGATGCCCTAGGTAAATCAAACATTTTCCGTCTGCCAAAACGGTTTTGCAAATGCTTATTTCATGCCATTACCATTTTTCTGTTTCTAGCAGTAAATCAAAAAGTATCAGCCATTCATCCACTTTAAAAGTAATGCCTTTCCTTAGCATAATTACACATACCCAGTGGAGATCTGTGTGCACAGTAAATCTATTCCTTTAAAAGGTTTCGCCTTAAGTACCACAGTGACATAAATTGGTGAAGTGCAAATTTATTTATTTAAAAGGTTTGTTCTTTTAACTGATCGAGTAACTGTTACACATCCATTGTTTGGGTTGGGTGGGGAGGGCTTTTATTAATGTATCAGATTTAATTTTGCAGCAGATGTTTATGTAGAAAGGTCTCACTCCTTACAGGACTTGTAGCAATTGATATGCATGTGTAATTTATTCTCATTACAGGTTTATTCTTAACTGCTGTTCAGGGGGTCTTCAGTGTATCTCTAGTAGATCCTTGAGAATTAAATAGTTTAACGAATGTAATGAGCAAGCCTGAAAGAAGTACATGTAAAGCAGAATATGGATTTGGGTATTACCTCTCCAAATTTGCAAATAATGTAAGTACAGTAAAAAGGGAGTGAGAAATTGCCAAAAATAAAAGTCTTCAAGTAATAAATGCCCCGGATGGTATTTTGGCAAAGCAAAGATTAAAAAAATGGAGCTTTTCATCATTCTCATGTAAACTTGCTCATCTTTGTAAGTCATGCTTGTAGCTCTCAGGGGTGTCAAACCTAAAGCAGACAAGCCCAGCTGGTGGAAGCCTGGGAGTGAAATGATGAATTTTTTAGCAGATCTGAGTTTATTTTTAGGCTTTATAGAATTATGTTTCATTTCCCTGTGAGTGAAATTGTAGGAAGTAGCTTAGAAGAAAAACAAATTAAGAAACTGCACCAGAACAGCAAAAAATAGCAAAACACTGGACCTTAACTACAGTTGAGCACAACATATCCTGATTGCATTTGAAATTGTGGCTACAGTTTAGTCCTGCAAATATTTACATACACGTTCAGTTTAATGCATATGAGAAGTCTTGAAGCAAGCAGTAAGTTTGCAGACTGCAGACTGCAGGTTAGGTTATGGCATGGGGAACTGAACAAAATTTCTAGTGGGAATATATTTTCTGTGGATATATTTTCCATGGTGCTGAATGTGGGATTAAAATTCCAGGTGTCTGGATTTTGTTAGGTTATGCAGTAAAAGAAGTATAGAAACATTTTGGGAGAGAGGAGAGTTCATAGGAAGGTTCTGGGTCTGGAATCTTGTTTGGTTAGTGAAGATAATTTCATTAACACAATCAACATACCCAACCTTATGATTTCCCACTTTCCATTTTTGCTGACATTACAAATTTATCAAACTCTTTCCTACAGATAAAAAGGAAAAACTCATTAGTATCCAAGGCAAGTCTGGGAAAATGCCATGGACCTGGGATGAGGAGATGCATATGATAGTGACAGATCTAGCAAGGGCTGGTTTTTGCAGGAAGTTTATCACATGCAGCTACACATCCCATGTCCATTAAGGTCACTCTTTTGAGATTTCATTTTAAGTGAACTTGGCTTTTTGGGGTCTTTTCTAGTACATGGAGTAGATCAGATGTTGCCAACCATCCTTTTTTCTCAGAGCTGATGGTGGTGCTGCCATGGGGTTTTGCCTGTGATAGAAAGTGGATTAGTAAAGTGACAAAGATGCCTCTTTATATCCCATGTCCTAGAATGTGCTCCTGGGAGTGCTGGGCACTGCAGCCTTCCCCACTGAAACAGCCTCCCCTCTGTTCTGCAGTTGGGAACCAAAGGAGCCACCTGAAAGGGTGAGAGAGTACCTCAGCCTCCAAACTGGCTCAATCTTTGTCTTCCCATGCTGTTTGCATCGATGCTAATCAATGTTAATTATGGTAGTGGGGCTTGTGATGTACTCATTATAAAAGCCATCCTATTTTTCTGTGCTTGTACAGTCTGTCACACAATAGAGCCCTGATTGGGGTTCCCTAGATGCTACAAATAGCAATACAATTTGTTATAATAATGAATATGTGGTTCATGGTGCAAGACTACCAAACTCAGTTCATGGGGCTTGGGAGCATCCCTTGATAATTGTGTTTGCTGTTACCACTGACTATGGCATTCTGGATATGTCTTGACAGTTGAGGTCTCAGCAGTAAACCAGTTAAGTTTTGTTACTGTTTTAATAGGTGCTTCTTAAATTTGCATTTGAGCCTGTGGGTTTTGGTGTAAATACATGTTTAAAGTTAGCTGTGCTTAAAAACTCTTCTGATTCCGCCTCCTCATTTGCTGGGTCACAGCCCCACCACCCCTCCATGCCTGCACTGGGAGCTCTGGGTGCTGAAGGATGGGGTGCCAGGGTGTTTCTCTCCTAGGCTGAAGGTAAGAGGTGCAAGAGTAGGAAGGTGCTTTGTCCCAGGTGCTGAGCAGCTGCTGGGTGTGTTTGTAACCAGAGCGCCCAGCTCCTGCAGGGGCTGGAAACCCAGAGCTGGGAGCTGATGCTTTCCTTCCTCCCAAAGCTGCAGCCTCCTCCTCTGTTACTAAGAGCTGAAACCCAAGAGGTGCAGTCTCCTATGATGAATTTGGTTCAGTCCTATGGTTACCCTCACTGGAAATCTCAGCACCATTGCTTAGATTAATTAATTTGTATAAATAACTGTGTAAATAATAATTATTTAGTATAAGTAACTGTAATTTTTTTTGTATATTAATTTGTATAAATAACTCACTCTGCACTGTTTTTGTGAGTTTTGGTGACTTATACAGACTCTTTTTTCTTTCTTTTCAGAGAAAGTTTTCCACAGTGTTATTGCTTGTTACCTGGTTTGTTATAGATATTGGTTCCACTCTCATTTTTTTAATTCCCATCAGACTGCATGCTTGAATTTTACTTACATACAATTTAGGTGCAGATTCTCTGCCTGACTCTAGTTTTCTGCTAGAGTGCTGACCAAGCCTGTGTACAAAAATGTTTTAAATTGTTTTAGATGTTACATTACCTCTTGAGTGTGTATGTTGTTTTAAGAGGAATTCAAGTCAGTGGAGAACTGCTTCTGTGTTTGTAATTAATTTAAAATATTTATTATAGCTGCTAGATTTTTCCCTGCTAATGGTTCTTTACTGAAATTTCATGATCTACAGCACACCCTAGTGATATCTGGAAATCATGAAGTTACACCCAGTCAATTTTATTTCCTTTGTGGTGAAACACATCTTAGGGCTCCAGTAAGAAAAGTCCAGGAAAGTAAATACCTAAATGCCTTTATACCCAAAATAGGAAGCGGGTTTATAAAGCAAAAAACAGCCTTTGAAACTGAGACTACAGACTAGTCCTCTGTGAAAAGAACATCTGTATAATGAGTTCATCTGGCTTGCAATCTATAATGTTTGACATGTTTAACAACATGGGAAAAGGCAGCCCAAGGCCATGTGAGAAGAGTGAGAAATATCTCTTGGGTTCCCATTTAGACTGGAGAGAGAAACTAGATATAAATAAAAGCATTGTGGAGGAAACCTGCAGGCAGATTTCATAGGTCAGAAGCATGAATGATCATTTACTCTCTTATAGCCAGAACATTAAAAATTATGCTATGTATTAAATTCCTCCTTTTGCAGGATGTTAGGTCACTTGGTTTGTCAGGTGGTGGTACCTGTATTGAGTTTTGAGTGGCCATCAGGCTCCATATGATCCTGCAGAGTTGTGTGCACCTTTCTAACTTTTTCGGCTATTGTCCACTTGGTTTTTCTGAATTCTGTATTTCAGTCATTTATTTTCTTCTGATTTGTCTATACAGAGATGGTCAAGGGTTCTGGATTGGCACCCCATGATGGGGTGAGAGGAGAAAGCAGGTTTTGAGAAGGAATCTGACAAAGAAGGGTAATTAAGTAGTCAAGAAGGAAGGCAAATATTTATTGGAGGTGAAATCAAATAGGTGACGTGTGGATGACACTGCAAGAAAGTGAAAGCAGTATGAGCTGCAGCTTGGAAGATCTGATCCCATATCTCTGCTTCATGTACAGAGCATTCCTTGTCTATGTCAGGCAAAGCTGAATATGGGGTCCTGCTTTCTGGTTCTTTCACGCACGAGAAATCTGTAATACTTTAGGGAGAGACAGGTTTCCTCTCAGACCCCTGCATTTAACTCTTGTCAGGTAATCCGAACAATAATGGAAATTAGTATTTTGTTTTATGTAAATAAAAACAAAAAGTTTGCAATAATTTATGGTATTTATTTAAATGACATGCAAATTACTTTGTGAAACTTAGGGGGGAAAGCAGCACAACTGAAACAGCACAATTGTTTCCGAGAACATTCATTTCAAATCCACATACAATATTTCATTCATGCCTAATTATTTCCCCAATGCTAGTCTAAGCATTACTAGTTTCCTTTGTCTTTTTGCTTTTGCATGCAGCATGATTAGCAAAACTGCTTGTGCTCTACCAACTCCTGCACATACGGGGTTTAGCCTCATTGTTCAAGGGGTGGAGCAACAAGCAGTATGAACACTCATGCTGCCAAATTTGGCACACATGAGCCCTCCAAAGTATACAGATAGCACCAGTTTCATTTAAATCCCTGTCTATATTTTGCATTGCTACCATAATGGCAGCTCCATTGTCTGGGTGTATTATTTGAAGCAGCTTTTCTCCCATTGTTTGTGCACTGTAATCCTGGAGGTTTCTGTAGTCGTCGTGAGCAGCTTACGTGAAAGAAATCCTTTAGCTTGCAGTGAACCTGCTGGCAGAGGAACAGGCCATGACTAAAGCATGAGACCTCTGATCTCTCTGAAGAAAATCTCTTCAGTAGATTGCATAATTTCTTGTTTTCATGAGACCCTGTTCTCAGGTTTGGACTCAGTATTTCCTTTTGTCACCTCTGAGCCATGATGGGAGTACCAGCTGAAAGAAAAGAGCAATGATGCTGGCTGTGGATGTGTTCCCTAACATTTTATACACATCTCAAATACTAGCAAAGAGACACAGCTCCTGTTTGTCAGAAAGTTAGGACAGTTGTTTATTCTAACTACAGCAAAGTCTTGGCCTTTTATTCTTCCATGGTATTGATTGAATTGGCACATCCTGCTGTGAGTCTTTCCAACAGACTTTGAAAACTTAATGCTTGCCTGCTTAGGGAAGAATAAAGAATTCCCTGGAACTTATTGTAGAGAAAGAGCTGCCCAGTTCTTCCCCTTTGTAGCATTCAGTCACCTGCCTGGGCAGTGCCCTCTCCTCCAGTGGTGCTTGCCTCTTGTGACTGTGTATGCACACACTGTTGTCCATAAAGTCATTCAGCATTACCTGTTCTTTACAAATTATGCCCTTTACTGGTTTTGCATGCACATCATTTTACTCCTGACACAGTCATCTGTGACATCTTTAAAGCAGTGGCTCCCAAGTTTAGGGCTGCAGAAAGCCAGCAAAAGGTCCCTTTGTAATTTGCAAAGTTTCCAGTTCTTTCTGTTTCCAAAGTCTAGCTCATGTTAGAGGACAATATAAATTGGTATATAGACAATGCCCTACTCTTCATTTAGCTCAGTTCTTCAGAGAACCCTGCTGCAGCCACATAGGCATTATGGGATCCCAAAGGGTGACACCTCTGTGTTTGCATGTGACACTGAGGGATGACCCAGGAGACAGCACTGAAATCTGCTAAACTGTGAGTCTGAAAATCCCATTTTATATTTGAGCATTTGCAGTGACTACTGGAAGCTTCAAATCTGGTCCATCATTGTAGAAAGTAATTCAAATTCACATTTTTATCTTTTTGCCTCCAACTTACCATGATAAAAGAAAATCAGGTAATGTAATCTGTGCAAGCTGGCCTCTTTCACTCTACTGCCCAGCTGCCTGCAGCTTCCCCTCCTGCCTGCCACATTATCAGAACTCCAATCCAGGAGTGCTGGAGAGAATGATCCTGTGTTCCTTTGGAAAACTGGGGCTCTCATTCAGCACCTCTGGAGTGGGTGTAAGGTTGGAAGTAAAGTCAGCCAAGGACTCTTGGCTCTGGTGGGACTGAAATCAGCTTCTTTGGGCTTACAGCATGTCTCCAAAGTAACGTGTGTTGGGGGCCAGGACTACACACATCACTGTTCTCAGACTCCAGAAGCACCAGTGCACATCTCTCACCCCACTGAATAGTACCAAGCATGGAAATAAGTATTGCTGATGTTATTTCAGGTGCCTTCAAATGTGATCCATCCTTGATACTCAAGTATTTTTTTCATTAACTGAATGTACAATAGGCATTTTAGATCTGATTTTGATGTTTTTCTACTTTATGTATGTCCTTTAATTAGTGTTTTGACAAAACCTCAGGTGCACTATTTTAGACACTCTGCAAAAGAGTGGCTGTAGGAAATGGGGATTTTTTTTTTTTTTAGCTCCTCTCTGGTATTTTGTGTAGCTATTTTTAAACAGGTTTTTATTTCCACACCAGTGTTCGTCCATGCTATAACCTATAAACATGTAAGCTAATTTCAGGACACTGACTTTTACATTCAGATTGCTGTAGCTTTTTTCTGAAAAGGTCACAAAATGACTATACCAATAAACACAATTAGTGAATTAGGTTGCTGAGGAAGTAAAAACCAGCATCAATGACTACTGTAAAAGAGGCTAAAAGAGCAGGAGATAGGTTATTCCATTTGCAGGTAAGAGCCTAAAGTACCTTTAACAGCTTGCTTGGATAATGCTAGCTAGCAATGTGTGCTCTGTTCCGAAGCACCAGCCTGTATTTTTGGATCATCTTTCAAGACTGAGATGATATAAGGCAATTAATAGTGTTTTGTGACCTTCTGCACCAGTAGTCCATCTTTTTGGCATTGAAAGTGATTTTGCCCAATTTGGCATTTTATCACCTAGGAGTACATGGGGAGATCAAAGAGACACCTTTTACAGCAGCAGTGGAATGATTTACTTCTGTCACACTGTTCTTCAAATTCACCATTTCTTACAAGTTGATGAGGCAAACCTCTTCTTTGCTTAATATCACATAAGGTACATTGAAAGGCTGTGAAGAGGCAGATGTTCTATAGCTTCACTTCATATGCAAAAACCTGTTATTCTTTATTTGCATTCAATTAGAAGTCAGACCCCAATGAATATCTAGTGTAGGAAATGGGGAAAAGATTTGCCATCAAGACATATGTTTTGCTTGTAGTGGATCTCAGTAACCTGCTATTGTGTCCTCCTGCAGTGATTTGGTCATTTCTACTGTATTATTTACACCTTCCAGCTCAGGGGTAAAGACTTTAATAGGTGACAACTGGAGTTATGTTCCTGCTTTTAGAAATGTTGCCTCTTCTCATTCCTTTTAAAAAGGCATTCTGCAGTTGCAAATTTCCCTTAGTAAGTAGCTCTGTTTAAGGATTTAAATGCTGTAGCATTACTTCCACATTCATTTTCTTTTTTGATAGTTGTGCCTTGTTTGATCCTATGAAAGCTCACCATTCTCCTGGCAATCCTGAGTATAATATGAGGAGCTCAGAAGTTATAAAACTGTTGTGTTGTCGAGAAGGGAAGGTTCAAATGTTTGTTGTAATATGAAGCAGAAGTGGCAGACTCTTCCAGAACAGCTGCTGTGACTGCTATGACCCTGTAAGAGCACACATACCAGGGCATTACAGTACCTAGGGAGAGATGGAAGTTCTCTGGAGCCTGGGACAGCAGAGACAGGGATAAGCAAAGCAGCTTTTTCATCACTGCAGCACAGGGGTTTTCCAGCTTTGGGGGGGAAAAACAGGAATCTCATACCCTCCCAAACTGGGATGTGATTAGAAACTTGCTTTGTTACATCCTCCACCTCCTTTCTTCTCTGTGGCCCACTCCCACCACATGTTCTGGAGAACACATAACATTTCTTTCTTTTTCCTCTTTTCTCTTTGCTTTGATCTAACATTAAATTAAACCATCCTCACCCATATCCAAGCAATGCATTGACAGAAAAGG
The DNA here is from genome assembly GCA_039654755.1 of Calcarius lapponicus. Taxonomy (NCBI): domain Eukaryota; kingdom Metazoa; phylum Chordata; class Aves; order Passeriformes; family Fringillidae; genus Calcarius; species Calcarius lapponicus. The sequence goes on along the minus strand of CM077474.1, from coordinate 14,955,219 downwards.
AAAACCTTGAGAGTATTTTTAGGTGCTTTGCAAACTTAGACAAACAGATCACTATTACTTCATGCATGCCTCAAGTTTGGAATGGTTCTTTGTCCTCCCACTGTGATGATAAAAAATTTCAAGATTTTAAGGAAAAAAGTACAACTGGATGGAATTATGAAATTAATTCTGTCACATACAGTTGCCTAATCCTCGTGTTTTCTCTGGGATTCTCTAGCATGGAATATAATGTAGAGAAACAACCTTTTTTCTGTGCAACAAGATTGTCTCATCTTGGAAAAAAAAAATAGTATCTGTCAGGGTTTCCTGTGAAGGTAATAGGTGTTTCAGATAATTGGATCAGGTATCTCTGGACAGTTTCTCCAGACTGAGCCTGCTCCCTATGAGCATTTTCCCAAGATGTACTAAAGGACAGGCTGCAAGCCAGAATGAATCATTGTTTTGGTAGCAACAGCCTCTCTGCAGCTGAACCGTTTGTGGTGCCCCTTGGCCTATCTCTTAGTATGTCAAAAGCTGTGCAAACATGCGGCTGAGGACACAGTGAAGGGCTTGCAGTCATTTTGGGTTCTGCTGCATGTTAGGGAAGCCCTTGATAGAAATCTTCCATGAGGCTCTTCAAACCAGAATGCCAGTGCATCACTGCTGTGCTTGATTTCTGATGCCTGATTTTGACACATGATGAGGATTTTTTGAGGGTAAAAGGGTGGCTTTTATCTTGATTTTTAAAAGCATGGAGATCCTAGTAACCTGAAGAGGAAAAAGATATAAAACATCCTGATACAGGAAATGAAACAGTGAATCAATGCTGATAAAAGGGATGGGGGAAGAGCAATGACACCTAGTATTTATTAAGAGCCCGGCTCACTGCAGGGAATAGGGAATCACAGAATGGGTCAGGTTGGAAGGGAACACCGTGGCTGCAGCAGAGCCATCCCAGGGCTCATGGCACAGAGTTGTGTCCAGGACTGCTGTGGAATGTCCCCAGTGAGGGAGATCCCACACCCTCTGTGAGCAGCCTGTTCAGTGCTCAGTCACTGCACAGGAAAAGTTCTCCCTCATCAGTTTCTGTCTGACTCTTTTTCCATTGCTGAGAGCTTGGTCCGTGCTCTGACACCTCCCTTTGGACACTGACAGGGATGAGGTCTCTTCTCTAGACTGAGCAGGCCCGATTCCCTCAGCCTGTCCTCCTGAGAGATGTTCCAGTCCCTGAATAGAGAATACAGTGAGATTATTGACAGGATCGGATGTGCAGCAGGACTGCCTTGAGCTGCTCTCTCTCCACCAGCTCCTAGAATTAAGAAGCACTCGAAGGTCTGTCCCCGGAGCAAAGCCGTCCCTGCGTGTGCTCGGGAGGCCCTTCCCGAGGGGCAGGCGCGGAGCTGCGGCTGCCGCCAGATGGAGCCGCCGGGCAGCGGGACCTGGGCGCGGAAAAACCGAACCAGCGCCGGGATCCAGCCCCAGCCCAGCGAGTGAGAGCTCGGCTGACACACGGGCAGGGGTGAGTGCTTACCCAGGGGAGGAACAGGCTGACTCCATCACATCCTGGCTGGGAACCGCCGACACAATCGTATCTTAACCCAGAGGATGCAAGAACCAGGTTCCTGTTAACCAGATGCCTGTAAAGAACCAGATCCTTCAAAGAACCGGATTCCCATTAGTCAGATTCCCTTAAAGAACCAGATTCCCGTTAACCAGATTCCCTTAAAGAAACAAATTCCTGTAAAGAACCAGATTCCCTCAAAGAATCAGATTCCCTCAAATAACCAGATTCACTTAAAGAATGATTCCCTTAAAGAACCAGATTCCTGTTAACTAGATTCCCATAAAAAACCAGATTCCTGTTAACCAGATTGCCGTTAACCAGATTCCCATAAAGAACCAGATTCCCGTTAACCAGATTCCCTCAAAGAATCAGATTCCCTCAAATAACCAGATTCACTTAAAGAATCAGATTCCCTCAAATAACCAGATTCACTTAAAGAATCAGATTCCCATAAAGAACCAGATTCCTGTTAACCAGATTCCCATTAACCAGATCCCTTAAAGAACCAGATTCCCGTTAACCAAATTCCCTCAAAGAACCAGATTCTCTCAAATAATCAGACTGCAGGGTCCCAGCTGCTGGCAGCTTTAGTTTTGGAGAAATCCAGCCAAGTTTGCAAATTTCTCGCCTGGCACCCCACTGTCTACCAGGGCAGGTAGCCGCAAACAGAGGCCATTTTCCATGGGAAAAAGAAGTCATTTCTTCAGGGTCTGGGTATCAGCAGAGATGTGGTGTTTGGGGCTCTAAGGACGTGCAGGGTCCTACTTGCTGGCAGCTTTAGTTTTGGAGAAGTCCAGCAAAGAAATTGGAGAAATCCAAGCAAATTTCTTGCTTGGCACCACATGGTCTCCCAGTACAAGTGGCTGCAAACAGAGGCAATTTTCAATGGGAAAAAGAAGGCATTTCCCCAGGGTTAACCAGATTCCTGCTAACCAGGTTCCCATAAAGAACCAGATTCCTGTAAAGTCAGCTGAGTCAGCTATTGCATAAGGCTGTACTGCAATAGTAGCAGCATGTACAGCATTAAAAGATATATACCTACACAGTTATCTTACATCTTTATTTTAGTAGTTTCCACCATACTAAAAACCAGACCTAGTAAGTACCCACTGATGTAGCCCTAATAACCCGTGTGTATTTTTAACTGGAGTAGTGAAGTAATGATTCCGTTTGGCATAGTGATAAAAATTCCCTCCTTTGAGGGTTGGCAGACTTCACTGCTTTTAATTTTGCCCCTTGGAAAGCTGCTTGCAGCTGGAATTTGGGGGTGTTACTTTTTAAAATGTACGTGGCATTTAGGTTCTTTGCTCATTTTAGGAATTACATTTGTGTTTTACGTCCAAATCATAAAAATCAAGAGCATCAGTAGACCTGTAACATTTTGAGTTGTTACACAGAGAGTTGTTTTATGTGATCATATAAAGCATGGGGAGGTTAAGAAGTCCCCAGTGCAGCTGCAGGAAAGGGACAAAAATTGTGAGTTATAGTTCTCCTTCATTTTCTCATCCTGTATTTTTGATTTCTGAATAAGGAACTGACAGGAGATGGTTTATCTTAAATCAGAAATAAAATCATAATGAAGGCTTGGTTTACAAAGCCCAAAACCTCTGTTATTAAACCACTCTTGAGAAAATGGCAGCATTTTTAACATTTGGCAGTAACTTTTCCAAGACTGTACTGGTATTAGGAGCCAGTGTGGTATTTCAGGAGCCATATGTGACACAGCTGTTTTCATGCTTGTTTGATTGCTCCTGGTGCTCTATCAGACTAGCACACTGCATTTTACTGAGCTGGTGGCTGAGACAAACCTGGATGACAAGCATGCAAAAATATTCTGAGATTAAATTCTCAGAGTAGGGCCAGGCACCATTCTGTGGCAGGCAGCCCCTTTCCTCCTCCTTTATCCCAGCTCAGATGGGACTGGGATGTTCTGTTCCACAAGCATGTTCCTACAATCATCACATCATAGAATGGTTTGGCTTAGAAGGAGACCTTAAGGAACATCTTGTTCCAACCTCCTGCCATGGGCAGGGACACCTTCCACAATCCCAGACTGCTCCAACCCCATCCAGGGTGGCCTTGGACACTTCCAGGATGGGGCAACCACAATGCCTGTCCTTCCCTATTCCAATGCCTCACCACAATCCAAGAAATTATTCCTAATGAAAGCAATGAGAGGGAGGTGTCTTTACAAACAAACTGTGGGCCTGCTGGTAGATTAAGCCAGATATTGACTGGTGAAATAAGCAATGAGGCGAACCAAAAATTCCAGAAGAGTTCCACTAATTGACACAGACTGCTGCTCACCCAAGGCCATGCTAAATTCCTGGACTTAGAGAAAAAGAGCAGGATACACATTAGAAGAGGCTCTGTATTAGGTGGTTTGGGAAGTCTGTACCTCTCAAGTACTTCAGCCAGTGGGGACAGAGAGGGAGAAATGCAGTTGGGAAATCAGGATAAAAACGAGGCTGCATCCTCTAGCAATTTCAGAGACCCCATGGGAAAGGCCTCGTGGCCTCTCCCTTTATTGAAATAAAGCGACAGAGCTTTACTTACTCCTCTGTCTCCTTTTTGGACATAAGCCTTTAGCACCATGAATTAATTTCCTGACACTGATCTCTAATCTAAACCTACTCTCCGTCAGCGTGAGCCCATTCCCCCCTGTACTGAACACCCTTGCCGTATCTTTTCTCCAAGTTCCCTCCAGGCCCTGGAAGGCCGCAGTGCGGTCACCCCAAAGCTCCTCTTCCCCAGGCTGAACACCCCCAGCTCTCCCGGCCTTCCCTCGCAGGCGGGGCGCTCCATCGCTCTGGCCGCCCTGCTGCCTGCTCCGGGCGCGGCACGGTGTGTGGTGCCCCCCACACAGCCCGTGTCCGGCCGGGCCGCGCTCCCAGCCCGGGGGCGGCACTCGGCGGCGGAGCAGGCGGGGAGGGCCCGAGGCCGCGGCGGAGAGCGCGGGACCTGCTGCCCAGGCCCGGTGCTCCGCGGCCGGCAGAGCTGAGGCCGGGCCGGACCCGGTGCTCCGCGGCCTACAGAGCTGAGGGCGGGCCGGGCCGGACCCGGCGCTCCGCGGCCGACAGAGCTGAGGCCGGGCCGGACCGGACCCCGCTCTCCGCGGCCGGGCGTTCCGCGGCCGGCATAGCTGAGGGCGGGCTGGGCCGGGCCGGACCCCGCTCTCCGCGGCCGGCAGAGCTGAGGGCGGGCCGGGCCGGGCCGGACCCGGCGCTCCGCGGCCGGCAGAGCTGAGGGCGGGCTGGGCCGGGCCGGACCCGGCGCTCCGCGGCCGGCAGAGCTGAGGGCGGGCTGGGCCGGGCCGGACCCCGCTCTCCGCGGCCGGCAGAGCTGAGGGCGGGCCGGGCCGGACCCGGTGCTCCGCGGCCGGCCGAGCTGAGGCCGGGCAGGGCCGGACCCCGCGCTCCGCGGCCGGCAGAGCTGAGGGCGGGCTGGGCCGGACCCGGCGCTCCGCGGCCGGCAGAGCTGAGGGCGGGCTGGGCCGGACCCGGCGCTCCGCGGCCGGCAGAGCTGAGGGCGGGCCGGGCCGGGCGCTCCGCGGGGCCCCTCCTCCGGCGCCAGCGCTGTTTCCTGGCCGGCCGGCGGAGAGCCGGGCGCTGCCGGCGCAGGTAGGCGGGGGAGAGAGGGGAGGAGGGAGGGAAGAAAGGAAGGAAGGAGTGAGTGGTGCTGCGCGGCGTGGCGTGGCGGAGCGCGGCGCTGGCTCTGTCCGTGAGGGCCCCGTGCCCCGGGCAGCGCCATCCGCCCGGGGGTTCGCGGGTGCGGCCGCTGGGGCCGCGCTGCCCGGGGAGGGAGCGCCGGGGGAGCCGCCCCAGCGCCTGCGGCCGGGCCCCGAGCTCGACCTGGACCTGGACCTGGGGCCATGGTTCGGTGCGGCGCTGATGCCCCTAAAGACCTTCAGGCCCCACTAAAGTCTCCTTGCGCTGCACAGAATCCCCGAGTCATTGTGGTGGGAAGGGAGCTCTGAGATCACCCAGCCCAGCCCTCCTGCCCAAGCAGGGCCGCCCCGAGCAGGTGACACAGGAACGCGTCTAGGTGGGTTTTGAATGAGCATGTCATTCCTCATTTCTCCAAGTCACATTGCGGCTGGAGCAGTGCTTCAGCAGTAGTAAACCTGAAATTGACAGGAAAATAAATAAAGAAATAGCTATAGTGTAATTAAATTTCGGCTATTTCAAAGGATTTATAATTACATTTTATGCCCAGTCTATTTTAGTCATAACATTTTTAATAAATTTTAAAGCATTCAGAACATGTTGATTAATTTTAATGAGATGAAGTTCTATGTTTTTGCAGTGAGTCAGGAAAACATCTTTTAATTTTCAGGCTTAGTTCAGATTTTGAAGATATCACTGCTGTGTGCTGTGCTAAGTACCTCTACAGTGGAACAGCTCTGCTATTTGTGTTTCTGACTGTCAGCTCTTTCCTCTTTCTTAACTGAAAGTCACGTTATTGGCTTCAGTACCAGCTAGCTGATGAAAGCAACCTGTAACTTTTTTGAGTACAGCGTTCAAAATGGAGAACCTGGCTAGGAAATGTGGGGAAAGAAATCACTCTTAGTTTATTAATGAGAAGGACAATGAATGAGGTCTATAAAAATTCAAGGGCAGAAGGAGTTATGGCCATTCTTTCACAGATGCTTTGTAATTTAGCAGACCAGGTAAGCTGGGTATCCTAAGTGCCTAGACAGGTTAGGTGCCAAATTTCCTTTTATCTCAGTGGAATGAGATCATTCCCACTGATATTTAGCTGCATTTTTAGGCATCTAAGAACCTTGTAAAATCAGCTTCTAGGTCCCTACAAGTAGTTTGCTCATCTAATGAGTGAATTTGTTACCTCTTGTGTTAAATAAACCGATTAAGTGCTTTGATTATATTACATGCTTTGATAAATACACAGAAGAAAAGCAATGCTCTTAAGGCCTCAGTTCTTGCAAAACTATATTAAAATCCTCTTTTGTGCATTTCAGTTGAATTCAGGTTGTCTAGCAAATACAAGAGTTTCTTACCATCTCCTCATATAATTGAAACGAAAAGAAATCTGAGTAAATATATAGTCAGTAACATATTGTTACAGTAAATATTTGTAGATATAGTGAATCCTTATGGTTGGGAAAGAAGAGTACCAAATGCTGAAGTGAGAATGGCAGTAAGCACATTTTAACTGTTATGCCACCAAGCAGGAGTAAACCCTATCTTAGCAAAATAAATTAAAATTGTAAATGCAGAGCAGGTTCAAAACTGGTAGATTTGCTGGCTGCTCATGACAGTGAGTTATGATTTATATCAGACAGGCCCCCTGCTTTGCAGGTTCCAAGTAGACCAGGCTGTGAAGGTGGGATTTTCAGAAAGTGCTGGTTTAGGAGCCAGGTGTTGCTTACAGGATGTGTAGGCACCAGTGATGAGATGGTCCTCCTTTGCAGATGGACTCAGTATCTTGAGTCCTGTCTGTCCACCAGCTGTTATTGAAATTATTGATGGACTTCTGGCCTGTTCAGTCAATCAGGTGATGTTGCCCTGCACCCTGTTGTTTGTGAAGTTGTGTTCTTTAGTCTGTCTGAGTACCTTGTGTTTGGATTTGCTCAAGTGCTGTTCTCATATTTCTTATAAAAGGTTGCAGTTCATAGAGAGCTGTCGCTGTACAGTTGAGAGAGAAGAAATTGTCACCTCACATTCTTGTTCATCACCATCTGGTGCCCACCATGCTACGGACAGGCACAGGTAAGAACACTTATCTCTGGATCTTCCCAGTGCCTTGGAATGTGCTGTGTGGGTGGGATTTTGTGCTGTGTACGTGCACATGGCAGAGATGTTCCCTCAGTTCCCTCCATGAGAAGCTGCAAGGAGCACTGAGGACAGCTCCATGGTGGACAGGCTGGCTGCTGCTGGGAATGGCTCCTGTGTGGGCATTTGGGAAGAGGCTCATTTTTCTCTGAGTGGGACAGTGAGTGCAGGGATAGAAGGGCTCTTGTTTGTCTGAAGTCATCATTTGGTGAAGGGGGAGGTAGGCTGATGAGATGGGAATGTTAGCCTGGGAACTGAAATGAGGTTCACCCCACTGAGTTCACTGGGAACCCTTGTCAGTTATATGTATTAGCAGGACTTTCAGTAAGTGGGGTATGATGTTGTTGTTTCAATTCTTTCTAGGGCATTTTTCTTCTTAAGAAAACCTGCTGGCTGTAGGTTCAAAGTTGAGATGTTGTACATGATCTCTTTGGATAGGGAGGGCAGGAGCATTGCTCACTTTGTTCTCCTGTCCTTGGGCTGAAAGTGAGCAAGGGAGCATCAACTGAAGTACAGAATCTAAAACTGGGGATGAGCATCTGGGGAGACCACAAAGACACAAGGAGAGCAGCCATCAAACTGCAGTAGAACAAAACCATTGCACAACAGAGCTTGGTTTCTCAGCAGCTTCATGTTCTGAAACTCTTGGGTTTGTTTTTTTTCTTGAGGTGCTGAAGATTCTCAGTACCATGTGATGTCAGTAGGAGCTGTGGGGACTTAACACCTTTGAAAGCTGCCCACAGTTTTATGGATGTTGACATTTCTATCCCTTCATTAGTCCAGATCCAGTGGTTTACAATCCTGGTGTTTCCTAATGTCTGGGTGAATTCAGTAGGGAACAAGTGGTTGCTAGAATCAAATTGCACATTAAGTTACTTGTCAGTTACACCATCAGAGTTGTAAATGTTTTTGGCTATCATGTGACTGTACCTCTAACACACAAAGTTTACAGATCCATCTGTGCTGTTCTGGGATAGGATCCTTGCTCCTTTGTAGCACCACTGGCATTCTGCAACATGCCTGTCTCTCTCCTCTGCTTGTTTGTGATTCTGATCAGTAGGTTGATGTCAGATGCAACTTTGTGTGCTCCACATTCTTGCAAGTGGCTTCTCACTGCTGTCTGAGGTGTTAGAGGTTTGGAGCTGTAGAGCTTTATAAGCCTCTTGTTTGATTTCCTGAGCGAGCTGGCTGGCTGCTGACAGTTATTGAAATTGGGTTTTTGTAGGGGCTGCTTGTCCTAATAGCAGGTTAAATGCTTTTTTGGTGTCTCTGTGCTGCAACTTGTTAGTGTATTGTCAGAATATCCTTTAATGGCCTGGGGTGTGTGGTGGAATAAATACCTGCTCACTGAAAATTGCCTGATTGATTATCTTGATTCTTAATTGAATTTTTCAAGGAATACGTAATTCTTTGTGCCAAATGTAGGAATCTGGCATTACTTTACATGTTAGGACATGGTTTATGTTTCAGGGGCTCCCACTAGTGCTCTGTATGTACAGTTAAAAGAAAAGTCTTTTTATGTGCTGTGCCTTGGGTATTGTGTTCACTGTTCTCTGCAGGACTTAAATTATAGTGAATATGACAAGGGATCATAGAAATACCTGTAAGATTTTGGAGAAAATGAATGCTCCTTGTGAAGTCATTGAGAGTTTTGAGTGTGATGCTCACATCCTGAATTAAGCAGGACCCACTCTGCTATCCCAAGAACCTTGTTCAGTCAAGCCAAAAGAGCACAAATGTTAATTTTGCGAGCGCAAGTTTCCTTTGAGGGAGTTGTGATGGGAGTGAAATGATCAGTAATTTAGTATGGGAAAAACTACTTTCAGTTTCTGGAGTGCCAGTAAGCTTCTGCTTTATCTTGAGGCTGAGTAATGAGTTCCAAGTTTGCTTGCCAGTAATTCGTACACCACCACCCAGCAGTGTGATGACCACTTACCTTATGGCCTGGCCATTCTTTAACTTTAAGTCAACTGCTCTTTAAGGTAGTTATTAAGGAGTGTTTTGTTTATCCAGAGAAACCAAGGGTAGCTGGTCACATTTGCCATGTCACTGTGAGGACACCTTGCACTATTGGCCCTGTGGAGGATGGCAGTGCAGGTGACTTTGGGCAGTGTTTAAACATGTTACCAAACAGGGAGAAGCACTGATATGTGAAAATGAATGATGGATTTGTGGTAAAAATTAGGGCAATGAGAAGATACCTGACAGATGAGTCAATTATAATCTGCTAGTTGTGGTAGAGTGAAGCTGTCTTTTTCCCAGAGCTGTGTGTGATGCTGAACACACATGGGAATTGCTCAGACCAACAGCAATGTATGGAAGAATCTGATTTTGTAGAATCTCTGAATTTATTCGAAACCTTTTTTTTATTTTCTGGTCTAACATTGGCATTTCCAGTAACCTTCAGCAATTCCTGTAAGGGGTGGTTTTCTGAGAATCAATAGAGAAAGTAGTTAGTATTTCCTGTGTTTATCTTTGACCACTAGGCTTATCTAGCCCTCCAGTTCATTTAGCAGTTAGGTTTGTCTCAGTTGCAGTGACCAAAAGCTGACACAAACATATCCTGCAGGATTTGGGGACGCCGGGATGCCGCTGCGTGTTGATGATGTGATGGCGCTGCTCAGCCACGTCGCCACGGTGAAGGGCATGAAAGCTGCTGTGGCCAATTCTGGCCGGGGAGCCATGCTCACAGGGGCATCTGCTTTTGTGGGGGGCATGCTGGGAGGCCCTCCTGGAATTGCTGTAGGTGAGTGTGCTTTTTTTAGGAACAAGAGGGTGGTTAAATCTTAGATTTCAATGCTTCTAGTGGCTTTTGCATTAAGTGCCCCTAAATCAGTTATTGATGTTCTCATAAAACTCCCTTGAAGATGAATTCAGCCATCGGAGGCTTTCAAGTATTTCTGTGCTATCGTGGGAAAAATTGGTAACTGAGTAAAAGCTGCAAATTAAGAGTTTTTGTCTAATGAAAAGCTGCATCCCTGTGAGTGCCTAGATGACTTTTTAGGAACAGTCTCTGGGGGGTGGCAGTTTTGGTGGCATGCTCAGTTCTGCCACCTCTCCATTGGGAGGGTTCTCTCTCCCTCTCTCTCCCTCTCTCCCTTCCTGCCTTCATTTTGTCTGCCCATCCCTCCCAGGCTGTGTGTGCTCTGGGCAGTGCTGTCCTGTGGATTGCTGTGCTGCACTCACCCTGCAGCTGGAGGGGAGCCCTGCAGGGCTGCTTTCTCAGCAGCCACAAGCACATCAGCTGGAGATCCACCCCTCTGCTGTTACCCTGATAGCCTGGGACCTTCCACTTACCCCAGCATGTCTTGTCCACCTGGGGAGGGTGGGGTGTGCCCGTGGTGGATGAAAGCCTGGATGTGTCTGATGGGCTTGGTCTCTGAGCACCCGGCGTGTAGGACACTGCAGTGTGTGACTCTTAAAGAACCAGAAAGCTCTGACCACTCTGGGAGTATCTAGTAAGAGACTCTGACACTGCTGAGGCAGTTGCTGGTCTGGTGTTTTCCTTGGGCAAGATTTTATTTTGCAGTAGAGCTTACCCTAGGAGAGTGTCCCAGGGAGTGTTTTGGTTCTGGTTTCTAAGCTTGAATCTATTAGTGTTGATTGTATAAAGGGTTTCTTTATGGTTGCTGTGGATGTAAAGAGCTTTTAAAATCCTTTTTGATGCTTTGAAAACTGTGTATAAATCTAGTTAAAGCAGACACAGATAAAAACTCTGTGTTGATTTCTAATCGCGGTGGGAACATGGTTGGTGAAGGCTGAGGATGGAATTCCAGGCTTTCACATTAACTGAAAAAGACTGATGATTCACTGTGTTTCCTAGGAGGAGCACTGGGTGGATTGCTTGGATGGATGACTTCTGGACAGTTCAAGTCAGTCCCTCAGGTTTTAATGGAATTGCCTGCTGCTGAGAAGCGGAAGCTCTGTGCTGAAGCCATGGCTGTTGTCAAGAACTTAGACTGGACTGATGCTGCTCAGCTGATTGCGCTTGTAATGTCAAATTCTGCTCTCACAGAAAAGGTATTAGGAGTGCTGACCACCTACCTTACCCATGAGTTAAAGGCACAACTAACATATGGAGAATGATCCTCTCCAGATCAGCATTTTTATGCTGGAATGCATTTTACTCCCATAGTTGTGAATCTTCAACAATTGCTCTTTATCAGTACTTATTATAAATACATGCTGATCTAAGTCTGGGATGTTAGGTTTTGGTGTTTGGAGGTTTTTAAATTTTTGTCATTATTGTTATAATTTTTGATTTCTGTGGATTTGTAAGTATAGTATTAGATTACTGCATTATCCTGACACAGACTTGCTATGTAATTTTGGATTGCTCTGCACTAGGACTAATTCAAATTGCTGAAGGGAATCATGCTGCTCTTAGGCTAATGTGTCACTTGTGAAAATTCTCAAAGTCATTTTGTTTTATTTAGGAGACTTGATTCCGTTTAAGTGCTTTAATTTTTTTTCCCTGTGAATGACACACAAGGTGCCAAAATAGTTGGGGCACTGAAGAATTTTACCTGTTGTTTGTTTCAGCCCTGCAAAGGAAAGTTTTATATGGGAGTACATTACTGTGAACTGAAAAGACTCAGTCCATATTTTGTCACTTTTTTATTGTAATTCTTGAGTTATCCTTTATGTAAGAAATGAAGCAAATACTTAAACAAGATTTCAAGTAACAGGAAAACAATCTGTGAACACTTGCAATTCAATTTTTACCAGGCTCCTGTGCCCTGGAATGGGAGGGTGGGACATTAAAAAAATGGGGAGCTGAATCTGCCGGTTTTATATGAGCCCCAGGATGAAGGTTGTCCTTTGAGCATTGGTTTCTGGACTGAGTCTGTACAGCTGGTCTTCTGTTTTCATTAAAATCTTACTAAGAAACCTCCCAGTGATCTGTGTGTTGCTTTAAATGAGGAGAACACTTCAGGAGCTCAGGCAGGCCTGCAGTGGGCAGCCAGCAGCTGGCAGCAGCAGTGCTGCTGGGCTGGGCTGATGTGCCAGCTGCACTGGTCCTGTAAGCACCAAATGCTGAGCTGCTGAGTGTCCCAGCCAGTTGGTCACACTGGGTTTCTGGGCACTCATAAGGTAAGTTTGTAGGTAAGAAAACTGTGCAGCTGTGCCTTCTTTGTATGTAAAGACGCATGGAGCTGTGGTGCCCTTGCAGCAGTGGTGCCTGCGGGTGAGCGTGGAGAACTTGGTGTGCGTGCAGCGCATGCAGATGTCCGTGGCCTTGTCGGGGATCCAGGGCGCCGCGGGCTCCCTGCAGGGCTGCCGGCCCGTCTTGCTCAGCAGGTGCTTGATGCACTCCTCCAGGTGGCTGATCCACTCCTTCCTCTCCATCAGGGAGGCTGCTGACACCACAAAGGACTTCTTGGAGGTTTTGATCATCCAGCGGTTCTTCATCTGCAGGGTGTCTGGCAGCGTCTCCAGAGTGACGTCTTCAAGGGGGATGATGTGCTGGGAGTTGTACTTCCTTTTGTTGAGGATGATGCTGCCGTAGACCAGGATGTCGTTGAAAAGGAAAAAGATGCGAGGCTTTGGCTTCTTGCGGCATTCCTTGGTTAAAATCCCTTCTCCCAGGAGCACCCTGCCCGGCAAGGCCAAGGGCTGCCCGGAAGCCCCAAAGCAGTTCTCCATGGCAGCGATGCGCTGGCTGTTGATCTCCGTGTTTGCAAGGTGGTCCATCATGTCCAGCTCCCTCTGCAGAGAGGAAAACAAAGAGGGAAGAGGTGAAACTGCAGCCATCTGCACCAGGGTGAGGGTGAGTAGCCAGTGGATGCGCAGGTGAGATGCTCCTGATGCAATCTGGGGCTACAGGTGATCTCATGAGCACTCCTGGCTTTAGTTTGTTACCTTTCTAAATAAAATCTTCAAACTTTCTGACCTCATTTTGCAACAGCCCAGGCTGTACTGGTTTATACAGTTTCTGACTGGACACCTGCTTTCTCAAGGATTGCTTACAGACATACACCTCCCACAGCTCCATTTTGGGCCAGAGATGAGGCAGGAACAAAAGAAAACTCTGTGATATCTCTTGTTCCTGCTGCTCTTCCATGAATGACAAAAAGGGTAAAAAGAAGAAATTAAAAAAGCCCCCATGATGTGAACAAACCTACACAAGCTGAGCCTTTCCTCTGTTATCCCAGGACTGATAGTGCTTCCAGGTACAAGACACATCATTCTGAAAACAGTCATCTCTGCTGAAGGGGAAGTGGAATGCAGCACACTCATCTCTCCCACACCTCTGCACCCTCCCTCTCACACAGTCTGGGGTTTGACACTGTGCTGTGCTTTGTTCTAGCAGGAAACCCAGGTAAGGGTAACCCTGAAGTGAAAGCAGCTGCTGGCTCTTGGCAGGCTGCAGTAAGGGAGTGCTCCCTGTCAGTGGATTTTCTCCTTGCCCCTTGCAGGCTGGAGGGTGCTGCCCAAGGCCAGCTGGCCATGGCAACGTGAGTCATTTCCTCCTGCACAGAGGTAGCTCAGCCATCACAAGGCAGCTCCAAGATCACAGGGCCATGTGCTGTTACCCTGGTTGCTGCTGCTGGTTGATGGAAGCACTCATGCAGAGCTGCTCTCCACTGCTGTCCCTGTGCTCCTTGCCAGGGTCCCTGCTGCCAAGGAGGCTGGAGGGGAGGGGAATAGGAGGTAGGATTTTCAGAAACTGATGGTTTAGGGGCCAGGTGCTGCTTGTGCTTACAGGATGTGTGTGGACCAGTGATGAGATGGTCCTCCTTTGCAGATGGGAATATCTTGAGTCGCTGTTTGTTCACCAGCTGTTATTGAAATAATTCATGGAATTCTGGCCTGTTCAATCAATCAGGTGATGTCTTCTTACACACTGTTGATTGTGAAGTTGTATTTGTTCATTCCTTGGAGTTTAAGCCCTATGGAATGAGATAATCTGTAACTCTGGGAGCACAGTGGCTCTGCTGTTGCTCACCAGCACACACCGCAACTCTGAGCCACTGCTGGGTCAGGAACCTGCCAAAAACCCAAAAGCAGCAGTGGTAAAAAATGAGGAACTTGGATTTTTCCTTGAGGCTGGCACAAAGATGAATGAAGCAGTGAGAGAAATCAACTGTTTGATGAATTTCCTGCTGGGCCTCTTTGCAGCTATGGGGCATATGTGGCCCCTTCACAAAAGCCAGACCTTTCCTCAGTGCCACAGTGCTTGGATCCTGCAGTGCCATGGATGATTTGCAGTCAGCCATTTTAGTGCAGAAGAAAGCTTTCTCTGTTGCGGTAGTTAATTTTTAATATGAAAAATTGTGTGATACCGCTAGACGTTAACTTTGCACTGAGGAGATCTGTTCTGGAAATACTCTGAAAGAGGTTGGCCTGGCCTGAGAAAGTATCGCACATGTGGGAGGGGACCCTAGGGAGAATGGGCGGGGATGCCTTGGGAGGACGCGCCAGTTTGAATGTCAATCAGCTGTGGCTCCCCCCCCAGTTCTAGTAAGTTCCATGCTCCTCCCTTCCCCATTGGATGTTACTGCCAGACCGCCCTCCCCCCCCGTTCTCATTGGTGTATCCTCATCGCCCCACATCGGCTCCTCCTCTGATCCCTCTCCTCATTGGTTCCCTGTACCCTGGCCCCGCCCACCTTCCTCTGTTATAAGCCCTGACTCAGCCCCCTGCGGCGGGCTTCGCCACAAGCCCCTCTTCGCGTGCGGTTGTGGCGCTGCCTCTCTCCTCACCTCTACCCTTCCCAGACCCTCTGCCTCGCCCTCAATAAACCCAGTTGGACCCTCAGCTTGTCTAGAGCTCTCCTCCGTCTTCTGGCTGGCCTAGAGATCATCTCTCCGGGGCTGAGCGTCAGGTGGGCTGGGAAGGCGGCTCTTCGGGCTCCCGAGGAGTTTGCTCTGCCCGAACCTGCCCAGGAATTCGCCCACAGGGAGGAACCGATTCCGCTGCTGGCGCGCACACTGGGGTAAGAGGTTTTCTAGGGTCTGGAAAAACCCCAAATGCTCATCTGTTCTATAGTGCTGACATTACATGTACAGCGAGAAATCTGCCACTTGTGTAGATGTGATTTTATTTTTAATCCCATTGAATTCTTCTTGGTTTGTATTTAATTATCCCTGGAAGCCCTTTCCTCAGCTGGCATGCAGAGTGGGAAGGATTGATGTAGTGAGCAGCAGCAGCAAGTGACTGAGGGGGAGGAGTTTTGGTCTCAGAGTGCTTGTTCTCAGGGACAGGGCTCTGTCCCTTGCTGAGGACATGGGACAGCATTTCACAAGCTGGGGCCCTGTGTCTCTGCTTGCTCCTTTGTGAGACTCTGCTGGCATCTGTGCTCTGAGTCCTGACTGCCTTATCCATCCAGCCCTGCCTTTCTGCTGGCCTGGCTCCAGGGCAGCTGAGCACTAAATGTCCCAGCACCAGGTCTCTCCTGCAACACTTCTCAGGCACTTCTTTGTTGCTACAGACAGCTTCCTGCCTTCAGAAATCAGCATGGAAGTGTTTAAACATGTAACCTAACAGGCAGAAGAGCCGTTATGTGAAAATGAATGACAGACTTGTGGTAAAAATTAGGGCAATGAGAAGATACCTGACAGATGAGTCAATTATAATCCGCTAGGTGTGGCAGAGTGAAGCTCTGTCTTTTTCCCAGAGCTGTGTGTGATGCTGAACACACATGGGAATTGCTCAGACCAACAGCAATGTATGGAAGAATCTGATTTTGTAAAATTTCTGAATTTATTCTAAACTCTTTATTTTCTGGTCTAATGTGAGATCTCATTGGCATTTTCAGTAACTTTCAGCACGTGCTGCATGGGGTGGTTTCCTGAAGATCAATAGAGAAAGCATTTCCTATTTCCTGTGATTTTTCCTTGACCACTAGGGTTTGTTCCACCCAAATTCATTTAGCAGCTAGGCTTAGTCTCAGTTGCAGTGGTCAGAAGTTAACTTTAAAAATTCTTTTGCAGGATTTGGAGATACCAGGATATCAATCCATCATTAATGAGATGAATTTTTATGCTTCTGCAGTGAGTCAGGGAGAACATCTTTAATTTTCAGGCTTAGCTCAGTTTTTGAAGATACCACCACCCTGTGCTGTGTTCAGTACCTCTATAGCAGAAGACCAGGCTGTGAAGGTGGGATTTTCAGAAAGTGCTGGTTTAGGAGCCAGGTGTTGCTTGTGCTCACAGGATGTGTAGGCACCAGTGATGAGATGGTCCTCCTTTGCAGATGGACTCAGTATCTTGAGTCCTGTCTGTCCACCAGCTGTTACTGAAATTATTGATGGACTTCTGGCCTGTTCAATCAATCAGGTGATGTTGTCCTTCACACTATTGTTTGTGAAGTTGTGTTCTTTAGTCTGTCTGAGTGTCTGAGTACCTTGTATTTGGATTTACTGCAGTGCTGTTTTCATATTTCTTCTAAAAGGTTGCAGTTCATAGAGAGCTGTCGCTGAACAGTTGAGACAGAAGAAATTGTCACCTCACATTCTTGTTCATCACCATCTGGTGTCCACCATGCTACGGACAGGCACAGGTAAGAACACTTATCTCTGGATCTTCCCAGTGCTTTGGAATGTGCTGTGTGGGGGGGGTTTTGTGCTGTGTACGTGCACGTGGCAGAGATGTTCCCTCAGTTCCCTCCATGAGAAGCTGCAAGGAGCACTGAGGGCAGCTCCATGGTGGGCAGGCTGGCTGCTGCTGGGAATGGCTCCTGTGAGGGCATTTGGGAAGAGGCTCATTTTTCTCTGAGTGGGACAGTGAGTGCAGGGATAGAAGGGCTCTTGTTTGTCTGAAGTCATCATTTGGTGAAGGGGGAAGTAGGCTGATGAGATGGGAATGTTAGCCTGGGAACTGAAATGAGGTTCACACCACTGAGTTACCCTGGAGCCCTCTTAAATTATTTTGTTAGCAGGACTTTCAGTGAGTTGGGTGTGATGTTGTTGTTTCAATTCTTTCTAGGGCATTTTTCTTTTAAAGAAAACCTGCTGGCTGTAGGTTCAAAGTTGAGATGTTGGCACATGATCTCTTTGGCCAGGGAGGGCAGGAGCATTGCTCACTTTGTTCTCCTGTCCTTGGGCTGAGAGTGAGCGAGGGAGCATCAACTGAAGTACAGAATCTAAAACTGGGGATGAGCATCTGGGGAGACCACAAAGACACAAGGAGAGCAGCCATCAGACTGCAGTAGAACAAAACCATTGCACAGCAGAGCTTGGTTTCACAAGCTGGGGCCCTCTGTCTCTGCTTGCTCCTTTGTGAGACTCTGCTGGCATCTGTGCTCTGAGTCCTGACTGCCTTATCCATCCAGCCCTGCCTTTCTGCTGGCCTGGCTCCAGGGCAGCTGAGCACTAAATGTCTCAGCACTAGGTTGTTGTAGTTTGAATGCTGCTAGTAAGTCCAGGGTAAAGAAGCAGAAGAGACCCTTGCACAATGTCCATAGATGTTCAATTCAGCCGCGCGGCGTAGGTGTTCTCCCTCCGACCCTGTCCTCCTCCCGAGGTCCCTGTCCCTCCCCCTGGGGCCTCCCAGCAGTCTCCAGACAGTACCCAGGTGAGGCCCAATCAGGGAAAAGGGCCTAAGGGCCCAGGAGCTTAGGCATAGGAGCAGGGGAAGGAGCCAGTGGGGCGTTGGAGGCCTTCCAGGGCCTCCACACTAGGTCTCTCCTCCAACACTTCTCAGGCACTTCTTGGTTGCTACAGACAGCCTCCTGCCTTCAGAAATCAGCATGGAAGTGTTTAACCATGTTACCAAACAGGCAGAAGAGCCGTTATGTGAAAATGAATGACAGACTTGCAGTAAAAATTAGGACAAAGGGAAGATACCTGACAGATGAGTCAATTATAATCCGCTAGGTGTGGCAGAGTGAAGCTCTGTCTTTTTCCCAGAGCTGTGTGTGATGCTGAACACACATGGGAATTGCTCAGGCCAACAACAGTGTACTGAAGAATTTGATTCTGTAGTATCTCTGAATTTGTTATAAACCCATTTTTTTCTGGTCTAACCTCAGACCAGAATTCCCATTGCAGATTGGCAGTTCCAGTAACCTTCAGCACTTACTGCAGGGTCTGGCCTTCTGAAATCAAAAGATAAAGCAGTTACTAGTTAACACTAGGGTTCTGTTCCACTCAAATTCCTTTAGCAGCTAGGGTTAATTTTGGTTGCAGTGGTCAGAATATAACTTAAAACATCTTTTGCAGGCTCTGTAGAGGCAGAGGTGACAGCCCGTTTTGAAGATGTGATGTCGATGCTCGCCCATGTTTCTGCGGTGACGGGCTTGGGAGCTGCTTACACACATTCCTGCCGGGGAGCAGCAGTGGCAAGTCCATTTATCGTTGGTGGGGGGATGCTGCTTGGCCCAGTTGGAATTTTTATAGGTAAGTGTGCTTTGCTTTGGAAACAAGAGTGTGGTTAAATCCCTGAGTGGAGAAATGAGGAGGTGTGGGTTGAAGGAAGGGGACATTCAGTGTTGAGATTTCCTGCTGCCATGGGGGCTGAGGGTGAATAACCCTTAGCATGGGGCAGGATCATTTCTCACTAAAAATGACACTTATTTCTGTATTTTAAAAGTTCCGGATATCTATGTCCTGATGAACTTGGGGCTTTTCCTCTTGGGATTCATTTTTCTCTGTCACTTTGCTTTTCTTCTTGTTATGGAAAGCTACAGAAACACCAAATTCTGATAGTAAAGAATTGGTTCTCCTCTGTAAGTCTGGAATTAAGAGTTGAATAGTTTGAAAGCTGCCTTGTTGCTGAAAGCATGTGGGCCCTGGCCCATGAATGTTGAGCAGTTGAATGTCCTGTGAGCAGTTGCAGGAATTTCACAGGCTTACTGGTTCTGGAGTGAATTGCAGTGTGCCTCTATCAGGGTGGGCTACAAAAACAAGCAAATAATTTGTAAGGAGTGATAACAAAAAATGCAAAGTGAAGCTCTTGGTTTACTCCTAGTACAGCCACAAAACATAATTGCTGGAATAGTATGTTGACAAATGTATGACTGAAATTCTCAGGAACAAAGAAGGGTAATGAAGCTTTTGTAAGGAATTTGTGAGCCTAAAATTTGAAGTAAAGGTAATATTGTAAGTGGCCTCATTCTTGAGTCAGATGAAGTGAAATACAGAAGTTATTAAGGGATATATTTTTTCTTTTGAGTGTTTAAGCTTTTAAAGTGTTTGTCAGTCAAGCTTGATGGTCTTTCACTGCTGAGGAAGGAACTGGAACAAGTATACCTATAAGTACACAATAATAAGCATAAATAATGAGAGTAATAAGTACTAACTAAACTATGAGCCATGGCTCAATTACAGTGTAACTAAAGCATAACCCTCTCATGTACTTTTAAAATTGGAGAGGTAAATAAGGCAGATAAGTTTAGGACAGTTAGAGAGACATTTGCAATCAAGTGCACCTTCGCTTACTCAGCCAGCCAGGATAGGTGTGGGACTGGCTGGCAGGGGTTGTCCCTCTTGCTGCTTTGCACCAGGAATGAGGATGAGTTCCCAGCCATGTGCAGCATTGCTGCGGAAGCTTGCAGTCCTTGTGCTTCCCAAGGACTGCCTGCTCTGAGCAGAGTGGGCTGTGGGTTTGTGGCCTGGGGGAGAAAGTGTGATTGTGAAATAAATCTTGTCTCAATGGACAAGGAGCTTAGACATCAATGCTTCTAGGGGTTTTGCAATAAGTGCCCCTAAATCAGTTGTTGATGTTCTCATAAAACTCCCTTGAAGATGAATTCAGCCATTGGAGGCTTTCAAGTATTTCTGTGCTATTATGGGAAAAATTGGTAACTGAGTAAAAGCTGCAAATTAAGAGTTTTTGTCTAATGAAAAGCTGCATCCCTGTGAGTGCCTAGATGACTTTTTAGGAACAGTCTCTGGGGGTGCCAGTTTTGGTGGCAGAGTCAGTTCTGCCACCTCTCCATTGGGAGGTTCTCTCTCTCTCTCTCTCCCTCCCTTCCTGCCTTCATTCCATCTGTCCATCCATCCCAGGCCGTGTGTGCTCCGGGCAGTGCTGTCCTGTGGGTTGCTGTGCTGCACTCACCCTGCAGCTGGAGGGGAGCCCTGCAGGGCTGCTTTCTCAGCAGCCACAGGCACATCAGCTGGAGATCCATCCCTCTGCTGTTATCCTGATAGCCTGGGACCTTCCACTTACCCCAGCATGTCTTGTCCACCTGGGAGGGTGGGGTGTGCCCGTGGTGGATGAAAGCCTGGATGTGTCTGATGGGCTTGGTCTCTGAGCACCTGCAGGGGTGGCTTCAGGTGTGCAGGACACTGCAGTGTGTGACTCTTAAAGAACCAGAAAGCTCTGACCACTCTGGGAGTATCTAGTAAGAGACTATGACACTGCTGAGGGATTCTTGGTCTGGTGTTTTCCTTGGGCAAGGTTTTATTTTGCAGTAGAGCTTACCCTAGGAGAGTGTCCCAGGGAGTGTTTTGGTTCTGGTTTCTAAGCTTGAATCTGTTAGTGTTGATTGTATAAGGGGTTTCTTTATGGTTGCTGTGGATGTAAAGAGCTTTTAAAATCCTTTTTGATGCTTCGAAAACTGTATAAATCTAGTTAAAGCAGACACAGATGACAACTCTATGTTGATTTCTAATCGTGGTGGGAACATTGTTGGTGAAGGCTGAGGATGGAATTCCAGGCTTTCACATTAACTGGTAAAGACTGATAATTCACTGTGTTTCCTAGGAGGAACACTGGGTGGATTCATTGGATGGATAACTTCAGAAGATTTCAAGTCAGTCCCTCAGGTTTTAATGGAATTGCCTGCTGCTGAGAGGCGGAAGCTCTGCGCTAGAGCCATGGCTGTTGTCAAGAACTTAGACTGGACTGATGCTCGTCACCTGATTAAACTTGTAATGTCAAATTCTGCTCTCAAGAAAAAGGTATTAAGAATGCTTTACGCGTACATTAAATATAAACTAAAAGCAAATCCAGAGTTCAGAAGATAATCTTGTACAGAGCAGGATTTTTATGCTGGAATGTATTTTACTCCCATAGTTGTGAATCTTCAACACAGCAATTACTAGTTATCAGTACTAAATACAAATACATGCTGTTCTAAGTAATTTAGGGGTATTTGGGTTTAGTATTTGGGGTTTTTTAAATTTTTATCATTGTTGTAATTTTTGATTTGTGTGGATTTGTAAGGATAGTATTAGATTACTGCATTATCCTGACACAGACTTGCTATGTAATTTTGGATTGCTCTGCACTAGGACTAATTCAAATTGCTGAAGGGAGTCATGCTGCTCTTAGGCTAATGTGTCACTTGTCAAAATTTTCAAGGTTGTTTTGTTTTATTTAGGAGACTTGATTCTCTTTATTTAAGTGCTTTAATTTTTTTTCCCTGTGAATGACACACAAGGTGCCAAATTGGCCGGGGTGCTTTGACGAATTTTACCTGTTGTTTGTTTCAGCCCTGCAAAGGAAAGTTTTATATGGGAGTACATTACTGTGAACTGAAAAGACTCAGTCCATATTTTGTCACTTTTTTATTGTAATTCTTGAGTTATCCTTTATGTAAGAAATGAAGCAAATACTTAAACAAGATTTCAAGTAACAGGAAAACAAACTGTGAACACTTGCAACTCAATTTTCACCAGGCCCCTGTGCCCTGGAATGGGAGGGTGGGACATTAAAAAAAACAGGGAGCTGAATCTGCCGGTTTTATATGAACCCCAGGATGAAGGTTGTCCTTTGAGCATTGGTTTCTGGACTGAGTCTGTACAGCTGGTCCTCTGTTTTCATTAAAATCTTACTAAGAAACCTCCCAGTGATGTGTGTGTTGCTTTAAATGAGAGGAACACTTCAGGAGCTCAGGCAGGCCTGCAGTGGGCAGCCAGCAGCTGGGGGCAGCAGTGCTGCTGGGCTGGGCTGATGTGCCAGCTGCACTGGTCCTGTAAGCACCAAATGCTGAGCTGCTGAGTGTCCCAGCCAGTTGGTCACATTGGGTTTCTGGGCACTCATAAGGTAAGTTTGTAGGCAGGAAAATGTGCAGCTGTGGCTTCTTTTTATGTAAAGACATGTGAAACTCTTCTGCCAAGTTCATTTTTTTGCCTAAAATAAAGATCTAGTTCTGTGTGTGTGTGATGAGGTTTTTTTATAAGTTAAGGTTTAAATGGTGAAGCTTTAAACTCAAAGCTGCTGTTGTATGCATTTGATTAATTTACTTCTGCAGGTACCATTTGCCTTTGATAAATTCAGTGGCATGCAGGGCAGTGATTGTTCTCAGCATTTGATAACACTTTTTTCAGAGAAGGCGGTAAAAATTCTGAAAAAGAATGGTAAGTGAGCACTCCTAACCTTGTCAGAGTTTCATAATACTGCACCTGAAATCAGTGGGGTTTCAGTTTCATTGGCAGATTTACACACACTGCAACTTTAAAAAGATTTTACAAACTATATCAATTTTAAAATACTATTTTTAATGAATCCAGTTACTTTCATTTGCAATTTTCTGGTTATTTCCTAAATTCAGTCTTTCCAAAGCAGCACACTGCTAGCAGTGGCAGATGATTGAATGATCCAGTGGGATGGAGTTGGCATCCTCTGCTCAGCTGATCAAACCCAGAATGAACAGAGCTGACGATTGTGAAGCAGGCCATAGGAAAAATGGGGGTTCCAGTTCATCTCTATTAGTATTTAATATTTAAACATACCTTTACAAATTTCAGTGGTTTCAGACATCAATATCATGACCCCCATTTCATAAGTATTCATAAATTTGTGCCCCAATGTAGGTAGTGATTTGGTTTTTATCACCTGTACCAGTGTAATAGACATGGATGGAGTTTAGATTATCTGGTCCTTTGCTCTCCTGTGATACTCTAAGAGTATTCTTTGCAATGCTTTTTATTACACCCTCAGAAATTGTAAACCAATTAGAACCACACTCTTAGCCTTCACTGTGTTACAAAAGAGGCATGTGTTACAGGGATGCCAGCAGAGCTCAGGCCCCAGTAGTTCAGAGTTCTGTACAGAGCAGTCCTGGCTCGTGTCAAACCCCACTGCTGCTCAGCTCCTCAGAAGCTGTATGCCACAGAGGAGCATGCTCTTAGTCATTACAATAAATTTAACTTCTAGGGGTTTTCAGATGGCTGGAGTAGAAACAGAAGAAAGGAATTTAATTCTTTTTATTCTCTGTATCTTTATTTAACAGATGCTCTTGGAGCTCCTTGGAAGGTGGCAGGTTTTCAAAGTGGTAGCAGTAGGTTTGCAGACTGGTCTGAAACACATTTCACTGCTGGTACTGGAAGAACAGAAATGAGCTCAGTGCTCATCTCATGTGAGTTTGGACTTGAGAGAATGAGGAAATGACCACTCCTGTTGGACACCCTGGTATTTAATTATTGAGGAAGAATGAGCATGGCAGCCACAAAGATTTTGTTGTGTTTCAGTGGTTTCTAACAGTTTATATTGCTGAATGCTGCAGGAAGAGCAAATTGTACCTGTAGTGCTCTGACTGCAGCCCCATTGCTGTCACATTGAGGTCACCATGATATTGGTCTGCAGCCTTGAGTGGGAATTTGGGTGAGGTAAAAGCATCCTTCAGCAGATTTGATCATCTGAGGGAGCAGAGCAGCTGCACAAGAGTGCTTTAATATCCATCTGTTGCTGCTCTTTGGTAGAGACGTGGCTGTTCACCACTGCAGCCCTTGCTGGTGCTGGAAACAGCCACAGGCAGGGGATGGCATCTTCTGAAATCCATTCCAGCTGCAATAATGTCCAGGCTGAGTGTGAGGCACAGGCAAACGAGGTAACACAGTGCCAGCAGCTTTGGGAAGCAGCTGAGAGAGTCACTATGGGAAGATGTACATATTTATATAAAGAAACCATCTGTGATGCTGGTTATTAACCTGGTTTGGTTGTAGATGTGACAGAATCAAGCTAGGTTTTCACTGGCAGATGGTGTATTTTTTAGTTAAAAATTGTTTTTTTTTTTTTAATTTGGGCTTTTTAAGCTTTCTGATTTCAAAACAGAAAGCAACTCAAAGTGTTCTGCTAGCAAGGACAGGGAATATATATGCTTTTTTAAAAGGCAGTCCTAAATTCAGATACAGACTAGTAAATGAGATGTGCCATCTAGTGGCAATTAGATTAATTCTTAAACTCAGCCTCTCAAGGCTGCCTCAGTATCTGGGTAACACAGTTAGTTAAGCTACTTTTTTCTAAGGAAAGCAAGGTTGCATTCTTTTTTTGCTCTTACTCTGTCAAATATGTAGTTTTAGTGAATTTGTATTAGACTAAAAATATCAGCCCAGCTACAGCCTAGACTAAAATTTATATGCATTCCCTGCAGAAGCTGGCTCTGTGGTGATTATCATATGTGAGCTGTGACAGCACAAATATTTACTGCAGCTGCATGTCACATTTAATTATAGTGAGAAAATACAGAATCAGGCAGAGGAGGGCAGTTTACTTCTTGATTACTGAGGGACAAGTGGATTCTGTGAGCTGAGCAGCAGCTGCTTTGCAAAGGCAGATTGTCCACAGTGGAACTGGCAGCCAGTGAGGGCTTTGTTACCTGCAGGGCTGCATTTCTTTGTGCCCCTCAGAGGAGGGTGGTTCTTGACTCAGCCTGCTCACATCTTATTTGTCACATCATCTCCCACCTCTTAGGCCATATGGAAAGTAAGAGGGACTGGCATTCCATGGGCAGCTTTTCCACATCAGCCTCTCTCCTTGCAGGGCTGCAGCACAGTGTGGTGGAGTTCACAGGCTCCCAGGATGAGGGAAGAGACAGCCATACCTGCTAGAGGGTCTGGCCAGGTTTGCTTGTGCCCATGGAGGATGAGTCAAATCCTCACTTCATCTCCTGGTTCTTCTTGATTGTCAGTGATTAGCTAACTTTTTGGACAAATCTTTTCTTTCTTTTAGGATATCTTTTATGTCCTACTGCTGCTGCCTTCCTGTGAGCCCCTTGGGCTGTTGGGAGGACTGGTATTTGTGGTTTGCTGAGACTTCTGTGCATGTCCTGCTGTCAGTGCAGGGTCTTGTTCAGTAGCTGCCTGTGCTGTGTTCTCCCCAGTGTGGGGCCCTGTGGGGCTGGACAGCAGGAGTGAATCCTCCATTTGATGGAATGGCATCACTATCCAGAGAGGCCTCTCTGTTAATTGTTCTGCTGCTTTCACAGACACACACTTCCAATCACTTATTCCAAAATTAATACTCCTGTTCAAACTGCACAGATTCATGTGGAGATGAGGTTTTCCCATTTTTTCCTCGCAGAGTGGCAGCAGCTCCAGCAGAACTCCCTGGGGACTCGGGGCAGGCTCAGGGTTGGATCCTGTGTAGCTGTAGTGGTGGGACCTGCTGAGCTCAGTCTTCATCAGCAGTTTGGCAGTGCTGGTGCAGCCAGAGGATGTAAAAGCAATGCATTTTCCCCCCAACTAAAAGCTCTTACAGAGAAAGCAGTAGCTTAGGCTGTCGCTGCTTGATCAGCTGATGTATAACTCCAGACTAATTGAGTAGCAGCCTTTCAGCTGGGTTGGAAAGCTTTTAAAAAACCAAAGGCCTTTGCATTGAAGTGAACTAAAGCTATTAGCCCCTAATTAAAACATGAGGTTTCATCTTTACCTTTCTAGAGATCACAGAAATCTATGTATTTTTCAGGCTGTAAGCCAGAAATCAAACATTCATCACGTAATTGCAGTAAGTGTGGGCTAATACTTCTCATTAAGTGTGATTTATGAATTCCAGAAGAGCCTACGAGGTAAATATATAAAATTATTCTGAAGTCTGCAAAAATGAAGGTATTAATTTCTTTGGATGACTGTTCAGGAGGAAGAATTTAATGTGAGCATTACAGCTTTCAGCAGTCAGTACAGACACTGCATTTGGACACCTGCACCTTTGCAGTTCCCTCCCAGCCCCTGCTCATCTTTCAGCCCAGCTCACCCTTCAGCTGGCAGCAGGGAAGGCAGCGTGGCTTTGAGGCAAGCCCATTCTGCTGGGCCTCAGAAGATCTGTCACCTTCCCTGGCTCTTCTGCTTGTTTGCTGGGTGACCTTGAGTAACTTCCCATCGAGATCCTGAAGGTGCTTTTTGTTAAACACTCTGTAATCTATCGGTAGGAAATGATGTGTTACAGAAATGTGACAGCACTATTCTGCAGCTAACCAATCTCTGCTCTTGCAGTCAGGGCATGAGCATCAAAGAAGGAATGTAATAAATGTTAGCAGAGCTTCACAGCAATCAGGACAAAGAAGAAACTTCTAAGTTTTGAAATACAACTACTTTCTTTGTGGCAGGGGAGTGAAAGATTTACACTGATGTTTGACCTTAACTAATTAGACCCTGTACAGGAGTGTCTAGCAGGATGCAAATGTTTTGTGTTCCTTATTCCCTGCTCAGCTTCAGTAGGCAGGAGTGAATTAGGGTGAAATTAAATCTGTCCTGTGCTCTGACATGCTGCTTTGGAGTACAGCACTCTCAGACTACTTTGTACATGTAATCTGAGGACAGAATGAAGGGTTTGTTATTTCAGGATCAGTCAGTGAGATGTGATGAATAATCTTGGTAATTTTGGTTCATTCTACAAAGCTTTGAAGCTCTTACTTTTACCTGGCCCTGCTGCAGCTCCCTGAGCAGCTCCTTGAGCTGAAATCTTAAGGCAAAATAATTGGAGAATCAGAATCAGCTCCTGAGCATTTACAGAGACCTGAGTGTTGGCAGTGGGAGAGCCCATGGAGCCAGTGCAGGTGTGTGTTTAGCCTCACCTGTACCTCCCCAGGTGCTGGCAGCCCCTCACAGCTGGAGGAGATCTGCCTCCCCTTATGAAGTGAGTAAAGCCTGTCCTGGGTGCAGGTAAGCTTATTCTTCTGATACTGGTGTAAATTCCCCAAATTAGTTTTGTTCTCACCCAGCTAACTGTCCAATGGATATTTCCTCTCGATTTCTGCCCTCTTCCTGGCAGACAATTCTGCTTGATACTGATGGAAGTTTTCTGCAAGAAAGGAGCCCAGGGCAGCTCTGATTTTTGACTGCTATCTGTATTTACCCAAACCTCTCTGGCTCTACAAATTCTCCTCTTTAAGGATAAAAAAATGAGGGAGCCATCTCGCCTTTTTACCTCACTCTTCCAGGTAAACTTTAAGCCCTTCATAACCAGTTTTTCAAAATCCTAGGTTAAAAACTTGCTTCCTTTTAGAGCAGTGAAGGATACAAAAGACACCAAAACTGAATATAATATTCAGGCTTGAGAGAGACAGGGTGCAAGAGCAAATGCTTGGTTACTCAACAAAGCAGGGGATAGGGCAAAATGGTCCAGAAAAGCACAGACTGAAGCAGAATCCTTGCTGAAGTAACAGTAGGAATCAGCTGCCTGCTCTGTGCCTGTCTGTGAGCCACAGTTCCTGCAGCAGACTTTGACCAAACTGCAGTTTATTAATGGCTTGTGCAGGAACAAAGTCAGTAATAAAAGGCTAACTAAGGTGCTGGTGAGGAAGGCTCCTGGATCTGATTTTGCTGGTTTCCATAAAAGGGGCTGGCATGCTTTTTCCCAGCCATTCTCTCCAGGAATCTGTGTATAAAAACATTTGTTCCACAACCACAGCGAACAGCCTGGCAGCCGCCTGCATGCTTGAGGCTTTCTGCTGTCTGAAGTTTAACTCTGCAGGAGCCTGTGCTGACGCTGAGTCCAATCCTCATTTCAGACTTTCATGTCCTCAACCCGGCCCCGTGGGACTGGGGCTGCTGACAATGGCAGCAGCACATCCCTGGGGAGTACGGGGTGAGGATCAGCCTTCCCACCGTGCCACTGATGATAAGTGCCGGTGAGGATAATCAGGAGCACTCTTGTAGTGCTTTGCATCTTCCAAGTGCTCTGCTCTCGCTACCTAATTAAGCTGCCTTGTGACAAAGGTATGTGTTTGTGTAGTGCCTGAAGTAACCGTGCTGTATTGTTATGCAATAGACCGAAATTGGAGGGTGTCTGCAGATAGCACTCAGGAATTCAATTAACCAACTCCAGGCTGCTCACACCCCAACAACAGAGCCAGCTCCAGAGCTGCCCCATGTCCTGTCCTCTGGTTAGCCTTGGCTTGTCTTTGGGAACCTCGGATATTCATGGAGAGCTGCACGTGCCAAGTGTTTGCTGATGTGGTTTTAGTGTTTGCAGCAGCTCCATTTCCAGCCACATCATCTCCCAACCTGCCCAGGATGCAGTCCCAGTGCTCCTGAGTTAAACCCAGGCACTGCTGGGCTTAGCCCAAGAGCCCAGCTCTGTGCTGCAGCTGCTCTGTTCTAAGAACAGGATCATCCTGGTGTGGAGTGTCACAAAGAAAAACAAGGTCATGCTGTGCTGTGCTGCCATGGGGAGGAATAGAGGGGATGCTCTGCTTTATCTGCAGGATTTCAAAACTCTACTGGGCAGCAAAGGCACCTTCCACAGCACCCCAGTGCCTGCCAGCAGGTGCAGGCATTGCCACGAGCCTGCAGTCAGCAGAACCCTGCGTGCTGGTAAGTGCCACAGGAGGGTAACCCTGACCACACAGTGCTGACCTGATTTCTCTCAAGAAGGGGCTTGAGGTCACTGGACAGATTTCTGACAGTGCTCAGCAGTGAGTCAGAAGGCAACAAGAAAGGTAGGACAGATGGGAAAGGAAACCAAGAAGTGATTGTAGTTAGGTCACTGAACAAATCCAGGTGGCTGCCACATCTTGGATAGTCTGTGCAGCCTGCTTGGAACGCTGGTGTTTGTCCTCTGGGAGCCACAGAGGGCATGGCAGGGCTGGGAGGGATACAGGGAAGGATAACTCTGTATGGGAGGGCACCTGTGTAAAGAGAGAGGGGCTGCTTTCAACTGTTCCACCTGGAAAAGGTACTGATGGGGGAGATTTTGTCGCAGCTGTGACTGGCACAGAGCTGAACAGGAGAACAATGCTGTAGAAGGCAGGGTGCACCCCCTGAACTGGCAGAGGTGAGGGAAGTGCTTGTTCACACAGTGGGACAGGGAATTGTGGAGCTCATGGGCACAGGATGCTCCAAGTGCCAAAACAAGAATGTGTTCAGCAAGTGATTAGGCAGACTGAGAGTGAGGACTGGTCACACCAGCCAGTGCCTCCACAAGTTTCTCAGCAGCTGACAGGAGACTAAAGCAGCAGAAGTATTGCTCTGTAGGTGCCCCTTCAATGCTGTCCCTCATGATTTGGGATAGGTGAACTCTGGCTCTGGGTTAGCCAGACTGCTCTCATGTTCTCCCAGTTCCTGCAGTGCTGTGCCAGCACATGTGCTGCTGTGAGTAAAACACAATGTAGGAGCTGCCAAAGCAATCACACTTTGGAAAAGCGTGGCATTTTCTGTGTTGTACAAAAGGGGTTTCCTGTGCTAGGGAAGACCTGCCCATTTGCCTTTGTGTCTCTTATTCTGCTCAGGAGTGGAGCCTTCCTCTCTCACTGCTTTCCCATGTACAAACAAGTGATTAACCAGAGGACCTGACCTCTCCAGGTCCATCAGTTGCCATCAGTTACTTCATGACCTCAAAATTGCAATATCAACTTGAAATTAAATCAAATGCCTTTATTACTTGCACCATAGAGGAAATGTCTTCAAGCTACCACAACTGACTGGGGGAATTTTAAAGAGGGAAATCTTTATTCACAGTCTTTCAAAGTGGAAGTTGTATTAAGATATGATCATGCTATTGCTTTGTTTTGTAGAATCTCTCTTTATGTATATATATAATTTTTATTTCTATATATTAAACAAGCTCCTTCTCTTCCCCTGTCTTGCTGTCACTGCTAAACGTGCAGCCAGGAACTCTCCAGCTCACAGAGGTGCCTGTTGTGCAGGGCTGGTACAGCTGGGAGGGAGACCCTGCTTGCTGCAGCCTTGTCCCAGTGCAGCTGGATGAGCTGGCCCCAGGAAAATCCAGCCTCCAGAGGCAAATTCTGGTGGGGAGGATGATCAAGAGGAGAAAGTTCCAGTGCTCTGAGCAGGAGGCAGAGCTGGCCAGGAGGTGCTGAGCCCCCAGAGAGCTGTTAAAGCCCCATCTGTTCTGGAGCAGCCTGTCAAGGTCTGTGTCCAGGGTGCTTGTGCAATGGCCAGCTCCTCTGCCAGCTTCCAGCACAGGACCCTTCCCCGTTTCCCAAGGGGAGCAGCATTTCCAGTGCTGGGGCTCCCCCACTCTTCCTACACTGCCCAGATGGTTCTCCTGAAGGGTCAGGGTGCTGAAATGGGAGAAGCTCTTGGAGCTCTGACTTGTAAGGTCTCAACCAACAAACATATCCTTTTGGATCCCTGCTGTGCCACAGCCATGGTTGGGCTTTGGCTGTGGAGTGTCCCTGAGGAGAGGGAGGCTGCAGCTGCTGGGAGGGGTGCTCATTTGCTGCTGCTCCAGAGGGCTGTCCTCAGCTCCAGGCTGTGCTGAAAGAGCTGCCCCTGCTCCAGGGCTACACCAGCTGCATTCCAGATCCCGTTTTCCTGGAGGTAACACCTCTCCAAATGTGGTATTATAGGGAGCAGCAGCAGGACTGTTAAGTCCTGAAGCAGCCAAGTGAGACAGTCTCCATTTGTCACTGTCCCCAGATGAACAGCTCTCTGCCAGTGGATTCTGTAGAGCTCTCATCATTAGAGCTGATTCCTTGCACACAGATGGCTGCAGTGTCACATCCCCAGTGCCTGTGGGACCAGCACAGCCAGAGGGCCTTGCTCAGCCTGCAGGGGCTGTGTCTGCCTCCAGCCTGGTGCTGTGAGTGAACAAATGCAGCCTCACACCCTGCAGGATGGATGTGCTGACACCAGGCACCTGTGCTGAGCTTTGGGGAGCCAATGCCCTGTCTGGGCCCCAGCTCTCTGTGCTGCAGAGAGCCCTGCAGCAGGGTCAGTGCACAGCAGCACTGCTGCCCTGCTGCCCTGCACAGCTGTGCCTGGCAGTGTGTCAGGGGAGCAGTGGGTGCTGCCCAGCCAGAGGAGCCAGCCCTGCAGTGCTGGGAGCTCCCTGCAGCCAGGAGCTGTGCAGGGCACGTGCTGGCACTGGGGAGCAGGGCTGCTCCCAGGCTGTGCATGTGAGACACTTCTGGACTATGAACAGCACCTGGCTCTCAGGAGCTGCTCAGACAGGAACCAGGTGTGCTCAAGGACATTTTGGGCAGGATCTGGAGACTGAGGTCTGGAACAGTTTGTCTGGAACTTGCTGCTGAGCACTCATCAAGTCAGAGGCTGTGACACAAGCCAGGAAGCTGTGACCTGGGTGCTGGTGGCTGTGGGTTGTGGGCTGGTTCTGACTCTCACCCCGCCATTGGAGCTGTTTGAGCCTGTGAGGGGCACTCCTGAATGCACTCAGGAAATCCTTTCCATATGAAGCCACTAAGGCTCTAATTTTACCCCATTTTATAACTCTTCCTTTAAAAAAAACTCGTGAATTTTTTTTTTCTTGTTGCTGTTAGAAGGGAAGAGATCTGACTGGCCTTGAGTTAATGCTTTTTCCTTCTCAAATCCATTCTTTCCATAGGCTGCCACCAAAACACATTGTGTTTATGATTTTAAAAGAGGAGAGGTTGGCCTTGCTGCCCAGGGCAGTCTGGGAGCAGGATCACAGGGAGCAGGGTGGCTGCCAGCAGCAGATGCTCTGCCCCAGGTGCGTGCAACAGAAGGTGCTGCACAATGGAGCTTTGCTGAAGGAAAACCTTTTCTCTGGCTGCCCTCTCCTCTTTCTCTCCCCTCCCTGCAGTAACAGACTGGGAGCTTGTGTAGCTCACTCTGGGCAGTGAACCTCGAGGTTTACAGAAAACCTGCTCATTGCTTCTTTGCATTTCTGGCCCTCCCTGGAACTGAAGTCAAATGCCAGCTTTGGTGTTGCTGGGGGTTTACCAGCACTTCACAGCAGCTCCTCTCCTCCACCTGCAGCACAGGACCCCAGCAGTGTTTGGAGGTTTTATGAACCAGGTCACAGGCAGGAGAGGCTCCTCCCAAACACCTGCATGGCACTGGGGTTGTTGTGCCTGTGAGAGGGAACATAAAGCAGAGCTGGCTGGGTACTGCCCTGCAGTGCTGTACCCCTGGTGTGCAGCCTGTGCTCCTGTCCTGGGTCCTGCACACCATCTCCAGCACATGGGCCTTGGACAGAGGGTTTCTTGCAGCTGTTTTGTGTCCACAGCAGTGCAACATCTCCTTCCTGCCAGCACCATCCTTAAAGGTCCATGGCCTGGAGCAGAGAGGATGAGAAACAGAAGCCTGTGCTTTTCATTGGAGACACGACACTTTGCAGCTCAGGAGCAGCTGGGACCGTGTGTTCTCCTCAGTTCCTCCCCCTAATCAAAAACCCAGGCAGAGGCAGGAACATGAGAAACTGCCTTGCAGCAGCAGTGAGTTGGAAGAGGCTGTGAGCTGTGGCAGAGCCAGAAATCCAGCTTGGATAGAAACTGAGTGTTTGAGTAACTGGGAGGAAGCCTTGGAGCAGCTGGCTCACTTCTCCCTGCTGAGTGCTCGTGAATGCTGAGTCAGCATGTGCTGGGAGCTGGGGTGTGCCTGAGGGGGACACCCTCACCCTGCTGTGCCCTTTGGGCTGTGGCACCTTCAGGCAGGGGTTGAGTAAGGAACCTCTTCTGGCACATGACCCCACAGCTGATGTCTGGGAGCCCTTCAGGAGGAGGCTGTGACCCCACAAACCCTCCAGCCTGCAGGTGTTCCCCAAAGGGAGCACTGCTGCTCTTCCTGGCCACGTGGGGCTGCAAATTGGAATGGATCTCTGCTAAGGGCTTTATTTAGCTAAAGCAGAGACAGCACAAACCATCAGGAAATGCCCTATTAATGCACTGGAGATAGAATCAGGCTGGAAAACTCCAGGCTGGACTGTAACAGCACACAGCCTGTGATTTAAAACCCATGTGTTCAGCAGGCCAGAAGCCAGGAGCCCCAGGCTCTAATCCCAGTGCTGAGTTCCACAACAGAACTTCAGGAAGTGGGGGAGAGGCTTTGTTTAAATTTCCCCATGTTTTCCTGGGCAGGATCCTTTTACCATAGGCATTAAAAGTTTAAGAATTCCTTGGTTTCTTGGGGTTTGCAGTTGGTGGAAGATGTGTCCATTTCCCCAGAAGCCATCAGCAGCATGCACCAGAAAAAGGGGCTGGGTTGTTTTTGGTGGTTTGTTCTGATTTTTTTTCCCCTGCTGTGATTAAGAAAAGCTTTTGCTCACCAAGAAGGCATTCTTTAGAGGAGTGCCTGTCCCTCATTAGAGCATAAAAGCAGTTCATAGGTCTTTTGGGGTTGGCAGGAGTAAGACCTTCGAACACACAAAGTAAGCTGATCTCTAACTGAACTAAGGATTAGGTTTCAAACTGCACTACATTTCTGATTGGATGCAGACTCAGCAGCTGGGCTATTTTTGGCTCGTGAACCACTCTAATGGCTGCTTATTTTTAAGGTCATTTTCTGTTTGCATAGCATGTACACCCTTCTGGTGGGTGGGAGGCATTGTAAAAACAATCACTGCTGTGCAGAGTTAGGAACTAAGTCTGGAGAGGGATGGAAAAAACAGAACTCAGTGTACTTATTGCTTTAAAGCCCAAAACCATCTGCTTAGGTCATAAGGTTTGCTGGCCCAGTCTGAGCTGTGTCCCCACCGGAAAAAGACTGTTCCAGTTAATTCAGACTACTGCAGGGATTGCAGGAGACTTGGGGAAAGCCTGTCAGACAACAACAGGGTATAAATAGAAAGGAAGCATCAGATTGATGCCCTTACCTTCAAGCAGTAAATAGAAACCAGAGCAGTCTCCCCACAGCTGAGGAGGCACCACTTGTGCTGGGCTGGCCAGGCCTGGATCCCAGCTCTTGTTAAGACCCTTGTTCAATAACAACATCCTTTATTGTCCTGCTTTCCTGGCTCCTTCCTGTTGGCAGTATCTTTATTCACACACAGTCAAGTGATACAAATTCACTGGAACAGTAGCAGTTTATAAAAGAGAGGAGTAAGAATAATTATCTTGAACTGGAATTTAAAAAAACACATGGCCACCTGTCAAGCAATGCTCTGCTCCTAACAGGTCATGGTAAGGAAACATTTTACAACA
The DNA here is from genome assembly GCA_039654755.1 of Calcarius lapponicus. Classification (NCBI taxonomy): domain Eukaryota; kingdom Metazoa; phylum Chordata; class Aves; order Passeriformes; family Fringillidae; genus Calcarius; species Calcarius lapponicus. Next base: position 14,920,914 of record CM077474.1, on the reverse strand, counting down.
CTGGCAGTGCATTCCCAGCCATGTTGCTTTTCCAGACCACAAAATACACAATTCAAAAATATACTAAAAGAAATAATGGAGATTGTAGAAATGCCTGCTGCAAAACAATTGCTGTTGTCTGATTTCCTCTATATTTACTCCCTTGCTACATTATGATAGAATACTTGAATAAACAGTTTATTTCTAACTGAATTTGAAGTTATCTCAAGTAAACTGTGAAGTCTTTGGCTCCCATCCTTGAAGTACATAAAGGACCTTAACTTTGGACTTGTGAGGCTGATAAGGCAGGAGATGAGCCCACAAGTGAGAATCTGATGCCTTGGGCAGCAACCCAGGAGGGAAGGGGAAGCTGAAGTGCTGTACTTCACAGGATCTTAATTTGGGGCTTTTCCCTGGATTTTTGCAGACTTTTAACAAGTCTTCCCTGGGCTCTCCTTTTACCTGATAGGCTTGAGATTTCAAGTTTCTAGTAATTTGGTATAACTGCCTGTGTTTGAGATCTGGCCTCTGCACTCAGTTGAGGGAACTGCAGTACCTCTCTCCCTCCATATTTCCCTGCTCAGGGTCATTTTCCCTGTCCCTTTCCCCTCCCCTCCCCTCCCTCCTCCTGGCCTAGTACCACTGGCATAGCCACTTTCCATGTGAGAGAGCTGGATGCTCCATGCTTTGCTGAGGCTCACACTGAGCCCCACACAAGCTCCCTGCATTCCAAGTACCATTCTCTGAGTGTTTCCAACTTGAGAAGACAGGGAATCCATGCTGGCCATGTTGTGCAGGGATGAGCAGCTATTCCCTCAGGCTGGAATGCTTGCAGTGAGAATCTCAGAATGCTCATGGAAAGGGACATCCAGAGTGGCCCTTGCTGTGACAGAGGAACACACGGTGAGCAGACCATTGTGTTCAACTCTGGGATTTCTTGCTCCTTTTCCTCCCAAGAGCCAATCTCAAAACAATTCAAACAAGAGATGTTTTAGCAGAGAGGAAGAATAAGGCACTCAAGGTGAGCTCATTTGGCCAAGACTGATCCACAGGGCGCTGCCCCAGTCCTCAGTGCTCTTCACTGAGCTGTTCTCTCTGTGCTCACATTGTATGAGACGTTCTCAGAGAGGAAACCTTGTCTCAGCTCTGACACCACACACAGGGGCCAAGACCCACCTTCCCAGGCACGGCCTTCAGAGAAACCATCGAGAAGGACACGCACTGGAGGCCAGAGGTTGGCTTCCCAGTGTATAAACACCACCAGCTCCCAGGGAGGTCAGCTGTGGAAAGATGACCAGGATACCTGTGAGGTATAAAACTCTGTGTCAGCTGGCCACTGCTCAGCTTTGTCATCGTCAGACTTGTCGCTGTCATCGCCGCTGGAGGGCTCGTAGCCCTGCATGGCACAGGGGATGGGCTCCGTCTGCCGCCGATCTGCCTCTGCCTCCTTCTTCTTCTCCGCCAGCAGCTGCCTGTAGCACAGGTTGCAGACCCTCAGGGGCTTGGGGGACAGCCTGGGCATCAGGAACCTCTGCCGGGAGCAGTCGGCGCACACCACGAAGCCGCACTTGCGGCAGTGGTGCCTGCGGGTGAGCGTGGAGAACTTGGTGTGCGTGCAGCGCATGCAGATGTCCGTGGCCTTGTCGGGGATCCAGGGCGCCGCGGGCTCCCTGCAGGGCTGCCGGCCCGTCTTGCTCAGCAGGTGCTTGATGCACTCCTCCAGGTGGCTGATCCACTCCTTCCTCTCCGTCAGGGAGGCTGCTGACACCACAAAGGACTTCTTGGAAGTTTTGATCATCCAGCGGTTCTTCATCTGCAGGGTGTCTGGCAGCGTCTCCAGAGTGACGTCTTCAAGGGGGATGATGTGCTGGGAGTTGTACTTCCTTTTGTTGAGGATGATGCTGCCGTAGACCAGGATGTCGTTGAAAAGGAAAAAGATGCGAGGCTTTGGCTTCTTGCGGCATTCCTTGGTTAAAATCCCTTCTCCCAGGAGCACCCTGCCCGGCAAGGCCAAGGGCTGCCCGGAAGCCCCAAAGCAGTTCTCCACGGCAGCGATGCGCTGGCTGTTGATCTCCGTGTTTGCAAGGTGGTCCATCATGTCCAGCTCCCTCTGCAGAGAGGAAAACAAAGAGGGAAGAGGTGAAGCTGCAGCCATCTGCACCAGGGTGAGGGTGAGTAGCCAGTGGATGCACAGGTGAGATGCTCCTGATGCAATCTGAGGCTGCAGGTGATCTCATGAGCACTCCTGGCTTTAGTTTGTTACCTTTCTAAATAAAATCTTCAAACTTTCTGACCTCATTTTGCAGCAGCCCAGGCTGTACTGGTTTATACAGTTTCTGACTGGACACCTGCTTTCTCAAGGATTGCTTACAGACATACACCTCCCACAGCTCCATTTTGGGCCAGAGCTGAGGCAGGAACAAAAGAAAACTCTGTGGTATCTCTTGTTCCTGCTGGTCTTCCATGAATATTCGACAAAAAGGGTAAAAAGAAGAAATTAAAAAAAATCGCCCCCATGATGCGAATAAACCCACACAAGCTGAGCCTTTCCTCTGTTATCCCAGGACTGACAGTGCTTCCAAATGCAAGACACATCATTCTGAAAACAGTCAGCTCTGCTGAAGGGGAAGTGGAATGCAGCACACTCATCTCTCCCACACCTCTGCACCCTCCCTCTCACACAGTCTGGGGGTTTGACACTGTGCTGTGCTTTGTTCTAGCAGGAAGCCCAGGTAAGGGTAACCCTGAAGTGAAAGCAGCTGCTGGCTCTTGGCAGGCTGCAGTAAGGGAGCTGCTCCCTGTCAGTGGATTTTCTCCTTGCCCCTTGCAGGCTGGAGGGTGCTGCCCAAGGCCAGCTGGCCATGGCAATGTGAGTCATTTCCTCCTGCACAGAGGTAGCTCAGCCATCACAAGGCAGCTCCAAGATCACAGGGCCATGTGCTGTTACCCTGGTTGCTGCTGCTGCTTGATGGAAGCACTCATGCAGAGCTGCTCTCCACTGCTGTCCCTGTGCTCCTTGCCAGAGTCCCTGCTGCCAAGGAGGCTGGAGGGATAAGGAGGATGGCAATATGCCTGGTCCTGTGTGTGTGTGGGATATTCTACCCTTGTCCCTCACCCCCAGTCACCCCTTTGCTGTGCTGGAAAGGAAACCACAGAGCTGCTGCTGAAGGCTGCTGCACACCATGCACCTCTCAGCTGACCCATGTGGCAGACAGACTGGGCAATTCCTCTGAGTTCCCAGAGCTTCCTGTTCTAGGGTGAAAAGGCACAAAGTTTAGCCATGGCAGACCTAAATGGAGTGACCCAGCCTGCAGGAACAGCTTTCACTGAGTGCTCCTGAGGAGCTGCTGCCTTCCTCGGGGTCCCCCTCGGGCTGGGGGGGCTGTGAATCCTCAGGGCCTCAAAGCCCAGGAGTGCACTGGGTGGGGCTGGGCACATCCACTCACGTGGGTGGGCACTTCACATTCACTGATGCTCTGGCCAGGCTGCAGCCAGAGGGGGAACCCAGGGGCTGCCTGCAGCAGCAGGGCTGACAGCACTCCCCAGCCAGCCTGCCATGGCACAGCGTGCAGCAGCTGGGCCAAGGCTCTGTTCCTTGTCATCAGAGAGGAGAGAGCCTCCACTCCCGGTGTGGCTCCATCAGCCTGAGGGACCTGTGCAGGGAGAGGAGATGTCCTGCTGCAATAAGCACCAGGTGTTTTTACCCTCTCCCTCTCAAACACACAAATGAGGCTGAAGAGCACACGGGCAGGGCAAACTGTTGTCCATAAACTCCGTGATTAGGGTTACCCAGACTCCCACCTATCCTGGGATGTGGCCTCTCCACAAATCCCTGGCTGAGGAGTTTGTGTGTGAAAAAGCAAGATGAGCACACAAATAATAAAGGAAAAACTCAAATTACACCTTGGAATCCTTGGTGTGCAAAGACTGTGGATGCAATAATACACTGTCAAGAGCTTCTGGCACCAGCCACACCAAATGGGATAAACCAAAGCAGTCCCACCAGTCTCCTTCCCTCATGCTTCTGGGTTAGCTCTTAGCCTACCTCTTTTATTTTATGTAGTTTAGAAGCATGGCCCAACCTCTTAGGAACTTATGGTACTTGACATGACTGTTTCTAGGCATCTCTGACACCAGATTCCAGTGGAAACTAAAATATTTTGTCAGATATAAAGACCTTGCCTGCACAGAGCCAGGAAACCTGAGATCCTTTCCAAAGAGGAGTGTAAGCTCTGCTGCTGTGAAAGCTTTAGCTGTTCCACTGACCTGGCTCCCTGCACAGAAAGCTCTTGGACTTACTGCATGGAGCAAAAGGAGAAGGGGCTGGACACAATCCTTGTAGTGTGAAAAAAACTGAAGGTGAGCTCTCACTACACGTCAGACTTCTACCTGCAGGTATGTCCCTACTCCTCCACCCTCTGGTTTGCTCCCTAGTTAAAATACCACAAGTTCCCCTAAGAAAAGCCAACTCTGCTGTGGGAAAATCTCTGCTAAGACTAAAATTGGTGGCTGCTCTAGCCCAGGGTATTTCTTGAAGGAGTTTTTGTGGGATGCAAAAGCAGAATGTTTTCCTCCCATCTCTCTCTCCCCTCAGGCAGAAGTGACTGAAGAACAGCACATACACATAATAAAAAGTTAAAAAAAATAATTGTAGGAGTGGGACTTAACAGTGCCTACCTTTAGGCTTGGACAACTCACTCTATCCCTGTGTGCTCCCTGTTCAGGTAGGGGGGCAGAAACAGCCATCTGAGGGGCTGACTCACCACATCCCACCACAAGCCAGATCCATCCTGCCCTGAGTTCCACACAGAGCTCAGCTTGACCGACCACATAAAACCCAGTTTCATGTTAATACTGTGACTCACTGCAAATAATCCACAGTTTGGCTTTGGAATGCAGGCACTTTGTGAATCTGGTAAATAAAGATAGCTGCTGAGTGTTACTATGGTCTCCTTTCCTGGGAGATGAGAGCCTCTCCCTTTGGAACAAAGTGAGGCTATGAAGTCTAATCTATTTTATTCATTTTGGTAAATGTTTTTTTTTTTTTTTCTGTTTGCTTAAGTTTGCTGTGTCAGGTCAGCACGGTCACAGTGCTTATTAGCAAGTGCTACATATGCCCATGTACCACATGCAGCAGCAACAGCTTACCCAGCTGAAATTAAGGTGGCAAAATGTGTTTTTCTGGCATGCTGATTTTCACAGAAGTTTCTGGCATGGCAAATTCTGGGACTGTTTTTTTCATCAAGATCTGCTGGGTCTGCATGTGATCAAATACTATGCAGTGACTATGACTGATGTTCAAAGGAGAAAAACCGCAGCTTGGCACTCCCCTCCAGAAGTAAGCACGCCACAACACTTAACAATGAGGGCTTGTTCACTTGTGATTATAAACAGCCATGTTGATGCCTGCCAGGCACAGCATTTCAACTTCAGCTCACGGGTCAGCAAGTCTGGGGTATGTTTTTCAAGTCTGTATGTACCTAAGGCTTATGCAGAGAGCTGTTCCACCTGATTCTTCCATTCCTGCCATCAGACAGAACTGACAGCCCTGGTATCCACTGCATACCTTGTGCATACCACACATGGGATGGTCCATGACACCCAGATCTGCCAGCAGAAAATGCCCTGAGCCTCATCTCTCTGCAGCCTTCCCTGACTCCCTCTTTCTGCTCTGCTCTGAGAAATCTCTCCTGGAGTTAGGGCTGGCATAAGATCTTGCTCACCAAGGACAGAAATTGCATGCAGCTGCCCGAGCAGGCATTTAGAGCAAGAAGAACAAAGTTCCTCTCCTCTTCCTGCCTGAGGGCATTTCAGCTTGCTTCTCCCTCCTTCCTGCGCTGTACCTGCTGGGGTGAGGAGGGCAGGCTCTGGTAAGCCCCTTCCTGCCATGCTTACAAGAAACAATTCAGCACATGTATTTTTTTGGGCCTGGCTGTCACAGGGGGCCTTCAGGAATGTCACAGTCCCGGTGGGACAGGGACTGACTGAGCTGCCAAGCTTCTCACCACTGCTGCTCAGCACAGGGCCAGAGCAAGGGGGCTGCCGGGCAGGCTTTGAGGAGCTCAGACTGACGCTACCGAACCCCGCTGCTGGCAGCCTGGGCTCAGCTCTGGCTCCTGCAAGTGCCAGCCAGGCTCAGAGGCGCCCAAGCAGCGGAGGAAGGGAAGGAAGGGAGGGAGGAAGGGGGAAAACCACGAAACTCAAGGCAGAGCCTTACCCCGTCCGTGCCCCGCTCCCTGTCCCTGCGCTCATCCCGAGGCTCTCCGAACTCGTGACCAAGGACACACACGGGCTGGCTGCCGGGGGGAGCGCCAGGGAAGCGACAACTGTCCCTCGCAGCGCCCCTCAGGGACAGCCGCAGGGCCCAAGCGGAGTCCCGCTTACAGCTCCGCAGCGGGAGCAGCGTCCGGGACTTGGTACTCCGACAAAGTTGGGACTTAAAATCCCTCTAAAACCCCAGCACGCCCGCACCTCTAAAACCCCAACACACTCTCCCTTCTAGAAACCCCAACTCGCTCTCCCTTCAAAAAACCTCAGCACGCCCTCCCCTCAGGAGCCGTGCTCGGGCCGCAGGCTCCGCACACGCCTCAGGGGATCGCGGGACGGGCAGCGCCAACCGCGGGACCCCGGGACGGGCAGGACACACCGCGGGACCCCGGGACGGGCAGGACACACCGCGGGACCCCGGGACGGGCAGGACACACCGCGGACGGGCAGGACACACCGCGGGACCCCGGGACGGGCAGGACACACCGCGGACGGGCAGGACACACCGCGGGACCCCGGGACGGGCGGGACACACCGCGGACGGGCAGGACACACCGCGGGACCCCGGGCCGAACCCGGCAGCCCGTACGGCCCCCCCCTCACCCCACTGCTCTGTCCCACGGCGGGCGGAGCGGAGCCGCCAGACCGCTCCTGTCCCCCGCTCCGGCCCGGCAGCGGAAAACCCCCGGCTCTCCCCTCCGTCCCGCACCGAAGCCCCGGCTCTCCCCTCTGCCTCGCACGGCCCCGAACCGAACCCCGCCCGGCCCGTACCTGCCGTCCGGTCCCGGCAGCGCTCCCGTGGGCCGCGCCGGGCAGCTCCGCTCCGCTCCAGGGCCGGGCCCCGCTGCCGCTCCCCGCCCACCGCCACCGCCGCCAATGGGCGCCCCGGGGCCGGGCGGGGCCGCGACTGCCCCACAGGGCCGTGAGGGGGACTGCCTGTGCTCCCGGGCTGTGTGTGTGCCCCACGGCTGTGTGCGCCCCATGGCTGTGTGTGTGTCCCATGGCTCTGTGCCCCACGCCTGCCTATGTCCCTTGACTGTGCCCCACGGCTGTGTGTGCCCCATGCCTGCCTGTGTGCCCCACGGCTGTGTGTGTGCCCCACGGCTGTGTGCGCTCAATGCCTGTGTGCCCCATGCCTCTGTCTGCCCCATGCCTCTGTGCCCCACACCTGCCTGTGTCTCTTGACTGTGCCCCACGGCTGCATGTGCCCTGCTGCCATCCAGCACCCTCCTGCGCACTCCTCTTGGCCCCACAAGCACAGCTCAGCGTATTTAGCTTGCTGGCAGTTTTAAGTTTCCAGTTTGATCACGGTATATTGCATCCAGCAGAAGGGTACACATGGACGGCATTGTATAAGGATTGTTTCAGTGATAAAGTACCCGCGGTGTTTTACAGTTAAGAAGAGGGATATAAATAGAACTACACATTACACTGGTCCAAAACAGAAACCAGGCCTGCTCCCAAGCCTTGGATCACAGCTTCTCACCACTTTTGTGGTTATAGTTACAGACTCTGTGTCGAGAACGAGCTATTAACACCGAAATTGGCGTTGCAGGGAAATCTTTTGCATTCCTCTCTCCCACCCATGACAGTGCCAGGAGGGTGGTGGGGCAGGGGCCCGGAGTGCCCCCAGCACTGCTGAAGGTGCTGCAGGGCAGCCGAGCTCTGCCCTTGCCCGGTGCAGTCACACAACCCCAGGCCTGTGCTGATCTATAATTCAGGTGCTTGCTCACTTTCTGTAATAGCTTTTCTATTTTTAATGGGAAGTGATGGACCTGTCAAGGTATTAGAAATATTTTTTTTCCCAGGTTTTCATTTTCTTTGGTAATAATAACATGGGCTGGGAAGCTCACTGTGCACTTTAGAGCTAAAGTGCTTGGCAATCATGGGAGTTTCCACAAGACCTTATTTCTTTACACTTTGTGTTTGTGGCAGAGGAGCAGATAAATGAGGACACGGACTAAGTTCAGTGCCCAGCAGTGTACGAGGGGGATTGCAGAGAGGGCCATCAGGTCACTGACAAACCCCTGAAAACCTGGGAGAAAGCTGAGCACAGAGGGGAGGCTGCTGGGCTGGACAGATTCAGGTTATCACTATTTATTTATTTATTTATTTGTACAGCTATATGTCAGGGCTTTAGTGTGGGGTCTTTCCAGTCCTCCTCCCTTTTCTGTGGGACTGAGTGGTCTGTCAGTGCAAGGAGCAGGCTCTGCCTTTGCAGACTGGTTCTCTTACCTGGGAGCTGGTTTGTGTGGAGCTGCTAACTCTGAGGAGATCTGCCCAGCTTAGAAATGAATTCTCTACAGAATGCTGGGGGTTTTTAAACAATGTCTAACTGTAAATAACTGTAAACTATAAATAGACAAAGCATTGAACTAAATATGCCAGGGTTTGTCTTAGCTGTCAGACTAATTCAGATCTAACCAGCCACAGATTATTATTCTGAAGCTCGTTTTTTCCCTCCTGTATGCTACAATTATTCTGAATTTCCTCTCATATGCTGATGAGACTATGCTAATCATAGTCTTTATTACTGAGATTAATAAATTAAATACTTTAATTTATTTTTCTTCTTGTTTCTCAGCATGCTTACCTGGACAACACATCAGCCAAGCACAGCATTGGGCTGGCCAAACCACCTGGGATTTGAAGGTTTTTTCTTTGTTCCTCTTCAGTCAGAAGTGGAGGTGTGCTCAGGCAAGTGTTGCAGGAGGCAAGGGAAGCCCCAAGATCCACTTTGTGCTCACAGTCAGTGCTAAGCAGTTGCAATTGAGAGCTGACTTTCTGTTGGTATTTTGTTTGTTTGTTTTGGAAGCTCTTACACACTTGTTTGAATTCCTTACTGAGATACAAACTGGGAATTTCACCAGTAATCTTAAGAGTTATTTGAGAGGCAGGCTCAGGAGCTCTGTTTTTCCTGGCTGTAAACCCAAACATTTGTGGGACCACTTGAAAAAGCTGCAGCCTAAATTACCAGCTTTTAATGCAACTAGAGCAAGGTGAAGAGACTTTATCTGATTGCCTCTGGCATTTTCTCCAAAGCCACTTGTTTCTCAGTAGCAGAAATATCTTGCCCAATTGGGATGCAATAATTTCAAAGCAAGTAAAGGAAACTGCAGCTGCTCAGCTGAGTCAGCCAAAGGTAAGCTCTGCAGGGGAGAAAATGTTTTTTTATTATCTTCTAGTGGCAAAATTACTACAACAGCCTGCAGGAAAAGATTAGATTATAATAGTAACAAAAACATCTGTTAAATTCTCAGCTCAGTGTATGTTTAGTGCATGTTTAGAAAAGAAGAAAAAACAACCCAGGCATTTGATAAAATTCTTTTGACTAAAACTCAATATTTAGATTCAGTTTGGGATGTTAGGAACCCACTGTGATCATAGGATAGACAGTGATTTTAACTAATTGACTACATGGGGTATTTAATCAGTGGACAAGACAGCCTTTAGCAATGGAGATTTCACTGAATTGAGCTTGGCATACTGTGACCTAATGAAGGAGTAAGACAACTTGTGCTCATCATCCAGGTTACCTGTAGGGATGAGTGACCTCTGTCCTGAGTGTGGATGTGAGGGAATGAATGTTTGTCTGATCTGGCTCCTAGGGGGTTCAGCTAATCAGCCTCTTCAGAATGTGTGACTTGCCATGATTGATTTGTGTCTCTGAAGCCCTACCAGCTTCATCTGCCTGCTTTAGAAATGACTTGTTCCAAGTCTAACAGTGCAGAAGTCACATCCATGCTCAGCTCTGTCAGTACAGGCTGGAATTCAGGTGTCAGTTCCCAAATTCTCACTGGTCCTCATGCCTTGAGGCTACTGCCCAGCAAACCTGTTTGAGAGGCTGTCTGTGCCTCAGGGCATCTCTCAACCCTGGTGCAGGAAATTACCCATTTCTTGAGAGGCTCTGGGAGCCTGGCTGCAAAATTATTGCCCAAGTGATGAAAGTATTCCTGAAAGCAACCTTTGCTTGCTGCTCTACCCTTTGCATAAAGCAATGCTCAAGCAAAGTGCTTTTGTTTTTTACAGAGGCATTGCTGTGCTTTGCATGTGTGCAGCACTTTGTCCTCAGGATCTTGAAGGGCAGCATAAATTCTAATAACTGTGAGGGTTTGTCCCCTTCTTGCAGGGAGTTCCACTCTTGCAGTTCCATTTGGTCACAGGGTCACTGACACAGAGCAGTGGGTGATTTGCTGTTGCCTTCAGCAGCAGCAGGCTCTGGCTCAGAGTGAATCACCAGGGGCTGAGGAACATCCCCCAGAGCTCCTGACTCACACCCCGTGTGCCTCACCACAGGGCCATGTCCCAGCTCACCAGTCTCAGTGATCCTCACAAAAGCTCTTTGTGCAAGGATGACAAAACCTCTCACATTTGCAGCTTCTAAAGTTACAAGTTTGTCTTGGTGTTTGCTGCACCCTTCCCTGCTCAGACCTCAGCCCTGCTCCCTGCTCCATGCTGTAGAGTTGGAACTTCAGGCTTGAATAACCAATAATGCTCAATAATTCCTGAGTGGATTGAGTGGATTGGTCGTGATGAATCTCCAGGCTGCACCCAAGAACTGCCCAGTGCAGGGACTCCCAAGGGGGGAAGCTCAGAAGTCTGAGCTCTCCTGAGGAGCAGGAGGGGTGAGCACACACTGAGGAACAAGCAGGAGTCCTGACATGCTGCAGCCACTGCTCTGAGTGGTGTTCCCCATAGTGGGAACAGGCTGGAGTTGGAATATAAAAGGTGAAGGTGAGGAAAAGCTGAGGTAAGAGACTATAAAATGTCAGGACTGTGAGAAGGTGCAGATGTTCAGTGCAAAGAGGGATGTAATATTAGAATAAAATGTATGAAATTAATGTGGGAAAAAGAGGTGTTTCCAGAAAAGCTCCTGAATGCATTTTTCAGCATGCTGTGAGAGAGAGCTGCACCTTCTGAGCCCAGCCTTCCTTGCACAAGGGACCATTCTGGGCACGTTCTTCTGAGCTCTTTTCCTACTGCTGCTGCTCTGTCTGAACAGTGATCTCCTATTCAGTGTGCCTTTATTGCACAAGATAAATCATGGTGAACAAATAACTGGTGAGCAAGTGTTTCAAAGACTAAACTGAGGTAGATTAGCCATTTCAAATATTGAAACAGGGAAAAAGCATGGGGAACAGAGTGTGATAATCACTGGTTAATGCAAAAAGATGTAAATGACTGATTGACTGATTAGTCAAAGACAAATAAGAGTGTCATTCCTGAACCCTGCTTTGCCTATGGATATAGCTTCTATTTATGTGAAGAACATGCTTTGGTCTCTTTCCTTTGTAACTGCTACCCAGGCTGAATGTGTGCATTGCTCAGAAAGGGAAAACCTTCTCTTTGTAAGGGACCTTGCCCCACATCAGTGTCTTTTGTGCAGGAGGGCATGTGCTGCCATTTCCTGGGGAAGGTTCATGCACTGAGTGCATGTGCAGAGAGCTCTGTGAAGGGGGAACAAAAAGGGAAATCTTTGTTTCCTTTTGTTATCTTCAAATACAAGTGAACACAGCCATGTGGTGTGGTTTTTTTCCCAAGGTGTTCTGCGGACATCCTGGAGACCAAGAGAGCAAACCTCAGCTTGGCTGAGATCCCCATCCATTGACATGCTGGATCTTTAGGTGCGGAGGTGCTGATCTGAATGAGGAATTGGGGATTTTTTCTGAGGTAGAAGAGGTTTATTGGCTTTTAGAGATGGTGCTGCTGCTTGGGTGGTGCAGGATGTATGAGATGTGACACAGAGGATGTATGAAGGATCACGCCTTAATTTGTGAAGTGTAAAAATTGGTGGCTGGTTGAGAAACCAGAGGGATGTTGTATAATAGGAGGTTTGTGGTTGCTGTTGGGGGGCATCTGAAGGAGGAGCTGAGAATTCTGCTCTGTACTTCAGCTCAAACTCTGCAAAAATTGTCCCTGTCCAGGTGGTGCCATTCTGCATTTTTGGGAGAGTTTTGGAAGAGTTAACATTTTCCTGAAATTTCTCTCTTACTGGTGTACTGAAATGCAGGAGGCTTTGGTTTTCTTTTTCTCTATTTTTTAAAATTTATTTTGCTTTTGTTTTATCTGTTCCCAGAATGGCATATTTCATCTCTAACCTCACCCCTGAAGAGCAGCTGGGGGAAGGCACTGCAGGTTGGCTCTGTACCATTTGGGTTGTTTGATTTCATTAGCTTGGGAGCCCTCACAAATGCCTCAGGCCATGCACCTCCTCGTGGACCCAACTTGGGAGAATCTCTTGTGCTGCTGCATGCATTAGCCTTCATTAATACAATTAGCATAATAGCAATTAGGATTCATTATTCCCAGCAAAAAGATAAAGCCGGTAATACATATCTGTGAATCTAATTCCTCAGCGCCTTGTCTTGGGATTGCTTCGTTTTGGAGTTGTTTGCTGTTTATATCCTTCCATCTTCTAGAAAAAAAGAAAAGCCACATAATGGTAAAACTGTTTGGGTCAGAGAAATGCCCTGAGATGATCTTTCAGGCATGCTAAATAGGTGAGGTGATCTATGGGACCCTCAGAGCTCACACAGCCACTCAACAGTCAAAACTGCAAACTTCATCTTCTTCAAGCACAAAAGCTACTTAGTTTCCCCATGTTGAAGACTTTTTATAATAGCAGTAAGACAACTCTAGAGAGAGCCATCTAATATTAACTCCAGGGAGTAATCATCTAATCACAATCTGGGGGTGATTTGAAGCACTCATCTGGACCAAATGCCTCACAACACCCCAGGAGTGGTTTTATTGCATGATAGCAGTACCCCATTGAGCCTTATTGCTTAATTAAAAACAAATTCCCAAGTAATTTTTTTGCCTTTCCATAAAAACACAGTAGTACATAGCATGTATAAAACATCCATTAAATGATGGGAGATGCAAATTTACATTGTGAGATAAAATCCATTTCTTTACCACTTGGGGTTGAAGTTAAATGTAAAACCATTTCCTATAATCTGTGCACTGCTGTGTTTAGAGAGGAATAAATATGGGAAAGAGAAGTTCATTGTGGGATGCCTTGTTTTTATTAAGTGATATGTTTGGTCCCTTACAAAGGAATTCAAATTCTCATCCATCTTGCAGACACAGGAGTCTGTCATCATTGTGGCCTTTTCTGCTTCTTCCTGGAGATTTCCTCAGCTTGCACCATTCCAGGGCAGCACTTCTGGGGAATGCTGTCCTTGTGTGGGATTGCCACGGCTCTCAGAGCAGAGAGAGCAGTGCTGCTGCTGTGTTTGGGATCTCACAGCACTGAACAGGGGTGCCCACGAGTCTTGGTGGGTTCTGCAGTCTGACAGGGATTAAACCTGGGAGGTGCATGGTTTATCCCCTTTATGGTGACAAACCCTGCTTTATCCACCAGGTTTATCCCCTGGTGCTGCCCTCAGGCTGCCCTGGCTGTGGCTGAGATGTCTCCCAGTCCTGCAGTTTCCCTGGGAAAACTTCCACAGCTGTGCAAGGGACCCAGAGTGTGCTTGGGAAGGGTGTGAAAGTCCCTCCAGTTTCTGGAGAGGAATGCCTGGGCTCCCTGACACCTCTGCAGAGTGTTTTCATAGCCCCAAGGACTCTGAGTGTTGTTTACATGGGAAGAGAAGAAGATGAATGTGTCCTTCCAAACAGGGCATGAGAATCTGCTTGTAGATAGGGCCAGGGACTTGCAGATAGGGAGGGAGGGAGGGAAGAAACCATCAGTTCTAGAAAATGTTACTAACTGACACACACTGCTGCTCATCCAAGGCCATGATAAATTCCTGAATTTACAGAAGAACAAAGGCTTAATACAGTTATGAATAGTGTTTTGTTATAAAAGAAAAAATAAAAGGGGGTGTGTATTACAGGGAGCATGGAGTAGAGGATTTAGGGAGTCTGTACCTTCGCAGTACCTCAGGCAGTGGGAGAGGAAGAGTGGCCAGGAACTTAGGATAAAGAGGGGGCTGCATCCTCCAGCCATTTGAGAGACCCCATGGAAATGCCCCATGGCCTCCCCCTTTATTCAGATAAAGTTACAGGGATCCTCTGTCTCCTTTTTGGACACAAACCTCTGGTGTTGTGGGTTTTTCTGCATGCGTGTTACAGGCAGAGGAAGCAAAGCCAAGTTTCAAATGTTTATTGAAAATCATACAGGGAATGATGGAGCCACTGCTCACAAGTCCTGGCAGCCAAAGCTGTAATTGGACTTTTGGCAACAGCACTGAAATAAATGGGGGGAAAAGGGTTGATATAACATTTTCCTCAGATTTGTTTCTTGGGTTGCCTTTAATTGAATGGTGACAATCTTGCAAGTACAAATTTTTAAATAAAAGCTGAGAATTAATCATAACTATTGCTCTGATTTTTCCAGGTGCTGGAGTCTTCTTGTGGTATCTACAAGCCCAGGACGGAGGATGACACTTGTCAGTCTCTCCCACTATGGGCCCCACTCTGTGTTGTGCAAATCCTGGTTTTCCCTGTCCCATGGTGGCTCCCCAAGGAGCAATGTGTGAGTATCTGCTGCTGCATTTGGGGTTATGGAGGCAGTGTGCTTTCTCCTGTACTTAGATTTTGTAAAAAATAATGTTGGGGCTTGTTTTTTATGAACACTTTGATAGAATGCTTCGCTGACTTCATTTTTAATGTGTCATTAGAGAGGTGTTAAATGTTGTGATGGAGGATTTGTTATAAAGAGGTTGCAGCATTGTAGTGAGAAAATGGATGAGAGTAAACTATAGCCTGCTTCTGCTGCCTGAGAGCAGTCTGAAAGAGCAGCTAAAAGAATAATTAAACCTGTGTATTTTCAACAGTTCTGTACTAACCAGGGGCATTGCCAGGTCAGAAAAAGACATGAAAGGATCTGAGAGTGTTCTTGAACAAGAAGCATTTTTACCTGAAAGATCTCTGCTGGCATTATTAGGGATGCCATTATCTTGCTTTGATCTGACTCTCTAGGAGTGGCTGCTCACACAGCTGACCCAGAGCAAGCAGCCAACAAAGGAGAGCCCTAATGGACTTTAATACCTTTAGTGGAGGGTTTCTCTTCCCATCAGATCTGTGTTACTTTACAAAGGCCCCTTTCATCTTAATGTGCCTGCTGGAGCTGGCTGCCAGCAGTGGGACCAGCACAGCCCTGGTTAAGGCAGGGTTGGCAGTGTCACTGCTCCATTGTTTGTTTTTTTTTTTTTTTTTTTTTCTTTTTTGGAAGTAGGTTTTGAAGCAGAACCAGGGGTTTGTTGGGGTGGGCAAAGGCACACCCTGGCTGTGAAAAACGCCAATCACTTGCTTTTAAAATTTTAAAAGTTTAATAGTAATAAAATGGTTATAAAAAATAGTAATACAATTAGAGTAATAACAATTTGGACAAATTGAATTAGGACAATATGAGACAATAGAGACAAAGAGTTACGGACGTCCAGGTATCTTGTTCTGGGCAGCACAAGCCCGAAAAAGGACACCTGTTAACAAAGGATTAACCCTTAAAAACAACAGCCCATTGCATATTCATACACCTCATACGTGATACATAAATTCAATTCAAATACAGGATTCTGTCTGGTCATCATCAACTTCTTCCTCTGAATCCTGACAGCGCCTTCAAGGCAGGAAGAAGTTCATTTCTTCTGATAAGAGGGCAATAAATTTTTTTTCTCTGAAAGATTTAGGTGTCCTGTGGCTGCTATCTCGCTGCAAATCCATTCTTTAAAAAAAGTATCTTACATAGCATTGTTTCTATTTTAACTTTTTTTTTTATAACCTAAAACTATATTTAACACAGTACTTAAGAGAATTAATACGGCATTACTTTCTAACACAACACATATAATACTCATTTTAATATTTGCAAAAAGCCAGTCATAAAATACACATTTTTCACACTGGCCGTGTGAAATACCTGCCTTACTCTGACTGCAGCAGAGCACAGGCCTAGCCTGTTCTGTCACCTGAGCACATATAGCTAAGCTTTAGGGCACAGAATAAAAATTATATCTGCCTTTATTTGGCCTTTTAAGATGAGGAGTCTGGAATCTTGTGTTGGTGGTTCTGGGATATTTATGGCTCCCTTTAAGGGTATATCCTTCCACTGAGGAAATGAAGAGTGTGACATTTTAGCTGTTGGAAATGCCTGGCTCAGTTTGGTTCTGTTTCCCGATTTCATTTTGCCATGGTAGGCAATTCAGAAAATATATTTGCAGCAAGGAAAATGGAGTTGTTATGGAAACATCTGAGCGAGGCAGCTGACAGGGGTAAGGCAGGCAGCAGATTCGCTGTGCACACAGACACACTGAAACAGCGAGTTCATGTAAGGTAAGGGAGCAGTTTCGAGGCACTGTCTGCTTCCTGGGTGGGTTTTATGGCACAAGAGGGGAAAAACCACTTTAAAACTGTGAGCATGTGGCTCCATCTTCTGGTACCAAAGCGAAGTGAGTTGCTCTGGATATAGACAGCAGTGAGATTTCTGTATCGTTTTTATGTCAGCTTCTACGAAAGCAACAACAAACCCAGCAGCAGCAACAATAATAATAAATTAAAGTACCTGTGCCCTAGAGCCAATGCCTGTGCCTAGATTTCCTTCAGGAAATCTACAAGTAGATTTCCTGAAGCTACAAACCATTCTGCTGGGAGAAAACTGCCTTTTGAAACATTCTCTCAGATGTTTAGCCCCCAGGTGGAACTGGTGTTTGCTCAGTGTGGGCTCTCCCAGGGCAGCCTGGTGCCCCTGCAGGTGCTGCTCTCCTGCTCTTGGCTGCAGGATGCATTTCTTTGTTCCCCTCTGCAACAACATCTTTGGCAAAGCAGCTCAAATTCCTGATGCATCCTCGTGGGAATGCTAGCTGGGTAGAAGCAGGAATGAATGGCTCTTGGAGGCAGGCTGCCAGAAGTCAAAAGAAAATAAAGCTGTTTTATGACTTCAGCAAAGAGTGAATGTTGTTACAGCGCATATTGCGCATGCTTAATTGAGCTTGGTTACTCAATCTGTTCACCTTAGCAACTCATTTTGCTTTAATCAGAAGTAAGGCATTGTTCAAAACCAGGAGGTGTTATCATTTGCTGGGTAAACCTTGGGTTTTCTAAAGAATCCTAAAGAATTGCCCCAACTTTGCTGCTTTAGAACAGCACCCAACACAATGAATCAGAACAAAAGGTAATTATCTTGTTGAGGTGGTGTCCTAAAGCTGTTGTTTGCAAGTCATTGCAAACAGGAGGCACTACTCTGTAAACACAAAATCAAAATTATGGACCATGTGTTTTACTTGGCTTATTCTGTGTACATATGAAAGTATGTTCTTTTTCCTCCCCTGGATAGTGAGCCTAGGATAAAAGCACCCCAAAGTCTTTGTACAAAGCACTGGTTTTCAGTCCAAACTACTTTATGGCTGAACTGTGGCAGTGAAGGTGAGGGAATATAAATGTAATGGCTCCATGCTTGTGCCACTCTAAGATCACTCCATGAGTGGTAAGTTACTTGCATGCAGCATTGATTCATGCGGAGGGTTGTGTGGAGCCCTGCTTGGAAAGAGTCCATTCCTGTGTGGCAGGGAATCCTAGCACAAAAATCATTCCTAGAGTACGCACTAGCCAGGGCTTCCCATCACAGCCTCAGCAGCAAGGCTGTGGATCAAAACTAGAGGTGAAACCAGCCTTTACTCTTCTCTGTGGTGCTTTTAATGCCCCACACAGGGAAGCATTTTACATGGCCACCGGCTGTGCTGACAAAATACAGTTGCAACCTCTATAGCTGGTATTTAGTGTTTCTAACCTGTCCCTGAGGCTGGGGTACATTGGACTTCCCCTTGGCCTTACCTGAGGTTTTCTCTTGGGGCTGCCTCCAGTTCCTACAATCTTTTTTCCCTTCTCCTATATTTAACCTTCAGTTTCATCCCATTTCACTGGTGAAACCAAGCTGTGATTTCTAGAGTCTGTGTCTCCCTCCATATCCTGTGGATTATTCAAAGGGATCTGCTCACCTTTCACTACAGACCTCTTTTATTATGGAGTTCAAATCCTACCCAGAGTGTGTTTGATAAATCAGATCTTTTGCAGACATCTGGAGATTGTATTTGCAAATCCCCAGCCAGCTTGTTTTGTAGTCATTGTTACCATAATTCAGGTTAATGTTGTTGCCACTTTTTACTTGCTGAAACACATGTGGTGCTTTATTGCTTAAGGAAAAAGAAAAAAAAAAAAAAGAAAAGTGGCTGCCTTGGAACAGAAGTTCTTTTAAAACCCTTCCTGAAAGTTTGCTGTTTGGAGAAACAAATGTCAAATCAATTGTCCTGTCTTTGAATTGCCATTCTGAAAATGCAAGCTGTGAAAAGAGATTACTTGGGTTCTGCAGTGGAGAGAGGGTAAGAGTCTAGATTGAGAATTATGTACCAATGGAGACCTAAAATAACAAGTGGAACAAGTAAACTTTTAGCTTTTCCTGTAAAGATTTACTTAAAAAATATTAGATCCCAAGCGAGGCTGCTCATGCCAAGTTTGAAATCTGATTTGAATTTTTATAGCTATTATAATCTCTGATATATCACCCTGGAAATAGGGGCTCATAACAGAAATGCCAAGTCCCTTGACTATTGCCTCACAAAAAGAGTTGCTGTAATAGGCTGCAGTTCTGAGACAGGTTTGCAAGGCTGGCTTATGTCTGCATACCATCATTCTAGTGGGTCTAAGCTGGGCTCTTCACATGATCTGAGGTTATTTGTGGGGGTGATGAGCTGTGTGCAGCTGTACCAGCTGTGCCAGCCTTCCCAGCCGGGCAGCCCGGCCCAGCATGGCCTTATCCACAGGGAGAGCCTTGGAGCCTGGACATGCTGCTAGGGAAAGGAAAGAACAGCTTATTTTCTGGTTTGCTGTCCTTACTCTTCTACATTTCTGCACAGAAGAAATGGAAGTTCCCAAGGAGCCCAAAGGATTCCACATGCCAGCACTCTTTTCCCTCTCATTATCATACGCTTGCAATCAAACTCTAATTTTTGAAATAAAAAACCTGCAGGATTCTTTATTGGGACTATAAAACCTTCAATCTTCATTATTTAGGACGGCTACTTACCTTTTACTCAATGAAGCCATAATGCAACTGCTCCTATAAAAACTATGGAAATGGCTACTGTGGCAGTGAGTAGATTTTCCTCCGTGTAAAATAATCTTCTGTGAGTAAGACATAACTATCATTCACATTAATTAGGCAGCCATATAATGGGGTGTTCAATAGCTATTACATCATTTAAATTCTTCAGTGAGCACCTCAGCCACCCAAGAACTATCCAGCTGAACATTTCTGAGTCCATAATTTTGAAATAATCCTGTAGAGGAAGAATATGCATGGCAGAGTGTTGCGGACAATTTCACCAGGAAAAAAATTAATTTTATTCAGATTTATGGAATTATTTTAGCATTTACAAGAAGTGCATAATCCTTTTCTTCCCTCCCTCCCAGAGTAATGGTGCTATAAAGTGGAATCTGTTTTGGGGCTGCACTGTGTGTACACCAGAGAATGTCCAAGGAGCTTGGAGCCAGAGGCCAGTGATGGCAGCTGGACACACAGACACACAACAAGCACATTCCCCATCACATTCTGCTGTAAACCTGGGGCCTGGAGCCACAAGGCTCAGCTGGGAAACCCTGACCCACAGAAAAGTGAGTGCAGTCCTGCTTGAGGTTTGGGGTTTCATGCCTTTTCCCCTTAAAATTATATGAGCCCTTAAGCATTTATATTCAGTTTGGGTTATTGATTTAAAAAATTTGAGGCGAAGCCAGAGTCCTTTGGTTTGAATATTAAAAATAATGTTCTAACTATGTTATATTTTTGTATCTTTTAAGATTAGTTCCTCAGTAAAATGTACATATGCCATGAGAGTAGGAGCTGTTCAGATGCCTGTAAAAGGGAATGGTTATTAGAAAATTGGGCACTGGAAGTATGTGAAAATAATATGTTTTAAATCAGTATGGTTTGGCAATATGGGAATAGTTCTTAGCAGAACGAAAGAAAGGAATAGCCTAAAAATAGGCTGGGGAGCAGGGCAGGACAGAATGTAAAGTTTAGACTGTGTCTTTTCCTATCAGTTATTTTAGCTAATTGTAAATTCATTTTTTTCTCTTCTCAATGGTTATAATGTACTGTACCTTATCTGACTAATAGTAGAAAGCAGCAGAGAGCTCTCTTCACAGGGAGAGCTCTTAACTCAGTATTAAATGTTGGGTTCTCTGTAGTTTTCCATAATCCCTATCCAGCAGGCAGAGCCTGCAGAGGTGGTGTCAAAAGGCCTCTCAGCTGAGTTACCAGCTGCAGGAAAGGATCCTGCATGCCTGGGCTGTTCAGCTCTTGTTATTCTGCATTTGTCACCTCTCTGTGCCACTGGCCTGGCATTACTCTGGGGAGCCCTTTGACATCTCCTGGGCACTCTTCACTGTAAATATTGAAAGCCTTGCTCTTACCAAGGCACTGCCAGGCAGTGTTTGTTTTTGTGCTTGCTGAAATAGCTTTAAAAATGCAAGTGCCAGTAGCTATGGGAAGCTGTATCATGTTCATCTATGTGTCCATATGGTAGAACATGTTCTGTCCTTCACAGCACAATGAGACACGATTGTGCCTAATTCCAATTTGTGTGGCATTCCCATTAATGTATCTTCCAGACCTCCATTAAATGCCCTTAATGTTAATTAACAGGACTATGCCAATAAAGTTATATTAGCTTCTCCCTATTAATTTAATATTATAGGCATTTAACAGATGTCTTAATTAGATGTTACACTGAAGGCTATGAGCAAAATTAAAACTAGGTCATTGTCGTGAGAGTTTCTGTTATGATTTATGGCTTCTGCAGCTTTGTTTGTTTTTCCTTCTGACCTCTTACAGGAAACTGAGTTTTAATTTTAGAACGTTGAGAGGAGTAAAGGGTGGAAAGTAGAATAATAACTTATGTCTCAAAACTTTAACACATTCTGTTCTTACTTCACAGATAAAAGTTCTCATGGGTGTGAAAGGACTATTTCCCAATGTAAAATATCTGTCCCTGGCAAGAACACTGTTTTCCCCATCTCAAGGGCAATACTTGAATTGCAACAAAGATTTTTTATTTCTAGACCAACTGCTTCCATTTCCTGATTCCAAAGGATCTGTTCTTGAACCCCAGAATTGCCCACACTGTGAGTTTATCCATTCAGGGATGGAGAAGGTGGTTTGTGTCTGAGGTGCCAGGGAGGTGCAGCTCTCCTGTGACAGGAGCAGGTCTGGAAAGGAACTGGGAGCTTTGGGGCCAGGTAAGTGTTGTGTAGCACAGGGGATGAAGGTGGGGATGAGCTCTGGCCCTCTCCTGCCTTGTGTGCCCCCAGGGCAGGTGAAAGCTCTGACTGCCCTCCCAGCCCAGTTACTCAGCTTCGGGGTGTGATTGTGTGTCAGGAACAGCTGTGCTCTCTTTAAAGAAATTACCCTGGGTGGCTGCAAATGCTTGAATGGTGACAGGGAAAAAGTTTCCTAGGTACATCTTTCATTGGATAGTGAAATTGATTAAAAGCTTCAGAAAATTACACTTAAAGCCACCACAGAAGGACTTTTATAACAGAAGAATGCTATGCAATCTAAATTCAGGGGTCGCTTCTACCTCCCAAACACATCAAACCTGCCCAGGCAATGAGGGACTGCAATCTGGGCAATCAGAAATGAAGTGTACAGTAAAAAATAAAAAAGGGGCTGAGAACAAAGCTCAATAGCTCTGTGGACAGAGGTTAAATATTCATAAAGCAATTCTGTGGGTAATTGAAATACAAGATTGAATGGGGGTCACTTCCACCTGTGAATCCCAAGCTTCAAGTGCTTCCCTGATATGGGCTGTGCTGTGTTCCTACACTGTGCCATGACAATGTGTGTTTATTGATACCTGGCCTACCCTGAAAGCTGCAGCTCTTAGAGAGCACTGGGCAGCAGACAGCCTGCAGGGCTGGATAATTACATATTATTATACATATAAATTAACATTGATCACACCTGGTACCTGTAACAATATCCACCCCAGCCAGGGAGATGCTCAAGGTAAAACCTGCCACTGAAACAATTTATTTCCATGTGCCTGCAGCAGGCCAAGATGCTGATGTTGGTCCAGGAACAATGATTATAAAGAACAGTGTCAGCAGCTGCAGGCTTACTGCAAGCATGTAACAGGCAGCTAAAGCCCAGTTTATACAGAAGGCAACAATAATATTTATTATAAAATTACAAGATATAATTGTCACTGTACAAATTTACACTTATAAACTGAAACAGAAGTCAGGTAGTTAATATTAATCACATAGCTTTAATACAGGAAAGAGTATTATATACAAATAAAAAAAACCAGACACAACCAATTTCAAAAGTCAGTGAGACTGCTTAAAGACAGCAGATACTGCTCATTCTTCAGTAAGAAGAAATGCTTTATAAATATTTCACATGGCTGTTGCTTCTTCCATCTGCCAGAAACCCTGCTCTTTGAACTGCAGGAGAACAGTTTCACAGACATTTCTGTGAATGCTCCTGAGTTTCCATGAAATCACAGGTCAATAGTTCCTTTCAGCTTGAATTTTTTTGCAGATCTCTCACTTGCTCTGAGCAGGAACTTGCTGCCATAGATGTAGGAAATGAACCCATCAAGCTCCAGGCTGAACACGTTGTTAAGTTTGGGAACAACTGAAATGCAAAAGGACACAAACTGAACTAAGTGTGCTAATGTAAGTCCCTGTTATAGAAATATCCTGACATACCAGGGGATGTTATTCACCTGGAGATTTGAGCCTTGACATGTTGCAAGATTTTTATACTTTCTCAAGAGATAAAAAATAACCCAAGCCTCCAGAAATTACCAAAGTTAGTCCTTGTGTAGGAGCATACAGTTCAGTGCTGCACTTTTTAAAAACTGCTCATCTCTAATGAGATGTGTTTTGGGTAAGATATTGGGCTGAAGAACTGAAAAAGAACGCCTTGTATACCTTTTAATTTATCCTCTTTAGTGATAATTTTGAAGATGTGTTTAAATTCCTGTAGAATGATTCCTGTTATCCCAACGTAAGAGGGGCACTTTGATTTTGTAACTGAAAGAACAGAAGTAGGTATTAGAACATTTCAGATGCCCTGCCCTTTACTTGCTCTTCTCCTGTTGCCTGGTGATTTTAAACATTTTCAAACATAAACATTTAAATATTCTGAAATAATGTAGTTACAGTAATCACTGGTAGAATGTGCAGTTAACTTTTGCAACCAACACGTGATTTTCAAGAGTAGTTGTGAAGCAATTAGAATTTTTAAGGAGAGAAATACGATCTCAACATGTGATTCTACAGTTAATGACACTGAAAGGAATTTAAAAATAAGCACCTGAACTACAGGATCATCTCCTGAATTTCAGATGATGTTCCACAAGCAAACAAACCAAATACCTGTAACAATGGCTCCATGGAGATCAGCTTTGAGCAGCTTGCCCTGAATCATATGGGGTTGCCTTGGAGAAGAGAACAGGATCAAAGAGGAGGGAAAAAAATCAAATGAATGGTCAGATTTACAAAATGTGACCATGACTATTATAATCATGATAATTCTGTGATTCTGTGAAGTAGTACCTATATGCTTATCAGTTAGCCAGTGTTTCAGGCAGTAACTCAATAAAACTGGAAGTTTTACTGCATAAAACCCAGACTAAATTTAAGATATGCCCACGTACGTATCGGGTTTGAGTCCATGGCACAGGTCTCTGATGTACTGCTTCCAGAGCTCGTGGAGTGGGAGGAAGATGGCATACCTACAGTAAAAAAAAAAAAAAAAAAGATAAAATATTATACAAAATCTAGTTATAAAAAAATCCATTGGTTGATTACTGAAGTAGTCTGTATTTCCACAGAGTTAAGGCTGATATTTTTAAGTTATGCAACCTTAAGTTACCCTGCAAGGTGACCCACTCCAAACAGCTGGTTTACTTTATAAAACAAGCACAAAGCTCTTCTCTTCCAACCCAAAACAGTGAGGTGTTTTAGAGCATCAGGCTAAGACTGAAGAGATTTTTACTTTTTTTTCCTACTCTTTTATCTCCCTGCTTACTCTGTTAGCAAAGCTGGGGCTTCATTCAGCATGAAAAATTCAAATAACCTTATGCAGAATTTTGACTCTCTGGTCACAGACAGTCCAACTTAAACTGAAATCAGAGGGGATTGTGTCTGTGTTTGATTTCTTGTCATATTTAGGTACACAAAATGAGCTCAACAGAAATGAATCTTTCACCTATGCACAGAAGATAACTCTTCTCATGCTGAAATGCCACAAGTAGTGTTTCAGACTGACCTTACACACTGGAGGGTTCTATCCACATGCATGTGCTGCTGTTTTTACACACTTTTGGTGCAGTTCCTCTTTACTACACAAAGAAGACATTTAAAGCCTTACCTTTGCTGCTCAGGTTCAATTTCAAACAGACGCAGCTCTCGCCTCTGCTTGGCAGTAAAACCTTTTGTCTTCTTCCTCTTCTGCTTGGTCTGTTTTTTGTGATAATGCTCCAGAACTACAGCTTTCCGAGTCAGCATGTCCTGGATAGCCTCATCTTTCATTTTGGGCATGCTGCGCTTCAGGAAGGCATGCACAAAGGTCTTGGCTTTTTCTGAGTCCTGGGGCTAAAGACACGTGAAAGGATGCTCTAAAATATTATGTGTTAATTAAGTTAGAACCTGCTGCTGACCCGTGGTTTCATCAGGTCAGCAAAATCTCCGTGGGAATGGGAGATCCTCCGTCAGTGCCAGTGGAGGGAGATGTTCCTCCGCCGAAGGCCCTGCGGGCAGTGCCGAGCGCGGGCACACCCCGGCCCGCTGTCGGACTCGCGTTTTGGAGGAAAAGCCCTTGTTTTGCATTTCGTTTGAAACAGCGAGTTCCGAGCGGGATATACAGGGGAACCCGGGGACCCACCCCGCGCCACCCCCGGCCCGTCGGTGCCTAAGGGGGTTTAAGAGGCCGCGCAGGAGCGGGAATGGCCAGGTAACCCCGGCACGGCGTGCTCGGTACCTGCAGGCGCAGCTCCCCGCTCTCCTCGGGCGGCAGCCGGCGGTACAGCTGTCCTGCAAGGCACGGCGGTCAGCCATCCCCGGCCCCACATCCTTCATCCTCCATCGCCCACCGGTGTCCGCCCTCCATCCCCTCACCCTCCATCCCTCGCTCTCCACCGCTCTCCCCTCAGCCACCACTCTCCATCCCTCGCCCTCCACCGCTCCCCCCCTCATCCCTCACCTCCATCCCTCACCTCCATCCCTCGCTCCCTCTGTCTCCCCTCTCTCCCCTGTCCCCTCACCCTCCATGGTGCCGCGGCGCAGCCGGCGCGGGCCGATGACGAGTCGGGCGCGCATGCGCACAGTGGCGCTCCCGACCTGGCCACCAGGCGGCGCTGCTGCCCGCAGGAGCTGGCGGGCTGCCGTGAGGGGAGCTGCAGTTTAATCGGCTGTTTACCGCTATTTACCGCCCTTGTACTAATAAATTCTCTGAACTGGGAGAGACGCTGAGCAACAGATATTTCATTCACTGTCACGGGGGAGGTTTTTTTTAAAGCCTTGTCAATCATACATTCTGTTACGTAGGCCATCTCATTTTCCGTGGTCATTCCCCGTGTGGGTATGGTCATGGGCACACGAGGTGCTCGGCTCTTGTGTTGGAGCACTGACATGGCCGTGTCCTTCCCGCAGGAACAGCAGGGTCTGACACTCGTCATGGCAGCCTGGCCGTGCCAGTTCTCACTTCTCCCTCATCCTGCAGTCGCTCCCACCACAGATGCTGGGATACACATTTCCACATTTCCATCCTGCAGTCTCCTCACCTCCCACTTCTGTTGCCGCATTTGCTCTGGAGATCTCCCTCGTCCGCGAGATTTACCAGTGTGGTGCTGGAGCCAGCCACTGCCCAGGCTCCAGGGCCATGGCAGGCACAGGTCCTCTCTGCCCCTACGAAAGTTCCTCCATTCCTGCCTCTCCTGCTAGGAGAGAAGTTCTTTCCTGTCCCATCCTGTCCCACACGGCCTCTCCAGCCCTGGCTGCCGCTGCAGGGAGTGCCTGGCTCTGCTCTCCGTGGTTAGCAGTGTGTCAGTCTGTCCTGGAGCCACACACCCAGCAGCGTGAGATCTTGGGTTACAATCAGCCCTCCTGTCTCTAGCAATCAAGGCCAAGACACAGGAAGATGGCACTTGCTGTGAGATTTACATGCTCTGACACATCAGGGCCTCTTTCCTTCTGGGACAGGACAAAGTCCTGCTCACTTACCAAACAGCAGTGTCTTGAAACCAGCGTGGCCAATTCCTTTTCCTGCCAGCCCAGTCCCAACTCCTGCATTTCTCTGCTCAGACATTATTCTCCAAATATAGAAAATATTTATATTCCTGTCACATGGTGTTATTTGCTCAGCAGATAATTAAGCACTGCTTGGTAAAGGATATTTGGGGAGGGAGTTACAGGGGCAGGGTATAGGAAACATGATTTTGTGGAGCATTGCTGTGGGGCACAAAAGTACTAAAGTGATCCCTAACAGGGAATGAAATAGTAGATCTCTGGTTGTGTGTAAAGGAGAAGGGGCTGGTATCTGCAGAGTATTAAGCATGAACAGCAGCTGGTTTGTATCACAGACCTCCTGGCAGCTAAATATGTTACCACAGCAAGTGGATCTCTTGGTTTTACAAAGCGTGGACTCCTTGAGTTGTCATTGCTACTATGAGAAGATCAATTTTCATGAATGGAGTACCAGGATAAGCGCTATGGGTCTTTAGGGCCATATGAGTGCTCCTTCACTGGATTTATGCTGCAATTCTTAGGGCACTTCAGGGATTAATAGTCAAATCAGTGTTGGCGGTGCTGGTGTTGTAAATCCAATGATCCAGGCTAAACTGGTGCCTGGGGAAACCAGCCTCTTCCAACAGCTCTACATCTTCATTTCCCAATTTATCTTCGGATATAATGTCTGAGGGAGTGAGCTCAGAGCATGAGTGTGTGTCCCAGCAAGAAGGCTCTGCATCAGGAGTCGAGACTCACATCAAATAAACATGAAAAAGAATAGGTGAAGGCACTGAGAAACTGCAGAATAGGCAAAGGCAGTTTGTAGATAAGAAAAAGAAGGCTCAGAGAAATGAAGAAAGATGGGTAAGATGTGAATGTAAAGTGATGTGGAAATATGCCAGCAAATAACTATAATGCATATTTCAGGATGTGCAGCACCCTGTCTTAGTGTTTTAGAATTTTGAAGTTTCTTACTTTGAGTAAATCCCCTTGGAACAGGTTTGTAGTGATAAAGTTCCATGTAGTGATAAAGTTCCATATTATTAATAACATGTTGTAGGTGCCAACATGTTATTAATAGGTGGTGCCAACATGTATTGGTGTTTCTTATGCAATTAAATCTATATGGCTTTATTTATTGGTCTCCAAATATAATAAGACCCCACTCACACCTGTTGTTTCATGGATACAATCTGGCTGTGCCCTAGGGGAGGATATGGCTGTACCTCTTGGTGCTGCTGCAGGGATGGGCAAGGACTCGTGTGCAGGCCAGGCTGGGCAACAGCAGTGTCCTGGGAGAGCTGGGTGGCTGTGGAGCAATTACACAATGAGCTTTATTGTGACAGTCACAGAAAGCTAAAACTTGAGATGTGAAGGGACCAAAGACAGTATAATTAAAGATGTTTGTGTGACACAAGAATAGCAGATCAGGGATTAAAAAAAAAAAAAAAGTAATTATGAACTGGAGTGAGAGATGAGCGTGAAGTTAACTGGTGTGTGCAAAAAGTCACTGGGCTGTAATCACTGTTATACTTTTGCTGACAGTGATGCAGGAAATAAATACTGTAATTCTCTAGAAGGACTGTCTCAGCAAGCGTCTGAGCTCTCAAGATCAATATAGTTTATTCCTCTTGACCAAATTGTATTAGCAGCTGAATTTGGTCCCTGGGGACATCTGTACTGGTGAAAATAATTTCCATTTAAAGCCCTCTGATCTGATTTCCTCTATCCAGATAATACAATTCCCACCCCCTTCCCATGGCTGTGCTGAAGCAGCATCCATCCAGTCCGTGTCAGCCCTGCCACCGTCCCACAGCTCCTGCCTGCACCCAGCTTGGCATCCTGCTCCTGACATCTCCTTTGGACCTGGAGGAGCAGTTTTAGGGCCAGTGGCTGACCATGCCCAACACAGCTGTTCTCCCCCAGCACTGGCTGTGCAGCCAGGACCTTTCCAGGGGGGCAGCACCTGGTGTTCCCTGGAAAAACCCGTCTAGAAAAGGGCCATGTCTGGGCATGGTGGGTGGGCAGGGTGAAATCTGCCTTCCAGCCCGGTGGGAACATGGAGTGACTGACAAGGGTAACCTGAATTAACCTGAATTTTCATCTGGTGTCAGTGGAGGCATGCCAGAGGAAGGTTTGCAGTATTTGTGTGTAAGCCCAAACTCTTGCATTAGGGGCTCGGTTGACTGATTTTAGATTGCTGTGTTTGACTGATGAGCAGCAGCTTCTGAAGTACACTATATCCCTCAAATGTGTCTTTTCCATATAGTTTTCCATTAATTTTTCTGCTTTATCAGCTCGCCCTTAACTCAAGGCTTGTCATCGTGTTCTGCCCCTGCCCCAAGCTGACAATCTGTCCTTCCCAGCTGAAGGGTCATTATTTCCTTGCAGTCCTGGCTCCTTCTCATGTCAAACTGCAGCTGCTGCTCCAGGGCACAGACAAAAGGCTGGCTTGTCTGTGGCTGACAGAAACAAGAAAGCGCTGGGAAGCATAGTCCAAACAGATCTCAGTGGCAGAGACATCAGAAGCAAATAATAACCCAAAAATGTTTTCAGAAAATCCCAATGATTTAATAGCTGGGTTTTAAAAAATAAACATGAAACAAGGCAGGTTTTTGGCAGGCTGTGCCGTGTCTCCACAGCTGCTCACACTAGAGGGCAGCCCGAGACTGTACAGTGCTGTTGGAATTCAGCTCACTGTCTTAGAGTAAAAAATAAATTATAAAAGTTTACAAATTGTGTCCTCTTATGGAAGAAATGTGCCCGTTTGCAGCTTGGTTTAGCATACACGACTCCAGTTCCTCCACATACCAGGCTTTTCTGCATCACAGTGTCAGTGAAAAGAGGATTGGGAAGGAATTCTATTTCACCACAAATTAAGAAGGCCACTTTTTAAACGCCTATAAATTCTTATATCAAAATAAGAAGTCATATCCATCTTAAGATATTTAAAATATGGGTAACCCTAGAATACCTGGAGATTACTACTGCAAGCTACAAGTACCCAGCCTTGGCACACAGAGCAGTGCTAAAATAGCAACACTTGCTTCCCAAAACAGTAGCAAGCAGTCAGGAAAGCTGAGGCTTTGGCAGCTGACATTTGCTTTCCCTGAGTGCTGGGATCATGTATGATCCAAATGCACATGAGCATGGCAGGCACCACTTCTGCTCCTGAACAGCTTGTATTTACTAATTAATACCAGCATTCAGCATTCATGTATTATTCCATGACAGTGTCTCACAGTCATTACTTTTGTTATGCTTTGAGTCTCATTTAGAACTTGTTGAATATTCTATTTTAAGACTTAATTAACATTGGGTCATGTGTGATAGGGAGGTATGATGCAGAAAAGGGTATTAACAATAGTAAATTAGAAAGTAATAATAGTCATTGGAGTTATAGCAGTTTGACTAGTTTAAGGTATTTAATTTGGTTTTGGTTAAACTACATAAAATTAACATAATTCATTATAATTTGAAAATAATACAGGTGTGTTGAAAATAAAAGGTGAAAATGATTTGTGTTTCCCTGAAGCATCTTTTGCTGTGTTTGCCAGCAGGTGCTCGGGCCAGAGGCAGGGGAGGGCACCCTGCAGCTCAGGGGGCTGTGGCTGGGGCTGTGGGCACTGTCTGTGACACTGTGACCCACAGGGGATCAGGAGGCTCCCACCACGCTGGGCAGTGTCCACAGCACGGCCTCCTCCTGCCCAGCTCCCAGCCAGCAGCTGCTCCCTGCCAAACTGCCACCGTGCCTGGAGTTACAACTTCTGAGAAGCCCCAGGGAAGCTGAGAAGGTTCATTAAGTGAACAGATATGAATTTCTCATTTTTCCTCTATAATGAGGCATCCTTCTCAAAAGCATCACTCTCAGCAAAGCCCTGTTCCTGCCAGACTCTTTGGAAGCAGCGTGCTGAGGCTGTCAGGAGTGTGCCATTCCTTTTAATGCAGCAAGTCTGCTTGTGCACCTCCAAAGGATGCAGCTGGTGAATACACACTGGAAGGGCTCCTCTGCAGCACTCAGCTTCAGGTCCCGCATGTTTGAATGTGTCTGTCACAGCATGGCAGCTCACGAGAGCCCTGCCCAGGGGACCTGTGTGTGACCCAGAGGAAAACAAGTGGGAGCTATTTGTCTCTTGAAACTGGGCTGAAGGAGCCCTGTTGGCACAGGCAGCACCTGAACTAGCAGTTCATGAGGCAATCTGAGGGGAGAGCTGTGATTCCCAGCTGACAGGGAGTGGTGCATACTCACACAGGGTGCTGCTAACCCATAACGCTGCTGGGACCATGTTGGTAATGCATAGAGGCAGCATTACTTTCATAATGTTTCTGGTGATCTACACTGGTGTTTTATCAATGAATTATAGAGGCATCAGTGACTGTATAAAAGTGTGACCCAAACCATCAAGGGAAATTCAGCTCAATCCACTGGACTGCAGTGGAGGGCACTGAGCTGACTCTTGAAGTTTTCATCCATGGGAGTGTGAAAAGCAGTCACAGCATCTGAGGGCTTGGACTCCCACTGCAGGCAGGGTCCTTATGAGCAGTGGTCAGCTCCTTGCACAGAGCTGGTGATGAGGCTTTCAGCTCCGTGCCTGTAATCCCATTGCTTTGGAACTGCTGGAGTGTGGTGGGGCAAGGAGAGGGTTAACGCTGCAGCAGTCCTTTGATAATTGAAAAAGAAAAAAGCCCATCCAAAGCTAACCAAAACAACCCCCTGTTCGAGGTCAGTGCTCTAGTAAGTGCCTTTTAAAGAAACAATAACCTGGTGCAATAGAAAACATTCTGTCCCTCTCTTCAGTAGAAATCTGATAAACCACAGAGAGAGGCAGGTGTCCAAGGAGATAAAAGTAATAAATGTGGCTGCAGTTTGGGAGTGAGTTAGGCTGTCAGGCTGGTAATTAAATGAAAGCCCTCTCAGGAAATGCTGGAAGCTAATAGATACACATGGAGATGCCAATTCATTTGCCTCAGCAATATATGTTAATTTTAGCATGGGATTAATTTATACATTTTGCAGTGGGACAAAATGGCAAGGATGGGAGGGGGAGAGCTTTCATCCTGCCAATGGTAGAGATTATTAAGCACCTTATATTTGTTAAAAACAGAACAGTGTGTGAAAATGGGAGAGAGAAAATGTTTAATTTTAACTCTAAACAGAGTTAACTAATCACAGGCTTGTACCTGACCCAAAGCACTCTTGCAGACAGCTGCCAGGGGCTCCTTGGCTTTGCCACAGCTCAGTAAGTACAGAGCCCTAGTTAGCAGGTAGCTCGAGTCACTCTATGTTGCTGTGGTTTAAAGGATTTCTGAGTTACGAGAGTGTGAAATGAGGAGTGCTGCAGGGGTGGATCCCACTACAGGAAGAACAGAGGTTATTTGGGACTACAGCAAGCTCAAGGATGGATGCTCTGGCAAGTGTACAGAGGAGCTGCAGGAAAGGACAGATTTGTATGTAAAAGCACACTGGTAATCACTGAGAGAGCTGGTAATCACTAAGAGCTGGTAATCTTCAGCAGAGCTGGTGGCCACCACAGAGCTGTGTGTGCCATGCAGGCTTGGAGCAGTGAGCAAGCCACTGCTCAGCACCCCACCAGCTTTAGCTGTGTGGCACACCCTGACCACAGAGCTCCTTCTGGTTTGTGGCTGTCCTGTTCTGGAGGAACGCTAACTCTGAGGCCAGGCAGACACTGAAGCAGGGGAGATATTCTCTTGCAGTTGTGGGCAGTGAGGGGGCTGTGACCCTGCTGTGCCCTCAGGAGGTGGATGTTTGTGTGCTACTGCCCCTCTCTGAGGTCATTTTTGAACCCTGCATGACTTCTGTCACAGGCACTGAGCTCTCATGTAGCACCCTGCAGTTCCAGGTGCACAGCTGAGGACAGACACACTGCTCCCTCCCAGTGCAATTCAGGCCCCTGGTGTGAGTCTGGAGCTGTGCCTGTGCTGGTGTCTGCCAGGGCAGCACCAGGTGCTGCTGGGGACATGAAATGAGGCCCTGATTTACACATCCAAGTGTGGCATTAAGGGCTTCACTACGGGTATCTCAGTGCTGAAACACACACTGCAGCACAGCAGGCTTCTTTCTAAAAAAAGCACTCTGATCTGTGAAATTATCAGCATTGAGGCAGCAGAAGCAAAGCAGATTTTCCTTTATTTTCTTCTGCCTTAGAGGAGGAATACTCACTTGCCCTTCAGTATGATTACAGCCCATTTACCAACACTTCTTTTTTTTCTGAATTTCAGACCTACATTTTGGAACAGTCACAAGGAAGAAGTGTTTCTTTTCAGATCCTGGAGCAGCCAGAACAAGGGTAAAGTTTATTTAACAAAAAGGATAGTTCCAGCTGAATACATATTGTAAAATTACAGTATCATTAAAAAAAAAATAGAAATGGTTGTGGGTCAGGGTCAGGGAAGGAAGATAATGACATCTGCTGCAAAGTGCATCCAACAACTGTCTTTAAATTTTAAAGTTTTTTGTATTGGATGTTTTTTCTTTTCTCTGTGTAATTATGCAAAATAATAGAACTAAAA
The DNA here is from genome assembly GCA_039654755.1 of Calcarius lapponicus. NCBI lineage: Eukaryota > Metazoa > Chordata > Aves > Passeriformes > Fringillidae > Calcarius > Calcarius lapponicus. The sequence continues at coordinate 14,887,899 of CM077474.1, read as the reverse complement.
AAAAAAAAAAAGTACTAGATGCCAAAAGCAAGGTGGAGTCTTGCTCAGGGATTGCAAATAGAGGCTTTATAAGTGGTGTCTCAAGTGTTGATTTCAGAGTTGTGGGCTCTGTCTTTCCAGGATGGGGGTCTATGTCCTTCCTGCGCACCCACGTGTCCCCTAAGGGACATTCTCCCTGCAGGGCTGGCCAGGGCAGGACCCTGAGGGCCCCACGAGGGCTGGCCCTGGCTGCACACTCCTTGCTTAACAGCCATTGCTCTGGTGCCACAGAAGTCACCTCAATCCCTTTTATTCCAGACTGCAGCTGTCAAAATCCACACTCTTCATGAGAAGGAGAGCTGTTACCCACTTTTGATAATGGTACTTCTGGTTGGCTCTTGCCACTCTTGCTACACAGTCTGGCTGCTGGGTCTCCTCCCAGGCACTGCTGTACTGTCCTTCTGCCCTTGCTCCAAGGGCTCTCAGCATTTCCATATCGCTGGGAGGTGAGCTGGGAACAAACCCAGGAATATCCTGGCAGTCCTACCAGGATCAGCCCTGGGTGTTTGCCTGGGTGAGCTGTGGGAGACATGGAGGAGTCAGGAGAGCTCATGTCATTACAGGAGGGGCTCCTGTGCCAGGGAGATCATCTTAATGAAACCCTCCCTATCCCCTGAGGACTGACTTACAGGGATTTTAAGGGACTGTGGGGCATGCTTTAATGTGTCTTTGTCTTGACATTACTGAATCCTACTGAGCCCTTCCATAACTCTGGCATTGAGACACAGACATTGTGTATTGTGTGTTGTCCTCTTCTTATGAATTGAAACAAATAAAAAAAAAAAGGTAGAAATAATAATTTTCCTCATTGTCATGCATGCAAAAATACCAAACTCCACAGCAGAGATGTTTTTGGTGCTCACACAGATACACAGAGTCAGTTCTGGGGATAGGAAACGGGGATGTTCCAGTTGCCAGTGCAGATACAGTCCCTGTAACTCAGATTCTGCTGTGGCTGGAAGCACCAAGGCATTCCCCAGCTCTGGCCAGAGGTGATGAGTGAGCACAGCAGCTGGAGCTGTTCTCCCTGAGTGTGGAGGGGGCGTTTCCAGAGCCCAGTGCTCTCCAGGTGTGGCACAAAGCTCCGCTCCAGGTCCTGCTGCTGCCCCGAGCTGTGCTTCAAAACCAGCTGAGCCTCCCTCATGGCAGCGTGATTTACTAAACCACTAAGATATTGGGTCAGCCTTGTAAATCATTTTAATTATATCACTAAACAGGTTGTGGAAATAGATCAATAGAAAATATGGCATTTAGGCTTACAGTGCTGTGCATTCATTATGGGAAAGGAGTTATATTAACTGATTTAGGAGCTAATAATAACTGAAAATAACAATTTAATGGAAGCCTTCCAATCCTGCACTTTCAAAGCAGAATACAGCTATATGCAGTCTACTCATTTTAATCTCAGTCAAGTATACAGAGCAATCTTTTGACTCTCAGAGAAATGTCAGTCAAAGTACAAGTACTTGCAGACTTTCAGCATCCCGTAAATTACATTATAATAAAACCAAAACAAAGAAACTGTCAACAACCATTTTTGCATACTGGCAGGGTCACACGAACCAGACACATGAAAAATAAGAAAATATATTGCAATCTAACAGAGTGAAAGAGTGGCACAGTAGCGGCTACTTTCCTCTTGCAGTTTGTATTTCTGTGAGACCGTAGTTTGTGCTGCAGAGCTTGAAGGACACTTCTCTCTCTAAGATACTGGGGTTTTATCTCAAACATCTGAATAGTAAATATATGTTATATTTCTGTGAATATACACTATATTCGTGATTTATATTTGCAAGGAGACAGGGAGGAAAGCAAACCAGAAAAACCTAATCTCACCTGTGCAGCAAAAGCCAGGTCTCGCCATTCAGTAGTTGGGGTCAGCATTGCTCTGTTACAATTATCTGTAGCTGAACTTAATTTGGTATGCTGTGTCCTGGTTTTCTTAATGCATGCACAACAGTCACCTGTGCTGTTAAAATATTTCCTCCTGAAATAAGCTGTACATTGTGACTCTTTAATGCCTTATTGGCCATCGAGTAACTGCTGAAGCCAGCAGCAGGACTGTGGGCAGGATTGGAGCTGCAATCAGATAGTGGCCCTGTGGCAGGCTGGTTCGAAAGCCTGCAGCCTCCTGATAGGCAGTTGTCACGCCAGCTATCTCCACTCTGCTTTGCAGGCACAGTTAAGCTTTTCTTTAAGCCCTCAGGGTAGATAGCTTTGGAATTATGCACTTCATCACACCCCAATTAGCTAGGGATGCATGACAGAACCCGTTATCACTTGGTTTAGGTGGGAAAACACCTTATTTTGCTTCTTGGTTCAGCACGTGAAGAAAAAAACACACACCCCCTTTTTCTCCACCGGGAAAGCTTGTTTTAGAACAGAGTGAAACTTCGAGCTGTGTCAAATCATGCTGTTCCTGCTTATTTACCTGTGTCCTTGAGCTCCACCCGGCTGTTTTGGGAATGCTAAGTGTTGCTAAAATAGAAATGAATGGCTTCAGCGTGACCACAGCACTTGCTGAGCACATTGCCCGTGCAGGCTTTTCCTCAGGTGTGTCTCGTGGTACTGAGCCCCCAGAGCAGGTGACATTGTTTCCCAGGTAAATGGTCCCCAATGCTCCCCTCACCATTTTGCAGTTGCACTCCTGGCTGTAAACAGCAAACAGGACAGGTGTTTTTCCCAAGCCAGCAGCAGCAGATGAGCACAGACCGAAGGGAAATGTGAACACTTGGCATTTTCATGGTCCTGAACATGAGCAGGGCTTTCTCTGGTGCTGCTGTGCTCCAAAAGACCTGCTGTGGCAAGGTTTGAATTGCCTGGGGTAATGAGCCTAAACTGGGTTGACTTTTCCATGCACATTTACAAGCAGGTTGACAAACACTTTCTGAACCCAGCAAAGCTCCTCACATTCGCTTTTGAGATGGTTTTCTTTAGTGAAGTGCTTTAGTCTAGCATAAGTAGTGTAAGACTCTCTGGTCATTAAATAATTAACTCAGGTTCATAAAGGGAGTTTATGTTCTTAAAAAAAATACAGCAAAAGTTCAACTACTCGCATTTGACATTGTGGCAAGCTGGATTTAGTTCCTTTTATTCAGTCTTGTCATTAAGTCATGTTACAGCTGCCATTCTGACAGGGGCCATTCTGGTGTGGTCGCTCAATGCTCTGTGCTAAGGGCAGAGGGCAGAGCCCACCTTCCCACCCTCTGTCTCTCCCGGGTGCTGGGGAGCTGCAAGGTGACCACACCCACAGATTCCTCCAGGACTGAAGCACTAACAGGTACTCAGTTTTGGTCTTCCTTTCTCGTCAAGCCCTGCTTGCTTCTCCGGAGAATGAAATGCCAGGGTTATTAATTATTAAAGGATGTCATAAGGAGTCTGGCTGCGTGGTTCTTGGCTAGCTTGGGTGCAAAGTCATTATCAGTGACTTAACCATAAATGGAGGTTCATTCTAACCAGGATTGCAATTAGCACCTTGCTGTGCATTTAACTAACTTGAGACTTTCATACCACTGTACTATAAAAGTTGAAATTATATCCAGGCACTCTGTAAATGGATTACACTATTATCATTATTTGTAGCACTGAATGATTGTACTTTTACTGTCTTGCACTAAATTAGCATAAATGAATAATAAACACGAGTGTATTTGGTAAAGACCATAAAGTAACTGATGTTTCATTAATCAAACTGTAAATTTTCACTGTCTCATTTGATTTTGTTGCCTTTAGCTTCTCTTGTGCACTTTCTCAAGTGCTGCATTCCCCTCAGGGTACCAGGTGTCACTGACAGACATGTCCAGCTTAGATCATCCCTCAGTACAGTTATCCCTTGGCCTGACTTGGGTTTAGATGTGCACACTGTGCCTTGGTCTGAGGGTTTATCAACATTTCCAAGCAAGTGCAGCTCCAGAGCTCACACAGTGCTTGGCTCAGTCAGAGTGAGACACACTGGGTAGGTAAGCACTGCTGGCTTCCTGGGGCACTGTAAATTCAGGATAGCACTGGGAGGTGTTTCAGCAACATCCAAATTCCTGCCACAGACACAGGATGACTGTCTAGGGAAAACAGGCTTTTAAATCTTGAGCCACTTGAGAGTCCCTTCAGGAAGGGATGGTGGCTTTTCCTTGTGCTCCCACTGTCCCTGCCTGCTCAGAGCAGTGGGAGCAGCAGTGCCTGTCCTGCCAGACCAGAGTGTGAGGCTGAGCTGTGCCCTGGGACACTGGGCAGGAGCTTTCCTGAGCTGCACTGGCTGTGGCTGGCAGCCTGGTAAAACAGCCCCTGCCATCCTGCTTTCAGTGCTCTGCAGGGGATCCCAGAAAAGAAAGACAAATGAGGAGTCCTCAGCACCATGCTGGTGGTGCTCCATAGGCTCCAGAGAAGTGACAAACAAACAATTGTCAGAGCGCAAACAAACCCCCAGCTTGGGGCTGCCTGCTGACAGGAGAGGGCACGTTAATTCCCAAGGGGGAATTCAGCTCTCAGATCCTTGGCTGAGATCTGGCCAAGCTGCTCCTCTCTGGGGCACAGCCACCAGCACATTGCTCTCCTGAGGCAAGGATGAGGCAAAGCCAGGAGGGTGTGAGAGCCCTGGCACCGACCTTCCTCACACCCGGCCGAGAGCACAGACACCCTCCCTGAGGGGCTGGTGACACACTGGTAAAACTGCAGAGACAGTTGGTAATGACACACTGACAGGTATCCATCACTTGGATCAACTCTGACAACTCTGGAAGCACTGAAATGCAACAGTCCAGAACAGTAAGTAAATAAATTACAGCACGGGCATTAAAAAGAGGCTCTGCCATAGCAATTTAGAGCTAAATCTCATATTTAATGTAGACTGTTAAAACAGACGGACTCTGTTGGGAAAAAAAAAAAAAAATTAAAACCTATTATAAAAACACAACACTTGGAAATCAGAAATATGTTACTAATTTTTTGCCAAACTGCTGACTTTGACTGCCAGCCTAAATATCAACACCTGCCTAGGTACTGTGTTGATCACCCAAAAACCCAAAATGAGTCACAATACTCAGTGGATTGTCAGAGCAACTTCAAAGCCTGAAAAATATTTAGTAATGAAGAATCCCTATTTTAGTTTATTAAGATAAATAAATTACTTCAGATTTCCAAGCAAAATTACAAGAAAATCAAAAAACAAGAGTCCATTTCTGTGGTCATCTGTTTTTTCACCAGTGTAATACTCCCAAAGACTTAACCTGTTGCTTCCTATTTCAAGGATAATACTAACACAGAGATGAATGAAAGGTTTTGAAAGATCTGGTCATGGAATAGAAAAAAAAGTAACACCCCCTTTCCCATCTTCCCCAGAGTAAATCCCAAACATTTCCCATTAGGAAAGTATAATCTTCAATTGAACTGTAAACATTTTTGAATTATTTATGAAGATCTTGGTAGTTTAGTTTGCATTACACTACAGATGATTTTCCATATGAGATTTAAGAACCAGTTCAATAATAACAGGAAAGGAAATCTATACGCAACAAATAGGGAAATCCATTAACTAACTCCACATCACAGTCCTCTTTGATTCAACCCTTAATGTAACTGAGTTTTACTTGCAATGTCCATAATTGCTATAATTCAAAGGTGGGCAGTCAGCAGAGGAGAAATAGGAGATTTCAATCCACTCATTGCCATTAGCATGGATCCTTAAAAAAAGCCACCTTTTTCAGTGCTGAACTTTGGATTGTCATTGTTCTAGATCTGAAGCACATGGTTTCCCTGACTGGCTTCATTTATAATATTATCCATCTCTACTCAGCACATGTTGCTGGCTTCTATAAATTTGGTCTAAACTCAGTGACAACCTCCCATCCTGCTGTTGCAGCATGGCAGGGTGGTAGAATTGCTGCACACACACACCACAGAGAGCTCAGCAGAGGAAAGGCAGGAAGGATCTTTGTATGATGTATTCCAGCAAAGGATTATTCCAAAGCAGGGACAAAGACAAAACCATGGGGTCTGCACAGACTTAAATGCCAGTGACCAATGACCTGAGGGCACAGGGGTGGTGCAAAGGGCAGTGACCTGTAGGGGCAATGAGGGATGAATATTTGGGATGGGCAGTGCCCACTGGCCAGTGGGGGAAGCAATTTAATGTAGATTGGCAATAGTGCTGACAGCACCATGGGCTCAGTCCTCTCTTCAGCCTAGCTGGGGAAAACTCTGTGGTATATTCTTCCAAGGCAAGGCCCTGGGGATTTCCCTGAGGGGGAAGGATTCAGAGGATTCCACACCTGCCCTTCCTCCCTCCTCCCCATCCCATCACACTCAACTGCTGTGCTGGGCCAGGACAGGCTGAGGCAGGGCTTCCTTACAGCCTGCCTTGCTGGGATTCTTCACACCTTCATCTTACTCCCGTTGTTTCAAGGCCTGTTAACTTTCCTGTGGAATAATTGCAGCTGCTCCTGCATGAACAAAACCCAAACCTGGTCCCTGTATGCCCACAGCAAAGCCCCCAGTTGCCCAGCAGCCCCCATCCCAGCACAGGATCTGCAGAACTGCACAGAAACACCAGAGAAGCCCAGAAACAGCAGAAAAGAAAGAACCTCCCCATCTTTACTCTGCTCTAAGTGGATGTTTTACCATTTAAGCCCATCAGCAGCAGTAATTCCCACATGCTGGTATTTCAGTGCTCCCCAGGCACTGGTTTTCCCTGCCCTGGAGGCTCAGAGCCCCGGGGTGATGCAGGGCGGTCCCCCAGGTGCAGAGCTCAGGGGGCTGCAGGGGCAGAGCTCCCTGGGCAGGGCTGGCAGAGCCCTCCCCCTGCCCACTGACACCAGCCAGACACGCCTGCTGCGCATTAATATTCTCACAACAACCCCCCTCCAATCAGTCTTTGCTAAAAGCATTAATTAAGACTTTAACATTTCTGATCCCATCAATTTTCTGTTCTCTTCTTATTAAATAGATGTACTAGGGGCGTTTGAATAATAACTGCCCAAAGTTTGGGGATAATGAATAAATGAACTTTGCCAGCCTCTGGCTAAGCATGAAATTTGCTGTGGAGTAACGAATGCAACGGAGGCAGCTCATACATTAACCAACCTAGTTTTGACACACAAGTTTGGGAGCACATTATTTACTTACTTACTAATTCTAAGCCAGACTAGGCTCCAAAATGTTTTATGCAGGAAATGACAAATGACGTGTTCAGACAGTCCTTTGCACTCTCCATCACAGCATGAAGCTGCTCATTCACCCATCTTCCCTTCACTGGGTCTGGCCCTCTTGCCACGCTCAGCGAGGTTTTCAGCACTGCAGGCTCCATTTTCCTCGGGAACTTTGCCAGAAAAGGAGCACACCACAAACTGGGTAATTTTGTTTTTTACTCACTAGGTCTTGGCACTTTTAAGGTCACCTGTGTGCTATCAAACTACTTTTGTTCCGTGTATTTTTACATGTGCAAGGCTCTAGCACCAGCTCTGCTACACTGCTGTAAATCCATTGGTTTTTGTGGAAATCCATTAACTCGCAGTGGATTTATGGCAGTATAACTGTGAGCGAGCCGCAGCTGATGGCGCAGACTGGAAATATTACAAGGAAAAGTGCAAAGTTCTATTGATTTTCTCTCAGGAAAAATGTGTGTTTCCTTATGATTATATTACAGATGACTCAGCTCTGGCCCCCACCAGCCATCCCTCATGTTTCCCTGCTTGCTGGCCGTGCGAGGAGCCTGTGCTGTGCCCGGCTCCCCGTGGCACTGCAGGGGTACCAGCAGCCTCCCACGGCTCTGCAGCACAGGCACTCCCTCCTAATCGATCCTGACAGCAGACACCACGAGGAATGCTGAGATTTATGAAAGAGCAAGATTTGCCACTAGCCTCTGTCCATTAAGGGGACGGCAGAACGTCGCTTTGCCCTTTGTAAATACAATCAGCAGAAGGGAGGCAGTTGCCCTTTTCAGAAGAAAGAGCACTCTCAAGGTACAGATGTTTTAGCAAAAGTTCTCAACACACTCGCAAGCAATAAGGCTCCATATTCTTTACAATTTCTCTTCAAAGTGTTTCTCATTCCTTTAAGTGCTTTTTAAGGACTAAATACTGTGCTGAAAGCTGCAGTCTCCTCTTTAGCCACTTATTTTCCCTGCACTACAGGAATATGGAGCCAATTATAGGCTGTGTATTCTGCAAAGAAAAGCTGGTCTGGATGTAGAAACCATGGCCCCAAAACTGGAAGGACTCATTTTGCACATTTGTAAAGGTAGACATGTAGTGAGGGTGCAGGTAAAGGTAAAGCAAGGCAATCTCACTTGTTGAAGTTATCCTGCGTGCTGGGAATGAGTTCTCTCTGCCTGTGTACAGATCTTCACTGGAAAGAAAAGATGCCTTTTGCTCTTGCTAGAAGAGATTTTTCATCAAATCTTCAGGTTATTGTTTAGTATTTCTGAGGTTTTATGGTGAATTGGAATATAAGAATTGCTATTCCTACTGTGGCATGCTTAATTCTGATCTCAGAAAGGATATAAAAATTACTTTTACTTGCAGATTTAATATTTTTTCACCTTTAATGTGATTAAAGTCTAAAAGACCTTGGTAATTCTACTCCTGTCATTGCATACAAAACTTGCTGCCACATCCCTTTGCAGGTAACAGGCTACAAAAGGAAGGGAAGGACACACTCAGGATGATTGATATATTTCCTCCAAACCACACAGTGTGTAATTTAAGAGACGATGTACTCTGTAAGTGATGGAACAAAAATATCAGAGCAAAGCAGATACCTGTTCACTTGGAGACCAGTTGGGGTAGGGCTGAAGTTGAAATAGAAGCATAACTACTCTTAAACAGCCATGCTTCACTGCTTCAAGCCTCAGCTATTTATTTAGATCAATTTAGGCAGATTTTCTTCTTCCTCTTGTGGAAAAATTTTAGTTCTCTCCCTTAGAAGGAAGTGGAGGCCCTGAGAAATATTCTTTGCCCTTGAGAAAACAGCAGCAGCAATGAAGAGCTGGCCAGAGGATCCCCAGTCCAAACACAGGCAGGTTTCACTTGCATGACCAGCCCTTGGTGGAAGGGTTAGAACACTCCTGACATTGCAGGCTCCATGCACACCTCTGGAGTAACTGTCCTTGAGCACAGGAATGCTGGTATTTGTTCAGACATGGCCAACATGCAAATCTTTTTCCCACCTACCTTTTCCTTCCAGGTTTAGAAGCTCCTGTGTGCAGGTGGAAGCCAAGGACTGCGTTCTTCAGGGTCTCATGCTCTGCTGCACCTCCAGGCTGGCAACAACCTCCTCCTCCTTGTTCTTCCAAAGAGCAGTTCAGCTTTCTGTGGGAGGATTATGGATTGCTCCCCAGTCCTGCAGCTGGCAGCAATGGGATGAACATTACTGTGAAGGTTTTATCCCCTTTGGATCCCCATGGTGAGTTTTCCCAAGTGCAAGAGGCTTTTACTACCACAGTGTGGTACTCTTATAAACACAGATCTGCTTGCTCTCCAGCCCAGGGAGTGCAAGTGGCACAAATCCCTGGCTGTCACTGGCAGCCCTAGAAAAGGGAAATCCTGAGCACCTGGGGAAATGGCAATCCCTTCCTGCCCTCCTTCAGGACAGGACTCAGGTTTGAGGTGAGGCGGTGGCGTGTCCTGTGTTTGCTCTGCAGCTCCTGCAGGCACAGTCCTGCTGCCACTGGAGCTGTCACTCTGCCTTTCCCACAGGAAACTCCTCTCTAAAATGCCGCACAAGTGACAGGACAAGAGTCATAGTCAGGCATAGGAAATTTCAAGGCAGTTCACTAAATTCAGCTGACAAAGGTTTCTTTACCAAGTCATCTTACTGGCTCACTTGAAAAACAAGCATTTTGCAACAGAAAATAACTATTTACTGTAAAAAAGCTGCTTTAGAGGAAGCTCACCTGTATAAGAAAAGTGACAAAATTATGCATTTTAAAAAATCTGAATATATTTTAAACAAACCTTAGAACTAGGGAACACAACATTCCAGGATGATTTATTTTGATTTTCCACAGCTTGATTCCCCTTTTTTTCAGAGAGGCCTGGGGCAAACCAGAGGCAAATCAATTTACATAGAATGCCACACACTGTCCCACTGTCCTTCTACCAGATCTTGCCCTGACTGCCCAGGGATAACTGGTGGCACCAAGGAAAAGGCAGCAGCAGCCTGGGACTGGCTGCCTGCACGTTCTGCTGTGGGCTTTGGCACCAGCTGAGGGTGTCTGAAAAATAACTGATTTCAATCTTATTTTGTTTGTACTGCATCTTTCCTCAAGTCTCTCTGCTGTGACAAGGTAGGGAAGGCATGCAGCCATCAAGCCTTCTCAGGGACATTCAGGACCCAGGGAAAGGCACACACATCTGTAAAAACTTTATTTCAAAATCTTTTTATTCAACTGTTATTCAGCAATATACAATACAGTTTATAAACAAATGTCTTACCTTGTTTCCAATCTTCATTTAAAAATAAATATTATTGACAGTGAATATTAATTATGGTAAGATGTACCTTTTTAATGTCTCCAAAAGAAATAATTTAATTAAAAAAGAAAAAGGAAATCCAAAAAAACCTAAACACAATAATCTACTAAAAATATTTCCTTTCTTAGGAAGGGTTTGACCCAACATCTTTACATATTGTCATAAAGATAACTGCTCAACAGTTCGTGCAAAATGAAGAGTCAGAGGGAAGGTTTAGAAAAGAAAAAATATTACATTAAAATAGAGAAATCATAAGTGCCATGCACAGAGCAGGGCTTTACACCATAGAGTCTGGAAACTAGATGCATTATTCTATGTGGTTTACTTTCTTGTGGCATCCCCAAAAATATGTTTTTCCCCCCATGTAGAATTTATCATGCTTCTTTCAGTCTCTTTCTGTCCATCTTTAAAACGGTAGGGATTTCTTTGTCAGGGGTTCTGTTTGTTATTAAATAGGTTCCTTTCTGTTTGGCTGAGGAGGAGTGGAGGGAGCAGTCCGTCAGTGGTTTACTAATAAATGTACAAGCTTATGCAGTATTAACAGGGACATGTATAGGAGTGGGTCTGTAGCATAAATAGGTCCTGTACCTAGAAGAGAAAGAGACAAGGGAGAGAAGGAGATTTGATTTTTTATCTTTTCCAATATAGAAGATTAAATGCAAAAGAAAAATATAGGAAGATTCATTTTTATCACTTCAGTGCCAGGGGTCAGAAGCTTAATTTTAATAGTAAAACAGCATCCTCAAGCTATTCAACTCAAATAGCTTTTTCCTCCCCCTCCCAAATCTGACTCCACTGAGGTCATTTCATTATGTGTTACTAATGGTATGCCTAAACTTGGCTTCAGCCAAGTTACCAGCAGTTGAGATTTCTATAAATACACCATAATCGGGTATATAGTTTCTTGAGAAATGACAGGTATCAACCACCCATTACTTTAGAGGGAAATGACAAATGCTGTGTCTGTACTTCTTGATTAACAGGACATGAACCCATTCCATTTGGAATGGGAACAGCAAGACCTTGACATCTTCTTTACCTTTTATGGGAAAGAGCAGAATTTTAAATTAAAAATGTGCTCAGGAGCTATAGAAAAACAGAGGTCAGGTGTGGAACACATCTGTTCCTGTCAGCCTGTCCCAAGGAGAGCAGTGAGCTCACTCATGGGGCAGGACACGCCAAGGCAACTGCTCCCAGCAACCAGGGGCAGCCCCTCCGTCCCTGCCTCACACCCATGCACGCCAAGATGCTCCCTCAGTTCTTCTGTTTTCTAGCAAGGTGTCTATTTTCTAGCTGAAAAGGTACAAAAAGGTGAGCACACATTTGCTGTGTGCACCGTGGTGTGCCCCTCTCTCTGGCATGGGAGGGCTGAGCCGTGGGGCTGAGGTCTCTTGGCCATGCTCAGCCAAGAGAGCAGGGGACACAGGCACGGGGCTCTGCTGTCACCTCTGAATGGCCATTGCTGTGCTGCTGGCAAGGGCAGAGGCAGAAGAGCCCCGTTCCCTGGAGCAGCCCCGTTCCCTGGAGCAGCCCCATTCCCTGGAGCAGCCCCATTTCCCTGGAGCAGCCCCATTCCCTGGAGCAGCCCCATTTCCCTGGAGCAGCCCCATTTGCCTGGAGCAGCCCATTTCCCTGGAGCAGCCCCGTTCCCTGGAGCAGCCCCATTCCCTGGAACAGCCCCATTCCCTGGAACAGCCCCATTCCCTGGAACAGCCCCATTCCCTGCAGCAGCCCCTTTGCCTGGAGCAGCCCCTGCCACTGCTGCAGGGCAGGACAGGGGTGCCTGGCACTCCCTGAGCCCGGCTCAGCCCATGCAGACAAGGCCAGGCTGGGCCACAGGAGCTGCCTGGCCCAAATGGCCCCAGGGACACCTTCCTGAGCCACAGAGGACCAGCGTGTGCAGCTTCACCAGCACAGGATGGATGTGGGACAAAAGCAGGAGTCCAGTGGGAATCTGCCCTGCAGCTGAAGGGCAGAGGGGCACCTTGGGAGAGAGCTCCTCTCTGCTGAACACCCAACCTACAGGAGTGACCAATGCCCAAAACACTGAGTGCCGCCCACACTGTGAGAGACACTTTGCAAACATGAAAAATTTAAAAATAAGTTTTCTGTATCTCTGGAAAAGTAATCAGGACACTTCTGTTTATGAAACTCACTTCAGGCACCGTAATGTGAATACTTTAGTCTTGGTCTCTAGGACGTGTGAGTGTCTCCCAGCTGTGGCATGATCAAAGGAAATGCCTCAAACAGTGCCTGAGCAAAGCACTGCTCTTGGGCTGGCTGCTCCAGCTGCCTCGTAATCTGTACACACCTCACCAGCAATGCTGGAGCACGATTACCCAGCATCAAAACCAGAACACAGCAATGTGGTGTGCAATTGAGGAACTCAGGAAATGTCCCCACAGTGCTATCTCACAGACACCCAGACTGTGTGGTGATTATTTAGTTATTAAGGTTTTAATTAAATCCCTGCATGCACAAACACGTGCTCAGGACTGCCTGCACAGCAACAGCAAGGTATTAAGATGAATACAGGATTTGTTTTGAAAGCTGAAAAATCATTAACAAACACAATTAACTCCAGCAGCTAAAGGAGATAGTTGCAACTCATTGCAAAAGGACACAAGGAGTGTGTGCAGGGAAGTCCTCGCTTCTGGGACAAGGCACAGCTGCAAGAAGGCCAGCCCAGGACAGTCACCATGGGCTGTCACTGTCCCCTGAGCCTGGGCATGGCAGGGGCAGCCTGGCAGCAGCCAATGCTCCTGGCAGCTGCACACAGCTCAGTGGTGCCAAATTCATGCCAGTTCCACACCTGGCCAGAAGAGCTGGCCTTGGATATTTATTATAATCAAACCTGAGGGTGCTAAGAACCCATTCTTCCCCTGATTTCAATGAACAGGGCTGGAGTCTGAGATGCTGCCAGCTGCTCAGACAGCAAGATGTGCTTTTGTGAGGGGGAATTCCCCTGGAAACACAGAGAAACTCAACCTGGAGAAATGGGCTCTTGAAGCTCAAGGGTCCTCACCACGATGGTGCTGAAGGGCTGCCAGGAACAGCAGCTTAGGATGGTTTCTGCTTTGAAGGGAAAGCAGTGTTAGTCACAACTCCTTGCAGCACCTAAGTGCCTGTCTACCAAAATCATTCCTATGTTGGTTTTACCTTTATGTACTAGTTTTAGTTTAAATTTCAATGCAGAACTGTGAATTCAACAGTCCAAGTTTTGTCTTTTCCTTCTGTAGAAACTGCTGTTGTTTTTAACCTATATTCTTCATCTTCTCTGACAGCAGAATGTGAGTTCAGACTCTGTTAACAGAATCTCAGCAGTTAAATGAAACATATTTAAAAAAAAAAAACTATTTGAAAGTGATTATTCTTACTGAACACCACATACAAGCTTCATTTTTTCATACTGATTCAGTGCTGTTCTGCTCTAAGACTTCAGGCAGTGTTGGACACACAGAACTTCAGAATTCTCCTCCCTCTAAATATAAGCAGACCAGAAAAAGAATTTCAACAACAAACTGAACTTAAGTGTCTTCAATTCTGCTGTCACTGCAGTAGTTACTGCAGACTACTCCAGTAGTCTTGACTTTTAGTTAATAAATTGCTACATCTGTAGATGTAAGCAAACAAAATGTGGGCTTGAGCATGAGGCTCTGGACACATGATTGACCCAGGTGTGAGAGCAGAGGGTTCTTATCCAGACACCCTAAGTCAGGAGTACACAGTTACTTGCAAACTACAGACATTTGGGAGAAAACATTTCGCTGATATTTTGAATATTCATTTGATGTTCTGTTATTGCAAGCTTATTTATCACTATACAGACTTACAACTTTGCTTTTAAAATATTTATATGCTCATGGCCAAAAGGGAAAGTCTACCACCATGCAGAACAAGAACAAATTGTTCTCTTTGTGTATGGTGAATTGCTCTCTGGCATCACTCATCCTTTGCAATTTATGACATAATAGTGTTTTACTGCCATTTTCTATTTAGTATTTTTTTATGCCAGAATTAATCACAGTTTGACTTAAAGCAGTTCAATCAAAAACAAACATTAATTAACCATGTGACTTGTGACACCCAGAAAAAATAGGGATGATTCTTTTACAAGCTATATTTAACCAATGGTCAAAACCCACAGTTTCCTGCAGTCACCTATTTTTCTTACTAGAAAGAATCTGAAAAGTCCTTTGATGTCTCTTTCTGAGATGGTGGTAAAATGCAGTGGCCCATATAATAAAAAGCTGAAAAACATCAGTAGCCTATTTTCCTTGAAAGATGAGATAACACCTAAAATCTGACTGCCTATTGATGATGGAGCTGGGGTCCTGGCTGGCAGTGTCACGAGACATTTCTCTGTAGTGCCTTTTATGCAGTGACCTGTTAGCCTTGGCCTATTTCCTTACAGAACAATACCCAATTAAAGCCCTCAAACCTGGCATTTCATTAAGAGGTGGCCATATAGATTGATCTGTTCTATCAGTCCAGAAAATTTAGACTGCGCTTGATACATGTTCTTGTTCTGGTATCTGTGGAAAAAATGGAGCTTTACATGGGTTGCTAGTCAAGGATCATTACAAACAATAACCTCCTAGATAAAACAGATTCTCACTCACTGACATACATTTGGAGCACTTGCATTGAATTGAATTTCCCCAACTTCAGACCTAAGAGCTTCTTAGAAGTTTTTAATTGAAATTACTTAAGTCACTATACACTTACTGAACCAAAGAGATAATAAGCTACACCCCATTAGAACTATTCCACAGTTTGAGACAAGATCTTACAAACTGTCTACACCCTTCCACTCTAAGTTCTTCCAGCACAATCCACACGCTGCATTTTTGCTTTTTTTTACCTTTTATTTTGCACCCAATGCCTTAAAATTCCCAGTCCTCCCCAGGAGCTAATTCTCCAGGATGCTGTGCAGAAGTGCATGCAGAGCCTGTGCTGATTTTATCAGACCCTCCCAGCCCACCCCTAGTGCACTGCATGGAGCAGGAGGTGCTGTTGTTCAAAGCAGTATTGGTAGAACAGAAAAAACCACTGAACTGTGGTGTCCCCACTGCTCCTGGCTTTGGGCTGGCTGTGGATCATCCTGCCCAGGCACAGCCACAGACAGCTCCTCAGCTGCCTTTTGGTGGAGCTAATTTCAGCAGTGCTGACTTCCCACATATTTATGAGCAACTGCATGGGCTCTGCTTGCCACTGAACCTGCCTAGAAGGCATGATGACAAAATTAGTTTTCTATCCACTACAGTTTTTATTTATGATTCACCGAGTTTTGGAACAGCTTTCCATAACTCATCTCAAGAAAACGCCTCACAGAAGTCAGCATATGTTTTTATTTCTACACAACCATGCAGGTAGAAGCTTGTGATTCTGCTTTGTTCCTTCATCTGTGACATCAAGATTTTTAAGGTCAGGAGTAAATCTTCTCACACAGCCAGGTGTAACTACCAGCATTGCCCTCCACACCTTTCATGATAATGCCCACATTTCACTTCCTTATCCACATCAGAGCCTCAAACTCTCCAGGAAGCTGAAAGCAATTTCACTGGCCAGAAGACACTGACCAGAGTTTTGTAAAACTCTGTCATCATTTTAGGTCTTCTCAAATACACCTGAGTTTCACTGTTTCTCCACTTCTCTCTCAAAATATCCACTGCAATATTCAGGCCCATATTTAGAGGGGAATTGCCAAAACCCCACATTACAAGAGTTACTGAAAGCCTCCTGTCCTGGTCTTGGAAACTCAACAGGTTTTAATATTTCAAATAAGATTCCATTTGTATTTGGAGTATTTAGCAGTCCTGAAAAGAGGACACTAAATTACGATAATTTACTTGCCCACACCTGTATCTATTTATGTGCTGGGTTAAACCACCCAAAAACTATGAGTTGAGGCAGAATTTAAGGCTTGATAACTCTACAGAAGCTGCATACAGGCCAGCAGAGTGCAAACTTCCTGAATAGGCATTTGAGGAAAAAGCCAATTCCTTCTATCAGCCTGGTCCTTAATTTTGACTGTTCTTGATGTGACGAGTTGAAAAGTTCACCTAGGACAGAAGACTGGTGTTTTAGTGGTTTGGTGTTGTAGACTTTAGTGTTTTAGCATGGTAGCAGTAAGGCTACAGATTAGAAAACAAATAAATTGGTTGGAAATGAGAGAGAGGTGTAGTGATGCAAGGAAATGATGCAGAAATAAAAGTTTGGTTCTGATAAGAAGCTAAGAGAAGAAAAATATTCCTTCTGCAGTATTGATTTTCTGAAGCACTGCAGTGCTCTGCTGGAAGTGCCTGTGGGACAGGACAGACACAGGCATTGGTAGAGGAGCTGGGGATGTGTTTCTTAAGGCACCTGCAATTATTGAGGTGGATTTTGATCTCAACAGAGCTCATTTTAACTGAGACTCATCACGGACAAATTTTCCTTAAAATGCTAGTGCTGGCAATCCCTGCCAAACACACTCATGGTACACAGAGCAGCCAAGTGCTCTGTGATCCTCTGCAGAGGCTCTTCCCTCTCCTGGGTCATAAGGACATCATTAGACATAAGGCACAGAATAAAATGGACAATTGGTCTGACCCATGCCACAGCTGCTGCAGGTCTGCAAGGCACAACACTTCTGTATTAACAGCTATCACAAACAGGAGTTGTTGAGCTAGTGGATTTGATGAATGCAGGGAAATGCATAGGTGCTATGAAGAAAGAAATTATCCTACATTTATACACAAATACTTCTGCTGTTAGATTCCCAGAGAAATGTGCAGTTTTCATTGCCAACAGACTGGCAAAAAACTCTCTCCCACTAAAGTTACAAGAAACAGGGGTAACACAATATGGGAAATATTTTCCCTCAATATCCCCATTTCCCTTCTGTGGTAGCCAGAAGTGTACAGAACAATCAGAACTCTTACCAAAGCCTCCCTCTGCTTCTTCAAGCACTGCATGTGCCTGTGAACATCACTGAGGGCAGGCAGTGCCCACAGCCAGCCCAGCTGGGGGAGCCAGGCCCTTGGGGGGCTGCTCTTGGGACCTCTTCTACACTGGAGAGAGCCAAAGAAACCACCCAGCCACAACAAATCTCCACTTGGGAGAAATTAAAGAGTAACTTCAGGACAACAGAAATTTATAACATGCTCCAAAAGGAAACACTGCTCTAGACGGTGTCAATGGAGAACAGAAATGCATCCTGAATGCTTAAAATGAGTAATTCATTCTATATAGATTATACAGTTCAAATTCTTTCCATTGGTTTGCATTTAAATAAGCCAGTAACTTTCCTCTTTTAAGACCTGCAGCTGGTCTCTACTTTGTATTACCCTCACATAAACAGATTTCTGCTTTGGTATCAGTGGGATGATCTCTCCTCACCAAACATCTTATTAAGACACTTAAACCATGCAGCTATGAATTTGTTTTAATTTCCAGAATTTTCTGCTGTTCCATGATCTAAAATTAACTTAACAAAACCAAGAACAATTAATTCATTCCTTGAAAGTTAAATAACAAGGGAGACAAAATTCTTTGTAATGGAATTTGGTGGAAAATGAATTCTAAATTAAAATACAGAGAAAAATAAGTAACTGAATGAGTGGTAGCTTGGGTGGTAAATAAGCAGCCAGTCCTACACTTCCTTCTCTACTATTATGTGAGCAATTCCAGAGCATATCCATACACATAAGTAGCAAAAGCAGAACTCAAACTGCTCAGATGACAAGGCAATGAAAAATACTGGGAGCTGGTTGCAGCTACTGAGCTTTGAAGTTTGGGGCATATTCTCAGGTTTTTCCTTATACATAGGAGGAATAAAAAGTCCTATTGCAGAAAAGCAGGCAAGCTAGATATGGTCACACAATTCCATAGGAACTTTATGAAAAGACTGACAATGAGTCCCACTGGACTGAACCACAGATTTCACATTCTGTAACTGATACAAGTTGTAAATATTTGCAACCCAGGAATAAAGACGATGACCCTGTGGTTCTAATTTCACTATTTTTACAGTGTTTTTTACTTGATCAGGATTAGGAACAAGCTGCCAATGTAGTTGTAATTATCACTCCAATCAGAATTACTAAACTTAAGCAGATGCAAATGCAGATTAAGGATTTTTTTTTAATAACCCTATCCAGTCCATACTTAAAGAACAGAGCTAAGTGCATTAGCAGAATGCATGATGGCACAAAAGAAATGGCTGTGCTGAGAGCATGTGTCTGGAAAAAAAGCAGAGCCTGTGATTTCCATAAAGAAGGGATCACCTTTTTGCTGTAAACAAACAGCAGCATTTTGGGGCTGACCCACAAATACAGAGACCCTCCAAATATTTGCAATGACTGATATTTGCTAGATGTTAGTTAACTAAAGACTCTGCTGTGCCCTAGATGTAAGGGAGGCCAAGCTTTGCAGAATAAGGCAGCAAGGGGTTATTTGACAAAACTGTGGACATGGGATATTCTTCAATGCCCTCTGTACATGTGAAATCTCCAGCTCCTTGGCATGAGAGGGATTCAGATTAGCACACCGATTTTAAAAATTATAAAGCAGTAAACTAATTATGTCAGTTTGATGAATTTTACTCCTAGAATCACAGATTTGGTGAGGTTGGAAAAGAGCTGTAAGATCACCAAGCCCAGCCATGAGCTCAGCAGCACCACACTGTGTACCACTAACCCATGAGCTCAGGTGATGGATTGCCACGTCTCCTGAACTCCTCCAGCAGCATGGTAGCAAAACAGGTGTAGAAGACAATGTCCATGAGAGAACTCCCTGTGCTCTGCCTGCTTTGCAAGTCAGAGCCTCTCCCTGCTCACACAGGGGTGCCCTGCTCCTGATGCCTCAGGTCTTAGCTTTTATATTTTTCAGATTCTGTGCTGCTTTAGTGTGTGGGTCTGGGCTGCATATTAGGGGATGAAGAATTCATCACAGAGTAGGGAGAAAAAACAATTCCTTCTCTAGCTGGGGACCAAGGACAAATGATCCAAGAGCATAAACAATGGTAGACTAGAGAGAGAAAACAAGAAGGATTGGACTTCATAAACTAAAGCTGTAATTGGACAATTAGCTCCAATACACGAATAGACCAAAACTGATAAAAGTGAGAGACCCCGTGACTGCTCATCCATTTTTGTAGCCATTTTGGGTTGTGCTGCACAAGTACATCTATTGAGACCTCTTAATAAATCCCTACTTTATTCTTTAGCTCTGTCCAGTCTCTGTTGCAGGCCAGCCTTCCCAAGGCATCGCTCCCAGCCGGGGCAGGGTGAGAGCAGCTGCTGAGGGCAGTGCTGGGGCTCTTTGCTCAGTGGGCACAGCTCCCTCCTCCAGCCCAGCACGGCTCGTGCTGGCTCACACAGAGCCCTCTGCTGAGCACGGCTGCTGCCCTGCCAAACTGCTCTTCTTTCCAGCTAATAAAATTGCCTCCCAGCTGATAACAGCCTAGCAATATAAAGTGCTTGGTTGTTAGCTGCTGTTGTGACAAATAATACCATTCTGCTGACAACCCCATTTTTTCCAATACAAACCTACTTGAACTGTTTATTATTGACATATGGGACTGCTCTACCATTATCTAATTTTAAAAAACACATAGTAAACAGCAATAGTGAGCCTGACAGCATTCTTACTGCTTTAGCAAAGCTAAATCAAAATCCGAAGCAACTTCCTTTTATTGCCAGCACAGTCCTGTCATGCTCTCTTAAGTAAAAAAGGAAACACCTACACAGGACTAGGGTAAGATTCATTTCCTGGCACAGGCTACTTTGTGTTTGCTTCCCAGCTACAGCCCACACTGCTAAAATCCTTCTCAAAACCAGTACCAGCAAGGCTGCCTGGGCATTTCTGTGTGCCACCACTGCTAAGTTGTAAACTGTTAGGGACCTATATAAATCGACAGCACAGTTCAAGCATTAGTTTATACATCAGTAAAGCTGTACCAGTATAGCTGGGGTGGGGAGTGAGTAACAATTACTGCCTCTCATAAAAGATACAAAGTTAGCTGGTGCTGCAAACTAAGACTCCGTTTTGCAAAGTATCTATTGAAATAACGTATAAAGAACTAGCACTACATATGTATTCCTTCTCCAAATGCTGTTTGCTCATGCAAAAACACATGTGGGTGCACTGAGCCTTTCTTCATATAAATTTCTAACTCTCACTCACTAATGAATCAGTCTTATATAGAAATCTAGACCAGTGTTAGATACAGCTTCAATATTCAAAAAAGACCTGTAATACCCCCTTCATTGTGTTTAGTAATATTTTTAGGAGATTTTTTCATCTATAACTTAAAGATTTCAAAGAAATTCAAATAATATTTGGATTTCTTCAAGGGCACTGAACAGGCTGGAGTAGAATAGGTTAGTACAGTTTTGTCTGTCCTCTGGGGAACAAGCAAGAACCGCTGAAAGGAGGTTACTCAAATAAATTGCATTTCCACAGTACAAAAACACCCAGGCACAGCTTGTTTCTGCCCTAGATAATGAGGTGACACAGTACAGCAGTTAGTGCTTTTGTCCAGTTCGAGAATTAATCCACATTACACAGACACAAAAGAAGATATTTGACCTCACTTGTCCCCAAAGCAGTCTAATTTGCCTAGATATTAAAGTGCTAGTGATGTGTATTTAATGAGAATTCTTTTTGCATGTTTATTATCCAGTGACATTTAGGAGGTCAGCCTGATAATTCAGTTATGGCCTCTGTCTCGCTACTTTATTTAATGTAAAGGAAAATGTGACGTGACCCAGGTTGCATTTAACTACAAGGAACATCAGAATTGAGCTCATACATGCTCTCATAAAAAGCACAGGGGAAGTGGAGTAGACCCAGACATTACTGAGTGGGAAAGGCAGGGATCCTGAGCTGAACAGCCTCACAGACTTTCCTTCCTTGCTATTTCATGTAATGTTCATCTATCAAACACAAACGAGCTCCACAGGCTGTGGCTCCAACTAGCAGAGAGTCATTAAAGCTCTGACAAAGCCAGGAGAGCGCTGAACTCAAACCCTTACCCCAGAGTTAGCCCAAACCCAAGCACACAGTGCCCCTGACCACACAGCTCTGCACCAATAAAACCCTGTGCTCCTCCTGTGCTGTCTCAGAGCTGCACAGACAGACAGACCTCTTGCCAGTGCCCAACAGAGATCTGAGTGTCCCTGTGCCTCCTGCCTCCGGGCTGTGCCTGCCCTGCTCTGCTGAGCACCACCAGGGCTGCAGGGCTGGGACTGCTGCTTGATCCTGGCCAAGCAGCCCAGGAGCACAGCTCCTCCTGCCTCACACATAAAAGGCTTTGAGGAGGGCAGGGACAGGCGTGGAGTGAAGGTTTATCTTCTTCCTTGCCACGACCGCTTCATCTGTGCATAGCACATGAGCCTGTGTTCCTCCTAGAGCTCCTTGTTTCACACTCCCATCTTTGTTTATTTTATTTAAAGCTCTCACTCCTGAGCTTTGAGGCTGGAGATCAAACAAATAAAAGGGAATTTGGAAGCTGCAATGTCTGATCTACATTCTGCTCAGAAGTTAAACTAAAAATTGCCCCCAAGCCAATACACAGGCACTCATTTTGGAGGCCATTTGGTAGGATATAATACAGTCAATTTCCCTCCCAGGAGGTCAGGATGAAGATCCTTGTTTATTACTGCACCATTAGATGACAAAGTTAGTCTCACGACTAAGGCACTGGACTTAAATTTAGAAGATCTGAAATTAAGTTTTCATATTTAATTTCACAGCTGTCACACAACTCAACAAAGTCAGTTATTGTTCTTGTGTCATTTATCTCTCTCAAACACTTGGACTACAAACTTCCTGAGACAGAGCTACTGTGTGTTTCACTCAGTGATGCTCCTGCATCCCCCCTGCTCTACCCAGTAAAAACCAGGAGCACTTCCAAACAATAACAACTGTGCACACTTGCTCACCCCATTTTTCTCCTACAGTGTAAGATTCCATTTGTGTACAAGCATTTAAACTAAAAGCTCAATATTATTTCATTTAGAACCACAGAGATGACTGCTTCTCTGATAGTGTTAAAAATGTTCTTGCCGGCAGATCTTTGTCTCCTCACAGCCCAAATCCCATTTTCCAGGCTTCCATGAGACCACAGCACCAAGTTTTTATATGGTTGCTTAAACATCACAGATAAAATTCTGTTTAAGTAGCTGATATTTGTGGCATATTGGTCAATTTCCCAGTTATACTGGATCTATTGCCTTATATACCATAATGCTGACACAGACTTCAGGCAAATACCATTTCTGATTATGTTCAAAACAATGGATTTTCTATTTACACCCAGTTTGTCTGATGAGACACTCTGCTCTTTAAATAATCTCAGTAACAGACACATTTATCCTGATAAATTCATGTTTCAGTTCACTTAGAAGATGTAAAGAATCACACTTCTCCGTGGTGCATGACTGGGGCAGCAGCTGAAGTCAACAAGAGCCCTGCAGGCACATCCCAATGGAGCATTTGATCTATAATCATGTTTATTGGAATCCAAGTACATAGAGGCCCCCTCTCACTACACTGAAAATATTGGGAAGATTTCTATTGCAAGGAAAATAGGATTAGAGGCCAATTCATGCAGGACACTGTAGCCAGTGCCATGCCATCATCTCTCAGGCTGAGCTCTCCAGTGTCTTAAATGAGGATGTTTCTTAATCACTGATAGCAAATCCATTGTTCAACCACATTTCTGCTTTTATACAGAGGAAATATCCCTGTGTACAGTGAAAAGACTTAGAAATGCTAAGTACTGCAAATGTATCAGACTATTCAATTATTACACACAGATTTGGTGCAAGCACTTATGTGTATGTGTTATGGAGCTCAAAATAGGATGATGAGGCATGTGTATTACAGTGCTGTGCAGATATAACCCATACAGCAACACAAGGTTAGGTCCTGCAGTCCAAACACCACGTGAACAAAGATTTAGTTGGATTTGTTGGCCCTACTGAGTGGAAAACCAGTTACAACACTGCCTTGGGGGTGGACTCAAAACAGGGCTTCCAATTCCCCAAAGTAAATAAAAGGAAAAAAACCCATTTCCTATAAAGCAACTGCAATTTTTAAGGAGAACAATAATTACTGCACCTAACTGTAGCTCTAAAGAACACAATTTTAACATACAAATGGGAAACTCAGAAAGTCTAAGATGTAATTTTCTTTTAGGACATTTAGAAGAAAGTTTAGTGCTTATCCAACCCAAGTGGCAGCACTGGAGACCCCAGACTTCCCTTTCCTCCTGGCATCCCTCATCCCACTGACTGCCATGATAATATTTTATCCAGGTCTCTATGCAACATTCCTGTCTAGGGAAGACTTCTTGCCTCTACTGAGGCTGTCTCTCAGCTTCAGACCAAATCCCTGTCCCAGACAGTCTTTCTAAAGGACCCAGGAGATGGGGACTGGGACAGCAGAAATCTGCTTCACAGAAGCAACCAAAGAGACATCTTGTGGTAACAAGACTCAGGCAGTTCTGGCCCAGAACACACCTGAATCAGGAATTTTGGAGGGTCAAGTCCTTCAGCTACAAATTTCCAAAGCCATGCTGTGATTGATGTTCTATTGATTCATATTTACAGGGAGCTCCAAACTACCACAGGTACAGAAATTACAACAAACCAGAGAGAAACCTGTTATCCAGGGAGATCTTGATTCAAGCAGAGTGGAAAGGCATTATTTCTACAAGAGGACCATACCAAAATACACGATTAATTACCTCCCTCTTTTGGGGACAAAGGCAGGTGCTGGTTTGCCCCTTGTGAAGTCAGCACAGGAGCAGGAACAGTCTGGCCTGGCTTTCTGCAGCTGGAGCTGCCACGGAGTGGCACTGTTCACAGAGAGCTGCGTGCCCAGCAGGGAGCTCGCAGCACCACATTTTTGTTCAGCCAGTTCTGTAGCCCTCAGCATCAGCCTCCACCTGGAGACCCCCACTAGATGTTTTTCTGTATTCTGCTGCCTTTTTCACTGATTTAAATCATTCCATTGCCTCCACTGCTGGCCACAACACTACCGGTTTATTTCCAGATTTTAATGCAGCCTAGAAACGATGCAGAAGTGCCATATCCCAAACCACAGACATGTAAAAAATCAGGACAGACAGCAGTTTAGCTGATCTGGGCAGGAGGTCTTGCCCTCACAGGCATATGTGACATGCTGTCTTGGCAGCACAGGCTCACATCCATCTGTTAATGTGGAACTGAGCCCGCTGCACTTCCACCGTCCTGGTTTCAGTTCACATGCACCACATGAGCTCTGGGTTCAGCAGGCAGGGTGCACAGTGCTGCAAGTCCTAAAGCCAGCCTCTACTGTCAGCATGGAAAACACTGCAGGAATTCACACAGTCACAGAGTGGAGAGGAAACAGGAGAACAAGCCCCAGCCCTGGGGTCCCAGGAGAAAAGCAGATGTTTCCAAACCAAAAAAGATAGATCATGAGCCTCTGGTTTAATTTAAAGAAGTTCATTTTAGCAAAAGCAAAATGAATTTCTTTAAATGCCCACAAGCAGCTGTAGTTAGATCTCAGGAAGTGTCACCTTATCTACCACTAGACAGCAATGAACAACCAGCTCAGTCTTGGGAATGATAAGGATTAAAATCTAACTTTCACATGTATTTCTACAGAAGAAAGAAACTAAATTATTCAGAAAACAGGAAATGGTAGTAGCCAGATAAAACACAGCACCTGTAAAGCACCAGCAGGTCACAGTGACCCATATAGGAATGATTTCCATTACTGTGAGCCAAAACCTGCAACTGCTTGCCCAGAAAGTGTGAAGAGGTATCAGGAAGAAGTGTGAACTTCCCTGCGTGAAGATTATGAATCTGCGTCAGAAGAGGCTCAGCAGAGAGGGGAGCTCAGGGCCTTCCCTGCACAGTTAGTGGCATAAAATTGTTTCCCTTTTCCACAGATAACTTGGCAGGGACATTTGTTCAACATTAGCTGAGTGACAGTGGCTGAGAGGAGAGTTGAAGCCCAGCCAGAGCAGCACCACACCTCTGAAGCTTGAAACACTTTTGCAATGCAGATTTAAGGCTATGTTCCTTATCCCAGACATTCCTGTCATTGGATAAATAAAGGTTTATAACTGCCTTCTCTGGCAAACCACAGTATGGTAATGTGGCATTAATAACTTAATACAGTGTTAACTGATAGACAATCAGTATTAGCATGATGTTTACATTTGGAAAACATTATAGAGCACTGTATCTCCAATTCTTATCCTGCCATTAATTCAGATGTGGAGCTCATTACACAGCAACTGACATTTCCCTTCTGAATCTGCATCCTGCTCTGCACAGGCCTTGGGACAACCAGCCCTGTAAGCCGCTCACTGATCTAAATTCTCTGCAGAACATCCATGGTGTTTTGCAGCTACTGTTTCAAACACTGCACCCAAAAAGCTGCAAGGGGGTTCTGGACGTAGGGCCTCCCTACCAAAGGGATGCAGGTCCCAGCCTTGTACTCAGACCCATCTCCCCATCCCCGTGCTTGTGTTCACTCCTGTCCAGGCTGGGGCAAGGCACAGTCCCGCCCTTTGGGACCCCCTAAGCGCACTTTGCCAACAGCCTCGGGTGCGATTACTCAGTGTCAGCATCGCAGCGAGAATCCCGCACGGCAGCGGGGTCACAGCGCCCGCCCCGCAAGCGATGGCAGTGCCGGGGCTCCCATCGTGCGGGAACGGGTCCCTCCCGGCCGCCGTACCTGACCCGTGCTGCTGGCGGAGGATGGCGGCCTGCCCGGGCGGCGGCGATGCCGAGGAGGCCGCGGCGGCCGTCGAGGCGGTGGCGGTGGCGGTGCTGGCGGCGGTGCCGCCCGGGGCGGGGGCCGGCGGCGGCGGCGGGCGCTTGGCGGGCCCGGGCGGGGCCGTGGGGCGGGCGGCGGGGCCGTGGCGGCGCGGGGCGGCCCCGCTCTGGATGTGCGACACCGCCTCGGCCGCCTGCACGTCGGGAGGGGCGAAGCGGGACAGGACGCGCAGCAGCGCCTGAGCCTTGTGCTCCTGCGTCTCGTCGTCGCTGTAGTCCGACACGCGGCACTGGTAGACGCCCTCGTCCTGCCGCCGCACGCCCGACAGGCGCAGCCGGTGCGAGATGTCGTTGCCCTGGACGCGGACCGTCTGCAAGAGAGCGCACGGCCGGCACGGCCTCAGCGGGCTGGCCCAGCGCCGTGCCCTCCGCCGCCGGAGCACGGAGCCGGGCTGGCTCCCCCAGAGCAGCGCACGGAGCCGGGCTGGCTCCCCCAGAGCAGCGCACGGAGCCCAGCACCCCGCTGCCGAAGCCCCACCTCGCGGGGGCCACCCACAACCAGCCCTGTCCCCATCGCTCCCGCGCCACCCCCTCAGCTGTCACCGCCAGCGCTCTGCCAGCAGCCCCCGCGGGGGTTCTCTCGCTCCCCGGCCCTCAGGAACCGCCCGAACCCCCCCGGGGAAAGCGCAGCCCCGAGCCCGGCTGGTGGCAGGGTCCCCTCTCCGGGTCCCCTCTCCTGCCCCGAGCGCTCGGCATCGCGGAGAGGGGCAGCGGCACCCGGCTCATGGCAGGGAAACGGGCGGGTGTCCTGCGGGACAGCCAGGGAACGGGGCGCCTCTGCAACCCCCAGGCGACTGGGGGTTGCAGAAGGCCGGGGAGAAAAGCAAGACTCTCCTCTGATTTGGCCCACAGTCCTTTTCCAGCGTGGCTAAGGAAGGGCCACCTCCTCTGGATTTGCAAGGAATGAGACGTGACTGCAAAAGCAGCAACAGATGGTAACAACGTCTTGAGCCGCGGCACAGTGAGGAGGGGAAACGTGCCACACTCCTGCCGTGCTGCGGGAGCGCGGCTGCCGCTGAGACCAGCTGCGTTCGTGTGTCAGGAAATGAGGGGGGCATGCAGTAAATCCCGCGTGCGTGGGAGGAGGGATGTGCACCCATCTCGAGCTGCACTTACGCTGATTTTAGTTGCATCCTTATTTGCTACCTAAAAGAATAGAAAAAAAGGGGAATTAGACTCAGCACTGCCATCACATCAACAGGATGCTCATATTCCCACCCCGGTGGAAGGACAGGACATGGATCCATGCAACTTTTCTCAGCTTGCCATTCACACAGCCTGTGTGGCTCAGGGCAGTTCCCCAGGTGATGGGGAAGGCAGCAAACCAGTGCTCAGCCGGGGGGACTGTTTGGGTAAACTTCCCATGCTGCCCCACAGAAGCTCTGCCTTCCCCAAGGGTGAGAACAGCAGCCAAAGAAATGCTTGTTGCATGCTCTGCTGCTCACAGTCACTGACAAACACTGGGGAAGACGCTTCACCAGCAGCACAGCAGGGAAGGGCTTGGGCAAGCTGGATGCTGCATGGCTCAGGGCAGAGCTTCAGTCCTGAAACACCCTGGGAGCAGGTATCATGCAGCACATTTCATATTTGGTTATGTTTTTGTCTCCAGCCAACCACTGTAAACCTAAGTGATGCCTCAGACCTCACTGATACGCCTCTCAGGGAGACGGTCATCATTCTCCAGGCTTGCTCTGTCATCATTTATTGTAAAAGCAGCTCACAGTTTTTATATAAGGTTAAAGAAGACATTTAAATCCAAGCGATTTATTTCCCAGTCTGACAACTGACTTACACTTTCCCCAGCTAGGCGGCATCGCATTAGCTCAGTGTCTATATGCTTTGCATCTCTATTTGAGCTCTGCAGGAAAACAAGCGTGCCACAGAGAGGGGAGCTGGCACAGGCACAGAGGCTGCCACGGGCCACCCTGCTGGCACAGAGGACAGGGCTGGGGATGATGACATGTCCTGCACAGTAGGGCAGCGCAGCCTCAAAGTCCTGTTCTACCCCACTCCTTGTACAGCCCCGTTTGGCACCTGCAAGTTGTCTTTGCTCTGGTGGGGAGGGGTGCAGAATGAACTGGCTTATGCTGGGGAAATGCAGCTGAAAAATTTAGACTAAAGCCTGCCCTCAGACCAAGCGGCTTCCTAGGGGGAGGGCAAAAGGCACACAAGATTTAAC
Source organism: Calcarius lapponicus (assembly GCA_039654755.1). Taxonomy (NCBI): domain Eukaryota; kingdom Metazoa; phylum Chordata; class Aves; order Passeriformes; family Fringillidae; genus Calcarius; species Calcarius lapponicus. The sequence goes on along the minus strand of CM077474.1, from coordinate 14,859,394 downwards.
TCTGCTTCATGCATTTTAATTTCTACATCTGACTGAAAACATCTTGCTGAGCTTCAGATATGGACACAAGTATGGATGTGGACAAGTCACTGCGCCTTTGTAGGTGCAGACTGGTACCATGTTAATGTACCAACAGAGAGGTGTATCCCATGTGCCTTTCTCTGCACTACCAGTGAGCAGAGGCTCTCCCACCTTTTACAGAGATTCCTAGCTCAGTCCACAGAAGCACTGGTTTTGGCTTGTCCACACTTCATAAAACAGCTTTTCTTGGGACCTCATTGCTGATTTTGCAGTGGAACACTTATCATTTTCTGTTTACAGTCCTTACAGCACTGATGTTCTTTCCCGACATGAAGTCCCTCATGGTGCCTGCCCTGTACTCCTGCATTCCTCAGAAGGCCTGGGCACACTGATGCTTCCTACTGGTGGCTGGCACTGGGCAGAGGAAGCGCTCTGGGAATGCTGAGTTTATTCTGATCACTGCCTAAGCATGTTGCATTTGATGAAGAGATATATCTCCATAGCAATGTATTACCTTGCTCCTGCTGCCGGGGACACTGATGGCTAATTCGTGTGCAAGTTCTCTGGCTGGCTCTTTAAGGTACCACCACTGGATTTCCAAGGAGTAAGAGGTGGATCCGCTGGCTCGGAAAGCACAAGGCATCTCAATATCATCTCCCTCCCTAACAGTCACATCTTTGGGAACTTCAGTAAAGGTAGCTGGGAGGGGAAGACAGAGTTACAAGGGCTCGTTAACGAGAGAGATTAAAAGGCAAGATCAGTCCTTTTCAGTTTAACACGAGCTGTTTCAGCTCGAGAGCTGAGCGCTGACCGCGGCACAGGTTTCCTGGAGCCCAGGGACCACAGGGTGAGCAGAGCATCCAGGACTGCGCACCCGGGGCAGGGCCGAGCCGGCCCCCATCACCCGCACCCGCGGCTTCAGTGGAAAGTTTGAAGAGAACTCAAAAACCGCCTGGTCCTTCTAAGAAAGCCCTCGGTTTGATACGAGGCCACCGTGTGCCACTGTCCCCTCCCGCCGAGCGGCGCGGGGACTGTCCCGGGCTGCGCGCCCCGCTCCGTTCCGCTGCGCGCTGCCGGCAGCTGCGGCCCAACAACAGTGCCACCTTGTTCTGCCAGAGCCAGAGCCAGAGCCAGAGCCAGAGCCCGCCCGGGCAGCTCCCTGCCCCCAGCCCGCGCTGCGAACGCGCCGGGCCTGGAGCGGCCCCGCAGCCCCGACGGCCCCGCCGGCAAGTTGCGCCCGGAGCGGCCGAAGTTCCCTACTCACCGGTGACAATGAACAGCAGAGGAGCGTTGAACATCAGGTAACAAAGGGTGCAGAGCAGCCCCCGACTTTCCATCGCATCTATGTGGGCTGCGGGCGGGGACCAGGCTGGGGGCGCAGCCGGGCACGCCTCAATCCATCGCACACAGCGGGCCGGGGCAGGGCTCCTTCCCAAAAAGCCAAAGCCTCCCGGCTAACCTCGGTTTGCGGAGAAGCAAATATAAAATCCACAGCCGGCTGCTCAAACTCGCTCGCAGGTGGAAGCGACGTTTCTGGGAATGCAGCAACAAAATCGCGTCCCGCTCCTTCTCTCCACCGCGGGCGGGATTCAACTGCCCTGCGCTGCGTGGGGGCTCCCGCAGCCCGGGAGCGAGGAGGCGACGCCGGGCGCCTCTCCGAGCCCCATCCCACGGTCGCCGCGATGTCCAGCGAGGCGGCGGCGGGGACGGGGACGAGCCACCCCTCCCTGGAGCGCCCGGGCAGCGCCCGCCGTGCGCCCGTCGCGGGCTCTGCCCCTGCGCGGGGAGGCGGCGGCGGCAGCCCCAGCCCGAGCCCGCCTCTCCCCGCCCGTCCGCCCGGCCGCTGGATCCGCAGATCCGCTGGATGCGCGGCCCCGGCCGCAGCTGCCCCGCGGGCCCGGCCCCGCACCGCCCCCGCGACAGGCCCCGCCCGGCACCGCCCCGGCACCGCCCCGGAGCCGCCGGGCTCGCTCGCTGCCCGGCCCGCTGCGCTCCGCTCGGCCCGGCTGGCGCCGGCAGTACCTGCGGAACACCTGAGCCCGCAGCAGTGAAGCCGTGCTGTTGGCGGCAGCCCCATCCCCGCCCTGCGCTCCTCCCGGATCGCCCGGCCGCTGTCAGCCTCCCCAGCTCGCTGCGTCTGTTAACATGCTCGCTGCGGGGTTAACGTACGTTAAGGGAAAAAAAAACCCCAACAAAACCCACTCCCATTGATTTAGAAAACAGCATCCTAACAAGAAAAGGTTTCCATGGATCAGCTGTTTCTCAGGCTATGTCCCAATTAAAAAATAGAAGCGTGAAAAGTCATCAGTAAAGTCATTACAGTGTATACAAATCATAAGCAGAATTTGATTTTTGCAATAACTAATGCAAGGGAGCTGTATTTTAATAAATTTGAGGTGCATTCCTAAAATATTTGCCCTTCCCCCCCCCCCCCCCCCCCGGAAATTCCATTAAGTCACCATTTTGTTCAGCCACAACTTTATTTAATCACTCTGATGGCCTGGGACGTGTGTTTTAAGATCCACAGAAAATTTCCTCTCTATTTTTAATGGTTTCATTCTATACCATAAAAAAGATGCATGATATGTTATGCATATGAAGATTTCTATGGAACAAAATATTTGGGAACACCCTCTTTTTAAATAACTAAATCAGACCAGTTTTGATCTAGTCTCCAGCTCCCCAGCTACCTCCCTATCCCATCAGAAAAATCTCTGGTGGAGATCTCTGGACCCTGCCAGCTGCTGGCTCCCTGCTAGGAAAACTCACCTTTGCAAGGCTTCCATCAGGAAGTTCCAGTAAAATTCACACAGTCCTGAAGAATACCCAAACTGCATCAAATCAATATTTCTTGCTGGAAATTTTTTTCTTCAGAGCATTTTCAGCCATTCCTACTGATCTTACCATGACTTAATTCCTGTGACAGTCCTCTGGCAGGTCTATGACAATTTGCCTGAAGAGCAACTTGCCTTTCTCCAGATTGGTTACTGGGAGCCTAAATCCTGCCCCAGCCAGGCCTAGTTCCCAGGCAGGTGGAGTTAGCCCCCACCAGTCATAGAAACTTATTAAATAAGTTTCATTAAATAGTGTAATAATTGCTGACACTCTGCTTTTTCACCCAAAAGCTCAGTGTGCCTCATCCAGCATTATTCCTTTTTTCACATGTGGCCTCGGGCCCCCTATCACTGCAGGGGGTTTATTGTCACTGTGCCAGAGTCCCCAGGCAGTGCTGCACCCACCAGGACATGAGGAAGGCAGGGAAAGGCCATCAGGACAGACACACCTGAGGAAGCAAATCCAGCAGCCTCTCTGCTCAGCAGCACTGGTCTCCCAGTCAAACCCCAGGAATGGGTTAAGTTGGTCTTCTGCTAGAGAGGCAATTCTACAACTTTGTGCCCTCTGCACAAGGATTGATTAGAAAGCTCCTCTTGGATAAGCAGGATCAAAACAAGTAATTTTTGTATCAAATGGCTAGTGACAAATCATGTTTTAAACACTTTTACTCAAGCTTTTATTAAAATTGATGTTTAAAAAGTTCTTCTGAGATTTCAACATTGTGAAAATTTACAACAGTCGGGAAAGTGAAAATGCCCAGTTTATGTTAAGTGAGTTTTGGTTCTTAGAGATAAAAAATATGTAATAAAAATAAAAAGGAAAGGCAAATGCATTTAAACTTAGTTCTATTTTAATAAATTTAAGGTTGTTATTGTAGTGGTAGTGTTGGTTAAGACAATTCTATCTTGAATGGCTCTCTCAATATATAACACTAAGCCTTCAGTTCTGCTGTATTTACTACCCTCTAAGTTTGATTTTATGTGTAGCAGCTGACACTGAAGTGCTGATATCTTGGTGTTCAATTAAAGTAAGGAATAAGAAACACAACAGTGTGGTTTCACAGTCTCAAGTTAGAGTAATCCAAGACTCTTTTTATGTTCTCCTGCTAAAACTATAATGAGGGACTATGGTGCTCTACAGTCACTAGCAAGTACTCTGTGCAAATCATCTTGCTCTTAGGATCATAACAGCATTTGAAGTCATTTATTGATTCAATCTGCTAGCAAAAGGGACTTCTACAGCAAAAGCTCTCACTGCCTGCACTCTTACCCCAAACAGGTGATGAATGGCAGGAATGTCACAGGGAGAAGCTCACTTTGTAGTTGCTGATTCTGCAGCATTATCCAGCAATTCTCAGAAATCAGGGAAACTATTCAGGTGCTTAAAGTAAAGGCCATGTTTAGTTATTTTTTTTTTTTGCTGCAGCTGTCTGTATGGCAGATAGGTAACAATATTTTACACTTGGGCAAATTGAAGCTTATTGTTTTAATGGAGAAGTCCTATGGCATTCCACTTCCAAATCAGATTTTACTAGAAAATCCCTCTAATGTAGGATAAACGCAAGCACAGGAGCATTTGTTCAGTAACAGGACTCTCCATCCCTTTGTACAAGTGGCTTCATTCCTTGAGGGGATGGTGGCAGGGAGAGCTCTGAAGTCCCTCCCCTTCCTGACTCCTGAGCACCTTTCCAGGTGAGCCAGGAGGAGTCTGAAGGGAGCATTGGATGGGAGCAGCAGAGTTCCTCTGAAGGGACAGCCATCCCTGTCATCTCTGAGTCCCATTGCCATCCTCCACCAGTGACCCAGCTCCCCCTGGTATGGAATGCAGGAGCAGCAGTGCCCTGGGAGGGGAGGGATGGTGAGCAGTGGGTGAGTGCCTGGTGCTTCAGGCAGGGCTGTCACTCACAGGGCTGCTAGGGGCACACCTCTCTTGATGCTGTTGGACTCTGTTTTACAGGAAATCATGAAATTCCCTAAGTGGCTCCAGCACTGTGTAGCTGATTGATTTGAAGAATGTCTGTAAATTCTCCCTGTAATACTTTAAAATGACTAGCAGCTCCTCTGTTTGAATGACCAAAATACTTTCTAATGGCTGCTGCTTTAGGAGCCTTCTCTCCTGTTTGGAGTTAATCCACTCAGAAATTAGGGCAGTGCAGATTACCTTTGGAAAGAAGAAAGCTGCAAAAACGTCCACATTTACACACACAAAGCATGTGGGATGAGACATACTTTGAGCTGGTGTAACATTCTTGATGTGACATGGTATTCCTACAATATTTAAGTAATATTCATCTCTCCCCTAAATCCTCTGGCAGAAATAAGTCCTGTTCAACACTCTATTCTTAGATTTTTGTCAGGCTTTTTTTCCTTCTCATTTTAATCATTAGACTGACATGTTTTTGTAGTCACAGGAGCCAATTTTACTTCTAGTCACAGAAAATAAATGCCTTTGCACGTGACCCCTGTGGACATGGAGGGCTGGAGCAGACAGTGCTGTCCCTCACAGCTCCCACGAGGGGTTCCAGCCCACTCTGGGGCTCAGGGTGCCCCCCTGGAACCTGAGTGTGCTGTGGCTGAGGGGCTTGTGCAAACTGCATTTGCTGTAGAAAATAGGTGAGGAGCAGAAAAGAATACTGGATGTAAGAGAGACTCAAAAAAAAGCAAAAGTAGAGAGATGCTAAAACGCTCGCATCTCTGCTTCCAGCACAGTGACCTTCACTGTGGAGCTTCTACCTCAGAGGAGCTCATAAAAACAGGCTGGCAACTGCCACCCTGGTTGCCTTTAAAATGTCACTGGTTTAACATCATATCAGAAGGTATAATTGCTTTGTTTCTGCCTTCTCCCCACCCCCCATAATTCCAGTCCTGATCAGGCCCAAAACAATCCCTGTTTTGGGTCTGATCAAATATGAACACCATATTTGTGTTCCTGGAAGGAGTTTGCAAAAACTGCAAGTTCAAAGAGCTGGATTGTTTTCAATATGCACGATGAATTCCCATTTTCCATCTCCAAGCAGGGACTGCACTGCCTTGAAGTTATTCCAGGATCCAGGTGATAGTCAGAAGTCTAACACAGTATCTCAGAAAGAACTGATTGGTGTCATATGAGGAAATTCAGGGATGAAACTGGCAGACTGTGCTACCTCTTTGGTTTATTTATCCTCACTCTGGACAAGTGACATTTCCACCACAAAACTCCATTTAACTTTCCATGAAACTGATTAAGGTAGAAAGCATGTTTCTGCATTCTGGCCAGGCTCACTTTATGCAGCCAATGCATTTTTAATTAACTTTAGTTTCTACTTTTGCTTTCTTATCTGACATTCTTTGTTAAATGATCTAACAGGATGAGACACTTGTGCAGAAACATATGGAAAGAGAGGACAACATCTTCATAATAATGCAACAAAATCTCACATTCTAGTACACCACGCTTACAACAAAACCAAAGAGTTAGAAAGGCAGGTTATTCACACTGTAAAACATATCTGAAATTTATAGCATATAGCCTGTTTTAATAAAAGACATGATGCTGGCTGCCCAACAGACTGGAGTATAAGATGGCATGGGAAGAAAACATGTGAAAATTGTCATCTGTCAGGTCCATCAGGACGTGGGGCTGGCATTTGGCAGCTCAGCCTGCAGCAGATGGGAGCTGCTGCTCCTCCACTGCTCACTGCAACCCCTGCATACCAAAGGGATTGAGCAAATTTATTGGGAAGAGCTTGAGTGAGGTGGATCACCCAGAGGCTGAGAGAGGAGTAAAAGCCAACTCAGCTCAGTCTTGGGAATTAGAAAAAATACTCTGCTTTGCAGAAGTGTGCTCAGTGCAGGGTAGCAGCCAAAATTCCACATTACCAGGAGAAGCTCTGACTCCAAGATGTCCCAGCAGTACCCAACAGAATGTAGGTGAATTTTTCTGACTCTGAAATGTCTCTACCTACACACTGTAGGTAGAGACACTGTGGTTACTTCCTGGGAGTAAAATGTTTAACTTATATCAAGATCTTTAGAAATTATATTAGATCACCATATCTAAGTCCAAGAGAGAACACCTCTTGAGTTTGGCAATTCCTTGTATTTCCCACTGTGCTCACAGATATTCATAACATCTCCTACATAGAAAGCCAACATATATTTGATCTCAGAGAACTCCTAGCACCTCATAAGGAAAGAAATCCATGTAAGCAACCAACAGATCTGCAGCAAACTCTTAAACACTTAGGCATCTCAGTTCTGCAAGTGTTTCTGTGACCTGCAATATAAATGTCTCAACAATCTCCAAATGTAAAGGGGGAGGAGATGTACCTGCTGTGCAATATTATAAAGAAAAGTAAATGTTCTCCCATGTGTAAAACCAGAGAGTTTGCTTTGCTTTTTTAAAAAGCTAAGATTGTTTTGTCTTTCCTGTACCTTATTTGCATTGCCAGGATCACATCATGCTGGGCTCTCCAGCATGTCTCACCGTCTAGTATGAAGCTAGAAAATCTAAAGGATGAGAAATTCAAGTCACATCTATCCAGTTCTTTGGGAGAGATTCAATGAGTGACTGGAGAATTAGTATAATTACTGCTACATCACAGATACTAAGCAAATAAAGCCTGATTAGTATAGGTGGAGAAGTGAGTTTTATTTGCTTAGGATACATGATTTATTTTCCTTTCCTTATTTTTTTTTAAATAATAAATACTTGATAAACAATTGGAAGGGAAACAGTTACCATTAGAAACTCATCTCTTGCATCCCTCTGGTCAAGCTGAAGCTAAAGCTTAGTTTAAATGTGGTTGAACTAGGTTTGCTGATGTGGCTGCCAGGTAGCTCAGGAATGAGCCACTGTGGGTGAGAGGAATCTGCGCCCGCAGAAGGCAGGGAGCAAGCTGAGTCAGCAGGACTGGCAGCATCCTCTGCAGAGGGATGGCTCTGATTCCTCACCAGCCACAGGGGCAATCCTCCTGTGCTCACCTGGGGGCCTTTCACCAGCATCAATTGTTAAAAAATCTCTTTAACACACAATGCATTTTATTTGATGTAGATCTCTCTTTATATAGAGGGACAGAGTGTCTCTAATAGATACGGGGTATTCAGAGTTGTTGTGCTTTAAACGATTTATAAGATTTTCCACATTAAATACCTTTATAAATGGCACTTAAGCTGTGAGAACATAAGGGGATACTCCAAATGGATTTGGGTTTCTGCAGCTGGCATTTTGGGGTTTAAGTCCATAGCACATCAATGTACCATGTTTTTGAATCATGGGTGAGTGAGACAGCAAGAGAAAAGGTGTTGACAATATGAATCTGGTGAGTTGGTAAAGCCAAAATCATGACCTTTGTTAAGTCAGTGTAATCAGGAAATGTACAGAAGTCCCATCTTTCCAATTCATACTAGAGCACAAAAGATCAGAGTGCAAGGGAAATTTCAAGTGAACCAAGAACCTTATGGTACACATAAAACACATACAACATGGGAAATCATGTTGGGTGCAAATATGTGGACTGATGCACACAAAAGCTTCTAGGTATTCAATTAATTTTCCTTTACAGACTAAGAATACATTTACATTTTTTAAGAACTGTCTGCAGCTGCTCTCTGCCTAAACCACAAAAACCTATCCACTTAATAAAAGAATGCAACACAACTCATTGAAGCCAACAGTCTCAAAAAGCATCCATTAATTTTGGATGCTTCTGGTTTCAGATGTCTCTCTTAATGAGCTTGAATGTAAACACACTCTTAATAATTCTGCCAGAACTGAGCTAATAAGTCAATGTCTTCGTTTATCAAGTGAAACACCTGACCTCATGGTGTATGGATGAATCAGATGCTCTGACTTAATCATTTATATTACTTTTTTTTTTAATATGAAAAAGAAGGAGAATTTGGCCCCAATTCCCTGTTGTGTTCTCACTCCTCTCAGCAGCTGTGGCTGTTTGAGAAGGCCTGGCTGGAGCAGCCTGGCTGAGAGGGATCCCCCACAGCCCCATCCCAGCCTGCATTTGTGGGAAGCAGAAGGCAACAGGACAGGAGGCGAGTGTGCAGATAACCTTCCACTGACCACACAACTCCTCAGTCTGGGGTGATCCAAGCCCTTACCCACTGCTTCAGGGGGCTGTGAGGGACCATGGCTCCCAAGTGACACCTGGAATGACTCTTTGCTCCGAGCAGGGTCAGTTACCTGCTGCTGTGTCCTCACTGTGGTCACAGAGCCGCACGGCTGATGGGTGTGGGAGGTGACACTGGGGACATTTGGAATGGCCTCTTCACACACCAATATTTTATGGTAGGAAGGACTCAGACTGAACAAAAATCCATCCAGAAAATTGCTTATCCCCAAACTGAGAGGAACTGGACACATGAGCAAGTGGGGCTGTGTCAGGCTGGCACTCAGCTGGGAGGGGCTGGCTTCAGAGCTCTGGGCACCAGCCTGGGAAACTGAGGGGTGAGGGAAGGATGCCTTCAGCTGCTGGCTGGCAAGGCTGGAACACACTCCTGGCCAGGATGAATTTTCTCATGGGTAGTTTTCTTGCAGCCCGTGGCCCTAGAGGATTTTTTTTTCCAAAGAAGAAGGAGTTGCATAGCCCCAAAGGATCAAAAACATCCAGGAAGAGGAGCCTCTCCCCATTCTCCAAAGAGTTTGTGGCACTAGAAGACTTGGGGAGATACTGCCATAAAAAAAGGAATGAATATGGAAACTAAAAGGCAGATAATTCTTGATTCCACATCCTTCATGTGCAGACTCTGATGTTTTTTCTCAGTGTTCTGAGGAAAATGAAATTAAAAATAATTATTTCTCACTTCCCTTATCCAAAGATCTGCACTGTTTGACTTCTGACAGGTCATCCTTTGTACAGATTCTAGTAAAAAACACCAAAACCTAACCTCAGCATCTCATTTGGTAGATGTGGATTAGAAGCTCTGCATTACAGAGTGGTAATTAATAATTTTCATCAGACAGGAGTTTGTTAGTTGTGAAAAGGGTGGGCAGAAAACACTGGCTGTAGACAAAGCCCAATACACAGAAGAGGTATTTAACATATTGAAAGATGGATTCAAGGAAAATAATAATGACCACTGCAGAAATACACAAGTCCCAGCAATTAATCTACAAAAGCATCCTGGAAAAGTCTGAGACAAAATGTCTTCATTAAATGAATCTTTAGAGGTGAGCAAATGCTTCTAACAAAGAGTTTCATGGACAAATAGTTATATTTGCAGACTTTTAGAAAAGAACTGCAACACACACTTGCTCAAAGTGGCTGGGGATGAGCATGTGTCTGACTGCAGATGCTCCTCCTGCAGAGATAACATGTAGATACCAAAACTTAAGTACATCAACATGTTTCTCCCTTCCTGGTCTCTTCTGGGTGAGAGTCCTGGTGCTTGGATGTGACTTGGCTCAGATTAAACCCTCTACACAATGACAAATATTGAGCAGAATGTTTCTTCCCCAAGCTGCACCTCAGCCATGTGCAGCTCACTGCAGGCAGCCATCCCAGTGAAGTGAATTCCACCCCATCAAGAGAATTCCAGCTGGATTGGGCAGGACAGGCTCCACAGATGCTGGGAATTCATTTGGTTTCTGCGACTCAGCTGTGTGGGTGACATTTGTGAGGCTTTGCAGGGCAGTGGTCCCAGGGCTGGGGACTGCAGCTCCAGGAAGGTCCTGCCCAGAGCCTCACCTGCCTGCAGTGCATGGCAGCCACAGGGGAAGAGAAAGGTTTAATGGGCAGAAAGGTATTTGAAACAAACAGTTACAACTTCAGAAAAATTTTAGAATTCAGATGTTTACAGGTGCTTAAATATTAAGGCTTTCACTACACTAATCTGAGATTAATCCACTACGTAAAAATTGACATTTGTTTAAATAAATTGACCACACATAAAAATAGAAATTTGTTTAAACAAATTGACCACACTGCTAGTTAGAGATTTCCATTGTTTGGAACGTCTGCCTTATTTTGATCTCTTTTTAGGAGATAATCCTCATAATCCTGTGGAAAGTTGATCACAATATGTGTTCTCTCTTAGAGCCCTTTGCATTCAGCTGTTGTTCTGCCACCACTCACCAGTTTTGGCTACCGTGGAGTTCAGCTTTTCAGGAGGAAGCTGGGAAGAAGTTATGAAGATGTTGACTGTGGTGATGCCCAGAATGGATTCAGCCACAATACTGATTATTACTAATTACTAATACAATGTTAGCAGATGAGCACTGAGGACAAATCTAAGCACTGATTGAGTTTTCTATCCCAGCAAAAGCAGTGTTTTGCTTAGAGCTGGGTGTATATTTGCAGTCCATTCCAAGTTAAACCAGCATATATGGAAGCCCAGCCTGTTTCCCAGTTATTATTCAGCGTATGAAAGCTCGACGTGTGACACTTTCTGCTTATCTATTTTTATTGCATCTTCCCTAGCAGTGCAGCCTCTCTGGGCCATGTTTTACCCCTCGGGAGGAGTGCCCTGGCCAGATGGTGGCAGTGGGCAGGGATGCCAGCAGCGCTCTGTGTGCCGGGGCTGAGCACGGCCACCAAGCACAGCCACCCTCTGGGGGCACGCCTGGGCTGCAGACATGGTATTTAATGAAAAATCCTTTCCTTAGGATTGTTTCTCCTGAGAAGCCTCAGAGGAAAAGAAAAACAATGGTTATCTGCTGCTGTGGAATGCAACAGGTGCATCTGTGATTGGTCTCATGTGGTTGTTTTTAATTAATGGCCAGTCACAGTCCAGCTGTCTCAGACTGTGCTGTCACTCACAAGATTTTATCATCATTCTTTTCTATTCTGTTCAAGCCTTCTGATGAAATACTTTCTTCTATTCTTTTAGTATAGTTTTAGTGTATAATTTTCTTTTAATATAATGTATATCATAAAATAATAAATCAGCCTTCTGAAACATGGAGTCAAGACTCTCGTCTCTTCCCTCATCCTAGGACCCCAGTGAAACCCACCACACTGTGCAGCAGAGGGGCTGCTCTGCCTCAGCCACCCGGCTGTGCCTCCAAGACCAGCTCCTGACAGCCAAATCCTTCCCAAAATGCATTCTAAAGTCAAAACCCCCATGAAAATGTTTTCTGTGTTCCTGTATGGCACAGATGGCTCCTGCTATAAAGACCATCCCCAGTGTTTCAAAGGAGGCTTTGAATGGGAAACTTCTGGATTGGATTTCAAATCATAACCTCACCTTGCTTCATCTTGTCCTGATTACCAGGATTACATTATCTGCTTCATAGAGTATCCTCTTACCTTATGGGGGATGATTCTGTCACTGTCATATTTTCTGGAAAAATCCCCTTGCCCAGTACTCGTCTCCTGGGAAGCTGAGAAGCCTCAGAGAAAAAGGAAAACAATATTATTTCATTTGCTTCTCCTGTGTTTTGCTGCTTTGGAATGTGGTTTGGAGGTTGTTTATCCAACATGTGAATTGTTTTTACTTCATGACCAATCACAGTCCAGCTGTGTCAGGACTCTGGGGAGTCACCAGATTTTCATTAGTATCTTGTTAAGCCTTCTGTAAGTGTCCTTTCTCTATTCTTTAGTATAGCATAATAATATAATATAATATAATATAATATAATATAATATAATATAATATAATAGCCTTCTAAGAACATGGAGTCAGATTAATCATTCCTCCTCCGTCTGGGGACCCTGAAAATACCCCAATGATTCCTTACTGCTGCTTATGATTTTCTACAAAACCTTTCCTTTTCATGAAATGTGTATTTTAAAGTCCAACTTCGTGGCCTTGTTTTGTGGATTAGAAAAGCCAAGTCATATAGGCAGGACTGGCTGGCTGATTAGACTATGGTGAAGTTCATGGCAGTGAATCACACGGTTATTGAAAATTCTGATAAAAACAAGCAATATTTTTTTGCATTAGGAAGCTCTTCTGTTGTCTGTAGGCTCTCTGTCAACATGATACCATCAAGTCAAAAGCAGGTCTGTGAAAAGCAGAGGCCTGAAATTGGCAATTATGGCTAAAAGGACTCAGGCAGGGAGGCCAGGGTGGCCTCCCCAGCACTGCTGATATGAAACGTCCAAAATATCTCATCTTTTCAGGGTTAAATGAATAACCAGAGACGACTAAAAAAGCAGGCAGGCTTCTCCTCTAATGTGACTACTGTAAAGATTTACATTTTTAAGACACTGTCATATGTACTTTGTCTTTCTTCCAAGATCCTTTTTGTTGTTTTGGTGTACTTGGATCAAGCTGTACATCCAGCCACAGCTGCTGGCAGTTATCTTTGACCTTTTCCTGAGAAACAGCTGAGAGCTTTCCAGACTCCTTGGCTAATGGTGGACTTTAAGCTAAGACTAAAATGTTCATCTGATTGCATTTGAACTTGGGGCTTACTCAGGTAGAAAAAACGAGTTGCACTTTTGACAGAGACCTGCTTCCAAAAATATTGAGCAAGCTACAACTTTCTATGCTATTGAGTTGTATAGCACTGAGAATTTGACACAATATTCCACACACACTGAAAACAACCTTCGTAGTTTATGAAATGTAAATACCATAGCATGAATTTCTATAGATATGTGATCAGAAATTATAGGCTGCAGAAAAGGTCATATTTACAAAGTTAAATTTGTTGCAAAACCTAATGATTCACCTTTTAGTCTACAAATATATTAGCCTGCAATTTTAAAAAATTCTCCAAAATTATTGATTGGCTTTAGTATAACTCTGATAATATGTGAGGGCATTTTACACAAGCGAATGTTTTGGATGTGGTGATTCCACTATTAATTACAGAAATTGTCTGCTTACAATTCTAGAATAGCAACTGTCCTAAAACTGTCCTTTATTAGCTCTCTGCCTACATTCTGTGCAGCTGTACTTTGCCATTGCACTCAAAATAAACAGGAGTATGCTGCAGTAGAAGTTAATGAATAAATGACGAATTACTAAAACTGTCTGACCAAATGATTCAATCTCTTCATCATGAATCAGAAATTCTACTTATGTTTCTTCATCATCTGCATTTGCTTGTGTATGCTCCCTCAAAGCATGCTTTTTAGTTATCACTGTTATTACACACTTTAATGGTTGGTTAGATTTGTCAGATTTCTGCAAATTCAATGAAATGCCAAGCAGAGAAAGCACACGAAAACTCTGTGTTCAGAGTTGTTCCTACTGAAGAAGAATAATTTCTTTCCACATTTGATTTGTGCTGATGTTTAGAAACAGAGGAACGAAGGAAGGTGTTTCTGATGCCCATGCTGCCAAACTGAACACCAAGTTCCTGTCTTGGACTCAGCAATGGTTTTGGTTTTATCCCTGTCTTTGGACTGGAGGTTTTGTGAGTTGAGTTTAACAATCTCTGTGAAGAGACTGCACCTTATCTCCAGGACAAAGAGCCACATAAACCTTTGGTTTATCTAAACAGCAATGGTGGGGATCCATTCTTGGATTAGGACCCTGTGGAAATACCAGCTTGGAGTGACATGGGGAGTAGGTTATTTTCCCCCAGCTGCTCATTGCTATCAGTCACCTCTCATGGCTGATTTTCTGGAATTCCCTGGCAGGTGCCTGATGGGCACTGTAGCATTTGTGTTTGAAAAACTTGCCTTGCTTGTGCCCATAATTAATTATTTCTAGAACTTTGAAACTTTTCTCCTCAACCCAAGAAGTAAATTTGTCTTCCATTCCTGTAACAAACCCTGAGTACATTTTATATAAATGTTATTACTGACCTTTGTTCTCATTGGGAACTGCTGGAATCTCTTGCTCATGGAGTTGAATGGCATTCAATGAACGGTTCCTTTCCTCAACCATCTTAGCAGGAAATGCCTTTCAGGGCTCCAGATATTGGCTAACTCCCACTAGGGCCTTCTTCCAGCTGAGGATGAGTCAGGAATGCACAGGGATGCACGTGTGGAGCTGCAGCCCCTGCCTGCAGCAGTGAGTACCCACTGGGCCTGAGCTGGTGGGACACAGCAGGTGGGGGCAGGCAGATTTAGTTATTTCTTCCAAGCTGTTATATCAAATTTGTGTGGTTTTAAGCAGTGGTTTTGGTTCTTTGGGGTCACCCACAGCAGACAGGTAACAATCTCCATCCTCAGGGAGCAGGAAGGGAAAAGCCTCTGTGATGGAGAAGGAGAACTTCAAAGGCTTCATTTCAGCTCCTTCATCTTACACTCCTTTTCACCTGGCAGTGTCTAATCACAGCATCCATGAATCAGTTCTGCCTCAGGGTCACCATCTCCTCTGTTCTTTGACCCTCTGCAGATGAGAGCCTCTGCACCTTTCCTGGGGATGGACACTGCTCACTGCTGCTGCTGAGGAATGGTCCTTGCTCATCTCACACTGGCTCCCCTCTCCCCTGGTCATCAGCTGAGGGCATTTTTATACCTTATTGAAATGCACAAAAATGCACTGTCCCATTTGACAAAACTTCCAACTAATTACAAAGTACTTTTTGCAATTTCCTCTGTAATATCCTTTTGAAAGTTGCCCTGTTTTCTTCCTCTTTGAATGCGTATTCAGAGCAGGCAGATTTGTAGGCACACAATAAGAAGTTGATTTTGAAAAGAGGTAAATAAATTGCACTGGCTGGAAAAGGGTTTCTTGCTGCCCTTTTATTATGATGTGCACAGAACTTGCTACAAATTCTTTACTTTGCATTTCTATCACAAAGATAAATGAAATTGTCAATCCTGTTCACATTTCCTTTTGATGGCTATATAAAAGTAATAGTCAGGGTGCCAAAAAAAGCTTTCATTAATTCCTCGATTTATTAAGGTGAAAGGAGGACTATTTTGCAAACAAAGAAGAATAAACAAACTGTGGTGAATGTCCCCTCTTTTCCTAGAGAATATACCTTCTTTATTCCCAACTTTAGAATGACTTTGAGCAGTTTTAAAATAGATAAAAAACTTCTTGATTTCAGATTTCTGTAGCTTCATCTCAGTATTCACCACTGCAACTCTATACAGGATAAGTGAAATGTTGTATGGTAATGTTGAAATTTAATCCAGGGAATAAGACCACACTTTAAAAACAGGAAAAAAAGAGAAATTCTTGTACTTGTTCCACAGAGATATCTGATATTAAGGAAAATAAAATCAAACAAAAACGAAACAAAAAACTACCCCACTCCCCTTTTGATATGTGATAGATATAGATATCAAGGTCATCCCTTCAATACCAACTTGGGAAAAGAAGCCCTCGTACATCACATTTATTAGGAGTAGTCTGGAGCAGAACCAGCCCTGTGTGCTGCCATGGAGCTGCGTCAGGGTCTGCCCCAACTCCCCCTGCCTTGGCAGCGCCCCGGGGCTGCAGGAGCTGCTCCAGGTGGCACACAGTGCCAGCTCTGTCCCCACTGCTCTGGGCTGGGGTGACAGCACCCTGGGGCTGCAGGAGCTGCTCCAGGTGGCACACAGTGCCAGCTCTGTCCCCACTGCTCTGGGCTGGGGTGACAGCGCCCCGGGGCTGCAGGAGCTGCTCCAGGGTGCTGACCCAGGAGCATACCCTGCACTCTGCACTCTGGACAGTGCCAGCTCTGTCCCCACTGCGCTGCCAGACTCTGAGCACCTGGGCATGGGGATGGGTGGGAGCAAGAGCAGGAGGATGGGGAGCGCACAAAGCCCCTGGGGAGGCAGCAGAAAGCTGCACAGCAGGGGAAGGACATGGGGAAGTGACACGGGCACTGCCCTGGCAGGAGACACCCCCTGAGGTGGGCAGGAGAGCTGGGACCCTCAACAAGCAAGAGGGAGAACCAGATTATTCTTTCTCTGCAGATGGGGGCGAATCTGCCTGCAGAGAAGGTCAATTCTTAGAGTCTCAGAAATTTATTTGGACTTTGGCCCTTTACTTTTTTCTCAGCATTGTTTATTTTATTTTATATTTAATTTTATTTGTTTTGTTTTGTTCTATTTTATTCTATTTTTATTTTATTATTTTATTATTTATTTATTTTAATATTATTATTTTATTTTATTTATTCTATATTTTTATTTTTATTTTATTTTGTTTTGTTTTATTCTATTTTATTCTATTTTTATTTTATTATTTTATTTTTATTTATTTTTATTACTTTATTTTATTTATTCAATTTTATTTTATTTGTTTTCTCTTATTTATTTTCTATTTTATTTATTTTCCTCCCATAGTTTTATCATTACTGGCAGAGAAATGGGACTTGTTAAGATTTTGAGAAAACAGCAAGCCCCAAGAGACAAATGAATCTTCAGAGACTCTGATAATTAAGATGGGGAGATTTGAAAATCACACCAAGTTTAGCAGTATCATTGTAACTTCCTGGCTGCCTGGGAAGTATTTGAGCAGAGAGTTTGTAAATGTCCAGATGAAGAAGAAATCTCTTCCTCTGAAGGACAAGGTGGGGCAGCACTTCCCAGAACTCCTTGAAACAGGATCAAGACACCAAAGTTGTCTTTGTCCTTCCCATGAGCTGCAAAAGGTCTCAGGACAATTAGTCCCATCATTTTATTGTTTAAGTGTGGAGTTTAGAACCCCTGACCTTTTATCACATCTATTTAGCTCTATATCCATGGCTCAGGAAAAAATTAAAAATGAGGTGGATATTCTGTGCTTGGCAGAGAAATGCAGTGCTAATTCATTTTCTGGCAACAACAGTCCAACTGTGTTTAGCTTTTCCTTCCTGCATTCACTTCTAAATCTGCCTCCTCTCTTCCACTCTCCTCACACACATTAGCATCTCTATGTGTTTATGTGTCGCTGTAAATCTTCAGAGTCATCTTTTACCACAGTTCTTATTAGTATAGAATATATAAGACTTTCTGCAGAGGCTGGAGTTTTCAGAATCTGAAACTCTTGCTGGTTTAGCTGTGGTTCAGGCTGCCCTGAATGTGCATTCATTGCCAGGCACTCAGAGGCCACAAAGCCTGATATTGACTCTGCTGCTGCTGCAGCTGTGTGTGATGTTACTCACAGCCAGAGCCCCAAGCCATCTTCCTACTCCACTTTGAAGGAATCACTCTCTTTATCAGTGCAGGAAACAAGCAGCTTGTCTGCTACAACACTCAGAAACCTCCCCTTCCATCTCCTTCCCTCCCTTAGCTACAATATGCACATCAGATATGGGAGGAAAATAGCACTGTGTTTCCCCATGCAATTAATTTTACAATAGTTCAACTTTAACACCTTTGGACGTAAGCACAAATGGGAGGAAAAATTAAAGCTTAGATTCACAAAGCCATGAAAATAGCAGTAAACATCCAGCAAAAAAATGTTTCCTTATCATCTGCAAGCAAAGGATTTAGCCACTGGGAGATGTTTTA
This sequence comes from Calcarius lapponicus, assembly GCA_039654755.1. NCBI lineage: Eukaryota > Metazoa > Chordata > Aves > Passeriformes > Fringillidae > Calcarius > Calcarius lapponicus. The sequence goes on along the minus strand of CM077474.1, from coordinate 14,841,276 downwards.
AAACCAATTATTTTAAAACCTACATAAACGCTATTTCTGATTCCATGGGAAAATCCTATCCAGTTCCAAAGGCTTCCGGAAAACCAGGCATAAAAGCTTGAGATCTTACTTGAAAACAAGAGGTATCTGAAAGTGCAGCCTTCCCCGAGGAAGCCAATTTAAATTTCAAGTTTCAGACAAAGCAGAAAGACAAAATCTCAGAACCAACCCCCACCTTGTATCAAACCCAGCTGTTATTAAAGACTAGCCCCAGGTTTGGATTACAGCCTGCTGTGACAGACCCAGTGCCACCCCTGTGCTGGGGACACTGCTTTGGCAGCACCTGTGCAAGTGCTGGGCTGGCAGAGAAGATGGGCTCCATCAGATCAGCCTCCAATTTCTCCAAAGCAGAGACATCCCCCTGTTTGTTTGCACAGCCCAGCATTAAAAGAAGCTTTCACTGTGCTGAAAATGGCAGTATGCAAGAACGGAGTCCCTGGAGCTTTCCCAGCTAGATTGCTTTTTCTCCCCACCCCTTCACCCCTGCATTTTTTTCCCTTTTTATTTTGGATTCCCCCCCCCCCCCCCCCCCCCCCCGACACTTAAAAATGATATAAATATTATGGGCTAGGTTCTGGTCTCCTGAAGTAATAATATTGAAGCAGCAAAGGTGTTTGTGTTTAAGAACACAGGACTTTCAGCAGCTGCTTGGCTGAATGCTCTTTGCTATGCAAAGCTCTCCAATATTTCCAGTAGTGCCTTATAATGTCAGCCTTTGGAGTATGATAAGGTATCTCTGTGGTTTCATATTGCATCAAGTGGAAATCCAGCATACAAATGACTTGCTTGGGAATATTCTACACAAAATTATTGAGAATTTTAAGCTGTTTCTGCTTTTACTGAGGGAGTGAAATAGATTATATGGTATTGAAGCTTTTTTTTTGGAAAGTTTTACTTTTTGAAAAGATCATTTAACTGAGGAGTGTTATATTTATGGACTATCATATATTAGTGCTCCTGTACATTGCCCTCCATCACCCAGAAGGAAGGGCAGCACATCAGGTCAGCAAAAATCAGGTCTGTTTGGTAATAATGCTATTTCCAGACCATGCAACTACCAAGCCATGTGAGATTTTACTGCAATATCACTCTCTTGCCTGCAGAATGGTTCTGTACCTGATGTTCAATCATTATGTTCATTAGTGGGGAAAAATCCTTCAGGAGTATCATTCTTTCTAAAAAGCCATATGCAATTGTGTGGCTAAAAAGCAGAAATGTCTTTAATTATATCAACCATGCTTGCGAATTAAAGGCATAATAACCCATCTGCATCTGTGCAAATCGGGTATTAGGCCTAAGTCAGGATTCGTTTGTGTACATCTATTCAAAAAATAAAGGAGTAAAACACATGCACAAGCATAATGTTTAGAGTTTGTGAGGGATTGGAATGATATCAAAGGGCGTCAGAACAGTACATTGGTGATATCACACAAACAGAAAATCATGGGAGATGCTAGATGATGGCAGGAGAAAGAGGGAAATTTACTGCCACATTTAGACTTTTCTCCACAAAAGCAATGTGAGTACTCTCACTCAATCCCTCACTTTGCCAAATTTGCAGAACAAGGCTTAGGAATGTCTTAAAACTGGAGTACCAAGCTGGCATCCTTCCCTGAGTGCCAAAATATCTCAGGAGAGCTTCCAGTAGCAGGCATCAATATGTTCATTTAACTTTCTCCTCCTGATCAGCCTTCAGACTCTGGCAGGGAGCTACGCTCCCTCATTTTAGATGTAAAATTAAAATTTACATTAAAAGAGTTTAAACATCTATAAGGAACATCTGGAAGTCTTTTCCCAAACACTGAATAAGCAAAGGCTCCAGGACTGGCTCCTTTGTTTGTGTGTATCTGGTTAAAATACACAACAGCATCAGTGTCAAACAAATGGATGTACTTGAAAGAGCTACAAGGAATTACAAAAGACTCTTGCTCTCTTTACATCAGCTCTGTGATGCTTCCTGCTCCCTCCCCTTGTTGAAGCTGCTGCTGTAAACAAACAAACAAATCCCAGAGCTGCACAGAGGGTGTTGGAAACATCCCCAGCCATGGCTGGGGTGTAAATCCAGGCAGTGACACTGGAAAGGAACACACACGTGCTGAGGCTTTGTGGGACTGCTCCCTCCAGCCCTGGGACAGGGCAAGGGCTGGGTGAGCAAAGCCAGTTTTTCTCAGGATGCTTCTCAGGACTGTTGAGGAAGTGCTGCTAGGATTAGGAACTGGGCAGTAAAATCCTTGTAGTTTAACAGTGGAAAACAAAAGAGTTTCTCGGAGAGAATAAACTTCCCAACTCAAAATGCATTCTAGTGGGTCATTTCCTGCTGTCCTGATTTACCTGAGCACTCAGGCCTTGGCTAATCTGAGAGCAGCCCTGTCTACAGCCAGGGCTGGTGCCAGGCACAGCCATTTCAGCTTTATCTGCTCCCCTTTGGGAATTCCCTGGGAAGCTCCATTAAGGGCTTATGGTCCCAGTGCAAAAAATGCACATGGAGTAGAGAGTTCTCTCCAGCACAGATTTAAACCCTGGCTCTGTGTGTGTTAGCAAGCTGGAGCCTTGTCCTGTTAGTGCAGTTTGTATTTTGTAGTGGTCATACATCTAACAGTAAAGTACATTTGGTTAATACATCCATTCCAAAGAGCACAAGAATATAAGTAATTGTTACAAAAAAAACTTCTAAAAAATAGTGCTCCCTCTTCTGAGAGATGCAAAGGGATATTACTGATCAGGGATCACTGCTTCTCTCCCACTGAGACCATTTCTGTCCTTGGGGCTGGGCAGCCTGGGCTGGAGGAGACAGAAATTAGTGGAGCTCATTCAATAGTGACCTGGAGGAGTTGATTCCTTGTCTCTGGGTTCTTATGCCAAAAAACAAGGAAATTTTGTTCTTTTGCTCTCTACATATTTTTTTTTTTTAATGTCTGCCTGGAAGAAAATCTAGTTTTATCTGGCCTTAGACCAATTAGTACTTCTGCCTGTGGAACCTATTAGCAGCATCAACAACAGCAGATATGTTCAAAATATAAAGCTGGTCATTCCTGTGCTTTAATCTTAATTGGAGCTTTAAATCTAACACAGTTTTAATCGTTAAAATAATGCTGGAAAGAAAAGCATGGGTTTGAGGGGGGGTTAAATTTCTTTTATTTAGTATGTTCTTTTCAAAAAGTTATGGTAATTATTTTTATAGTGACAAGAGGATTATTTGACTTAATTTAATACAGAAGATTAAGTTCTCAGGAAAAAAAATACTGTAATGTACACAAGTGGAAAAACAATGCCAACATTTCCCTGCATCATTAGAATTACTTCCTTATCCTTCTGTGGGACAATTGTGTCCTGGGATGTGTGGTGAAATTTAAGGTACAACTAAAATGCGGGGCACAACCAAGGGTCAGACATCTGCATCCCACTCACAGCTCTAGCAATTCCTTCCCCCACCCCCTCCCCAAAATAGTTCTACACTGGGAAGTCTCCAGGTTTTCTCCCTTATAATCAATTTTTTAGAAATTCTTTTAAATTAAGTTTAGCTGTGAACTAATGGAAATAAATTATCTCTGAAGTATATCATGGTGGTCCTGCTCCTGCAGCGTGATGATGAATGGCCAGCCTCGTAAAATAGCTGTTAATAGATTTTAAAGCCAGAGGGGAAAATTATGATCATCTAATTCGGACCTCCAGCATGGTGCTGGTGCCTGGACCCCCCCCCTGCACCTTCTGCATCAGGGCCACAGCTGCTCATGGACATTTTCCAGCCAGACAAGCCCAGCAGCCCCTTTGGGAAGGGTGAGGAGGATTTTCACCTGCTGAAAATCAGACTGGTCACAGCACCATGTCCCACCACATGGAAATCTGGTCTACTTCTTCCTTTTTTTACGGTGCCATGAATCCTGTTCTCCTCCCTGACAGGGCCATTCTCTTTCTCTCTTTGCCTGAGCTTTCCTATTGCTCTTGGGTGTCCATCCCAGCAAGTGCCAGCTTTCCCTCTCCTCTCTGCAAACTGCCCTCAGCCCCTTGTCCCTTTCCTGGTCACCATGTCCTCTGGGCTGGCTCTGCCACATCCACTTGTTGGCTCTGGTTTTAGGGACTGACATCAATTTCTTGCTCAAGACAGCACAGTCTCTTTTCATCCACTTGGGGAATGCTTCACTGATTATAAAGAAACCATGAACAGAGAGAGGGGATAAATTACTTAACCAATCCTCTACCAATGACTTTGTTATGTCTGCTTTCAGAATTGTGAGCACCATAACTCTCCAATTTCAAGGTTTGTGCTCTAATCAATTACTTTGAGATAGGAAACAAAGATTTTTGTTCGGGTTGCTGTATTTTCCTGCCTGTATTTTCACATCCAGGAGAACTCTGCAAAGTAGAGTTCATGGCTGGCAGTGCTGATCATTACTGTTCAGAACTGCTACACTGTCCTCCTCCTACTTAAAAAGTTTTAATGCCCTGTGGGTTTTAAAGCTAATTTTTTTTCACTAGAAAAAGTCCAAAATGGAGTCTGAGTCCTGAGAACTTGCCAGTTTTGATTTGCCCAACACCATTCTTTCTATTTGTGCAGGCACTTTTCACCCTGCTGGGGCAATGTTTGCCAGCCCAGACTATCTATGATTCCTATTAAATAAATGCACAAATGAATAACTAAATAAAGCAGATCTACAGATCATCAGGTCTTGTTCTAAACCAGAGCATGACAGGGACAGGAGAAAGCCCAGAGTGGGCTCCACTGGCTGTCTCTAAGAGCTCTTCCCAGACACCAGGGGATCACTGAAAGAGAAGCAATTGCTGAAACCTCACCTGAAAGGCACTGGGAAGTGCCTGCAGTGTTGATTTAGTGACATGGGTTCCTGGGCAAACACCAGTGCATGGAGCCAAGGGAAGTCACTCCTCTGCTGGCTTACTCTGATCAAAAGGGATCAAAAGTGGGATCTGAAGGATCTGAATTGGCTCTTGAGAGGCTTTTCTTGTTAGCACTGTACAATGCCCATTACAGCGCTGTCAAGACTTGAGGATGTGAGGGCATAAAGCAGATTTCAAGCCTGAAGAGCAAAATAAATTACTTGGCTTGGGCAGATGGGAAAGGACACTTCTTTTCTCAGCTGTCTAGCAAGCCAGGAGTAGAATTTAGTCCAGTGAGAACAAAAATAGCCCAATAAAACCTACTGGCTGCAGCAGTACAGATGGCTTGTACCATCTCCTAAGCCATTTACTTTTAGAAGCTGAAAAATGGCAGAGCTGAAATTTTAGTGAACGTTTCACTGCAGGTGATCATCGTAGTGAGAAGTGTTAACTCAGGCTCTTGTCTTGCATCCCTTCTCTCAGTGTTTTAACACCTCAACTCTCCTGCCTCCTTCTCTCCCCATAAAGACCTTGAGGAGCACTAATTGTAGGGATTCACTTCAAAAACCTTACAGTACATTGTTCCTGCCCTCAGAAACAGTTGCTGATTATCACTTTCACAAATATTTACTGCTATCTGATTCTTGAATAGAATATATTATGAAAATCTCCATATGCCCAGGCACAGCTTGACTTAGTGGGTGAAAGACAACGACTCTATTTTGGATTCACACTGCTGAGAGAAGAACACTCACTGTATTGAATTCCTACGTCACTTCAAATTGCCTTTACAGATAATAAATCCAAATGTTCCTTTGATAATTATCCTGTACTAAAATTAATGCCAAATAATGTGCAAGCAAGCAGGCAGGCCTTTATGGGTATGATTACAGCATTTACTTCTCTTTGGGAGCTGCTGCAACTGTCTACATAAATAATACCATGCCATTATCCTTAAAGCAGCACATTTGTTTTACAATGAGCCCTTGCCGGGGGAACTTTTCACATATATACTATTGAAGCTTTCTGTGCACCTTAATCATCTATCACATCCTTTAAGGAAGATCCCTTAGAAGAGAACTCCTCCCCCCCCACTGCTTGACATAAAACTATAAAAGTTGCTAGGAATATTGGAAACACTCCCTCCCTTCTAAAAGACAATTTATCTTCTTTATTCGTTCTGCTTGAATGCCTCTGTAACAAAAGAAACTTTTACTGTGCTTTGCCTGAAATTCACAGGAGTGCATATGCTATAAGGGCATGGTGAACTGCCAGAGTTTCAATGTCTCTCCCAGCCTGACGTGCTTCTCTCTTTCCCTGCTGTGCTGCAGCCCCTTTAATTGAATCCCAGATTTTTGGGGCACTTGCACCAGCATGGAGATGTGCCACCTGCCTGGAGCAATGCCTGTTGTGCATTTGGCTCCTGGACTTTGTGTGAAATCTATCAGTTGAGACAATTCCTGTGCCCACTGAACACAGTTGACAAATTATAACCTCAGCCTGTTTGTTGCCATCAATGAATTCTAAGTCAACAGCCATATTTTGTGCTGAAGTCAAATAAGCAATAAGAATTGGGAGATAACAGCTTAATTGCAAGCTGGAGGGACCTCTGCAGCACCAAGTCCATGAAATTACTGAGCTGCTCCTGAGTGACTGGCATCAGAAAACCAAAAATACATGGAGGAGGAAAAATGGCAGTTTTGTTGCAGACTGCTACTGAGCAGCCATTACATTCTAATCAGAAACTTTAAAAGGAAAAGCAGGAGTAACTCAATTCTGAGGCCTTTTACTGTCAATTACAGCAGACCTTTTCTTATTCATTTTGCTGAGCAGCTCCTGAGTGATTCTGATGGAGTGAAATCACAAGTACTGCTCACCAATGCAGCTGCAGCTCTCCCAGTCTCACCACGTGGACGCTTCTTGCAAGTCAAAATGGGATCTGATAAATTATGAAACAAGGGCTCCAAAATTCAGATTGCATTATGAGTGGATTTATATTCTTGGATCCTTCCTTCCCTAGAGAGACAAGTTGGAAATTGAGGTTGGATGATATACATTGAGTGTATTTTCTCTTCCAGGGCTCCTCAGCAGGTGAAGTGTCACTGCCTTCCTCTGATATGTTCCTGTGCACTGTTCTCTGAATTGCCAGGCTCTTCTCTGCTCTGCAATGGAAAAAGAAGACTCAAAACCTAGGAAAACTCATCATGGACAAGGGATTTCCAGCCTGGCTTTGCCTCTGGCTCCCTCCTGCTTCAGGCAGTGTTGGGCCCGTTGATAACTCCATAAGGGAGGAGAGTTGGTGCTTTGGTCAGGGTAGGAACACCAGCAACACTGTGAGCACTGAGCATCATGGATAAGCCTCTTCCCCCTTGGAGTGCCCAGCCTCAAAGCTGGGCTAATAAGGCAGATACTGAGAACAGCTTTTTTTTTCAGCTTTAAAAATTATTTTCAACAACTTTGTTGATTGCCTCTCACCCTTCAAAACATATATTTGGGTTCCTAGATTTTGGAACTCTTGTAAATGGGAATCTTCATTTTCCCTGAAAGTATGATTTAAAGAGCCACCTTTCTGCCCTGATTTTAACATGTGTTCTCTGAACACTTTTCCATACCCAGTAGCATGCTCATCCTGTGACAAAGGCAGGGAATGAGGCAACACATGCTCAAGATACACCATGGCATCTTCATTGAGAGCTGGAAATCTCCTGACTCCTGAGGGTGGCAAATGATTTCATAAGCATTTCCAGGGGCACTTGTTGGGCTGGTGATACCATTAGCAGTTGGTGTCTGAACTTTTCTTGTCTCAGTTTCAATAAATTTAAACTGCCCCAATCACCTTTGGTAAGTGTGCAGGGACTCTGAGTGACTGCACTGGGACTGGCAGCTCAGACTGCAGGGAGGGCAGGAGGATTCCCTGGGAAAGCTGGAGTGCTGAAAGGGAGCAAAAGAAGTTTACAACTCCCTGAAACCAGCGGACCAGGGATAGGACAAGAGGACACAGACTTAAGCTGCACCAGGGGAGACTTAGGTTGGACATCAGGAAGAATTTCTTTAAAGGAAGGATGGTTAGACACTGGAATGGGCTGCCCAGGGAGGTTCTTATACAAAAGACAACACAGAGGGCTCATCTCTCCTCAGAACTAGAAATCTGGAGGATGCCATAGTTTAGAAACTGCAAACAAGAACTGCCAGAATGAGCAGGTGAAATCCAGCTATGGGTGCTGTGACAGAAAATAGGAGACTCAATATCCAAGGGGAAATAGCTTATTCTGTGGTGAGATGTCCGAAGGAAATGGACAACAACTGCTCAGACCCAGTCCAATTAAGAAAAAAGATTTAATTTAATTGCTTTCCACAGATCTTGCTCTCTGAGAGCCAGTGAAATGCAGAGCTAGAAAAGATAAAGGACTGCCTTAGGGGTGAATATTTTCAGCAGTTAAGTTCAGCAACATAGGAAACTCCATGCAGAAGAAGATATATTTCTCCTCCAGCTTACTTACTCTTTAGTGAAGTATTTGCCAACTTTTTTCAATTAGTTTTCTCAGTTGAAAGAACTCTGGAATTGTGAAGCCTTGCAAGGACACATGATTAAATTGACTTGGACAGGTGAGGTTCAGAGCTCACTAAAAGGTCATACAATTTAAACTGACAGATATCACAGAAGACAACCTGACTAGCCCAATCTATTTCCCCTGCTAGAAAAGCCAAAGACTTTTGGGCAACAGATTATCATGGATGCTGCTACCAGAAGTTATTTAACCTCGAGAGTGAGTGAAAGTCCCAGGTACAGAGACAGAGCTGGCTGCTGAGCCTGCCCCTGCCTGTGTGATGGGAAATCATCCCATATTCCTGCCCTGCTGTTCCCAGGCCCTGCAGACACTCCAGTGCCAGGAGCACCATGCACTGATTCTGGATGCAGTGCAGGTCCCTCAGTGAGAGTCAGAGGACAGCCCAGCCTGGCCCAGCTCCTGCTTCTCTCACCACTGGCCATACCCTGATAAGGAGAACAATCTAATCAGCCAGTGCAGTCCCTCCTACATGGAAGATGACTAATTGCAAAGATTCTCTATCTCTGGCTGAGGCTGCACTTCAGTAAATGCACAAAGACACATCATCAGGACACTTGCAGATATTTTAAACTTGCAGATATTTCAAACAATTTTAGGCTGTTTTACTAGTCCTGATTAGACAGAGATGTATAGTCCTAGTTCAGTGCTCAGTGAGGATATGGGAAAGAGAACCACAACCATCCAAGGTTTATTTAAAACCCCTTATTTAGTAACAGACCATCTGTTGTAAAGATGGAGAGACCTTCCCTAATTTCCTCTCAGGACAGGGATACAGCTGTAACCCTGGCAAAAGGACCAAGGCAAGAGCTATGAGACTTTACGCAGCCAGGATTCCATGGTGGAGCAACAGCACAACATCTTCCAACAAAGTGAGCTCCAGCACCCTCCAGAGGTGCCCACAAAATGGAAATAATTGGTGTGAAATATTCACAGACCCTCAGAGCACATTTCTCCTTATCTCAATGTGACTGAAGCAACTGCAGGAGCTGGTGAGTGGTGGACCTGGGTAACTGAGAGCTGCTTCACAGCTCCTCAGTTCCTGTATTTTGTGAACCAAATAACCAGGTGGATCAAATATGCCTGCTTTCCTTGACTAGAGTGCTATTTTCATTAGGTGTTGTTATTTATACACTCAGCTGCTCTGGGCTCTGAGTGGCAGACCAAGTGTCTCAGAGATGAGTCAGGCTGCTCTCCTTGTAGCACTAAATTACAGAGGGATTTTCAGTGCACACTGACTCCAGCAGTATGAAAGGTCAGTACACACGGATCTCCAGCTTCCAATGGGAGATGAGGAAACGCTTAAGCTTTTATCTTGTTTCTGAGTGCTTTGGGTTAAGCCTTACAAGTTTGCTGAAAGCTTTAGTGGCTTATATCTGCTGAATGATAGTGTTCAATCATGACTGGAGGGGTGTCCTGCACAGCCCTGTTTGTGGGCAGCTCACCAGCATTGCTCTGTCTGTAAGAGAAGCACAAGGAGGTATAATAGGGTTGGGAAAGGGGCTCTGTCATCTCTGCCCCCACTGGGTGGAACAGGAGCAGCCATCCCTGCAGGCTGAGCATGCTGAGGTGCCTGGGCCACTTTGGGAGGGGAGACATGGCAGAATGCTTGAAGAACTAACAGGGATGTCACAGACATCTTTTGTAAAAATCCTTTCCTTGGGATTTTTCCTCCTGAGAAGCTGAGGCCTCAGGAACAAAATGTAAACAATGATTATCTGCTGCTGTGGAATGCAACAGGTGCATCTGGGATTGGTCTCATGTGGTTGTTTCTAATTAATGACCAATCACAATGAGCTGGCTCGGACTCTGTCTGAGACAGAAGCCTTTGTTATAATTATTTCTTTTTCTATTCTTTGTAAGCCTTCTGAGGAAATCCTTTCTTCTATTCTTTTAGTATAGTTTTAATATAATATATATCATAAAATAATAAATCAAACCTTCTGAAACATGGAGTCAGATCCTCATCTCTTCCCTCATCCTCGGACCCCTGTGAACACCATCACACAGGGACAGAGGGGAAAGGGGAGAAAACTAAACCTAAAAAAGGTATTAAACGCTGCCAGAGAGAACAAACAAACACAGAAACAATTCCAGTGGCAAAGCAGCATGATGGGAGGGTGCACTGGCACACACCACTGGAATTTGAGCTAAATGTGACCAAAGGATCTTGGTGCAGCAGTGAGGGGATGAGGGAGGGTGAATGCACCTCGTGGGGAGCTTCCCTGTGTTTGTGCCTGTCTGCTGCTGAGGCAGGATGCTCACTGCTCGTGTCAGCAGTGAGAAGCCACAGCATTCTCTCTCAGAGGTAGCAGAGGGTACCCCTCAGCCCTGAGCAGGCTGGCAAGGTCAAAGCCAGCCTGGAGGGAATAAATCTTCTCCCTTGAATGTCACAAAGCCAAAACCTGCCTGATCACTCTGCCCTCAAACTCCAGAGCTGCTGTGCTCGTGGTTTCCTTCTGCACTGCTCCTTCAGATCACGATTGCCACCGGATTTTGTGAAGTACAAGTTTAAAACAAACTAAAAGCTTTCCTGAATTTTTAGGAAGAAGTGAAGCAGAAGAATCCTTTCTTTCCTGATTGCAACAGCCCTGGCATTCCCCACAGATCAAGCTCACCCTCAGAGACCTTGCATTTCTATTATTAGCATTGCTGGCTTTTGCATTCTGTCTTTACATTTCAGCTCTGGGTTGTACCATGGGACTACTCAAAATTTCTGCTTCCTTTCCATTTCATAAATAAACATGCATGGGAGCAAAATCCCCAAGCACTCTTTATATGCATGAAACTGATTCACCAACAAATAGCAATTTTGCTATGAAAACTGATATTTAGCTTTTTCTGTTGCTGCCTCTGCAAAGGGAGAGCAGTGACTTTTATTTTGTGTGTGTGTGTTATTTCTCACTAACACCATTTTTCGGTATAGCTTTCAGTAGCTCACAAAAAACTGGCAAAACCTCCAAGATATTTGTTTTATGGTAATAACACAAGTGATTACACTTCCTAAAGCCAAACAAGTGCTGAGAAATACTTTGCTTGTCTGAAACGAGGTTTTGCTTGTAAGCATTTCCCTCCCCACCAGCTCCAGGAGAAGAAGCAAAGCTGATGAGTTTCAAACACTCAAAGTCAGTGCCAGTGCAGCTCCTCTGACTTGTGCTGACCTGCTCCTGTTTTGGGGAACATAAAGAAAGGGGAATGAGCCCCCTTCCAGTCAGGCACATGATGGACAAAGCAGCTCTCTGTGCCCCAGGGCTGTGCTCCTGTTTTGGGGAACATAAAGAAAGGGGAATGAGCCCCCCCTGTGACAGACAGAGCTGCCCTCTGTGCCCCAGGGCTGTGCTCCTGTTTTGGGGAACATAAAGAAAGGGGAATGAGCCCTCCCTGTGACAGACAGAGCTGCTCTCTGTGCCCCAGGGCTGTGCTCCTGTGCTGACTGGGGAAATAACCAAATTCTGCCCCTGTTCCCCTGGCTGAAATCCCCCACCCACTGCAGTCCTGTTCCAAATCCTGCCAGAGGAGCTCTAGGAACCAGGCCTGAGCCAGCATGTGGTGTGAGCTCAGGGGCACAGCTCTCACACAGATGTGGCCCTGGGCATCGTCCCAGCCACACTGGGCACTGCAGAGACACTGGAGATTCTGCTGCCCATGGGGACAGCTGCTCCTGGGGCAGCAAGAGCCTCCTGGCACAAGCACAGAGCATTTAGCACAATTCCCTCCCTCTCTCCTTCTGCAGAAGGAGCAATGGAATCTGCAGTGTAATGTACTCGGCAAGGTTTAAATGATAAATGCTGGTGGCATTTCCACTCACTGTTAATATTAGAAAGCTGGGGAAGACTCCCTCTCCTGAGGTGAACCACTGCAAATCTGGAATATTTTAAATCAAAAGAGACAAGGGGCCAACTTGCAGTGAACTCCAAATTACAGGGAATTCACACATCCTGAATTTAGGGATCCTGTCTAGGCCAGCCCTGCCTGCAAGGGAAGGTGAGCTGTTCAGTGCCATGCCACACTTGGATTGTAGCTGAACTCCTTTCTGGAAGGATCTGGCAATCCTGGCCTTTCCCTGTTTTCTGTAGAGAGCTATTTCAAACCTTCTATAGAACAGAGCTCACAGATGTCCTTTCAGCAACAGTATCTTTCCAATACTGAGAAAAAGAAAAGTCTAATTCTTTGTTTTCTTCTTTTTAACAATCAAAGTCAACATTCATTTTTGTGTGTATACTGAAATGGTATTTGCTTTGCCTGAAATCTACCTGTGTATGCAATATTTATAGCAAACATGTTTTTATCAGAAACAGGTAATTAGAAAACATTCCAAGGACACTGCTGGAATATGCAGGAAGACTCTCCTGTTGCAGCTGTGGTTGAGAAGGAATTCTGGTCTCAGGAACTCCAGGAAAGCAGAGGAACTCCACAGCTCTCTGGGATTTCTGATTCAGACAGTGGCAAGGGAAGTGGGAGCTGCAGCAGGGCAGAGCTGGGGAGGGGAAGCTGAGCATTGCCATTTGACAGGGAAATCCCAGAACCTCTAGGAACAGCAGAGGTGACAGTGCTGACATTTTGCATATCTGTGGAAAGCACAGACATTCCTGCACAGAACCCTGAGAAGGTGAGAAGAGTGGAATTTCAAGGTGTCCTTCTGCCTCAGGTCCATGAGGCCTTGGACCACTCATCAGGTTTAGCTTGGATGCAATAAGAAATGATAATAAATAACTTTTAGGGCTCACTGTCAGCACCGATGAGCTGCCAAGGGCTGTCCCAGGCACTCACTGAGAGCAGGGCACAGGGAGCCCTGGAGGAGCTGAGCCCCTGGGGCTGGACACAACAAAACCTTTAGAGATGTTTCTTTTTGGTCCAGGCTCTGCTTTGGGACCTTCACCCTGTCTCAAGCTGTACTTCGTTTCACTGAGGTGAAAAATGAAATAGAAATGTTTCAATACAGCTCTGAAAAAAGCACCTTCAGCAGGAGTTTAATGAGAGGATGAGGGCAAGGTGGGATTAGAAATCCAACCCTTCTCAGGGCCAAAGAGTGGTTTTGGAAGATGCAGGGAGCTGTGCCTGGGATGGGCTGCCTGGAGTTTTGCTGCATCTTTCACTCAGGACATGGCTGAGGTTGCTCCAAAGGGATGCAGAAGCCACCAAAGCAACAAAGCATCTGTCACTCCTCCAACAGTTACTGAATTTCTGAGCAAGCTGCTCAAGCTGACACAACACACTCAAGGAAAGCAGACTGGAAGCCTTTAACATGATTTGCTGCATTCACCTTTAGGTAATGGATAAGCAAATATTCACCATAAAACCTCTGGAGCTGGTTGTCCACTCACGTGGAAAGAAAGAGGCTGTGAAACTGTCACCATTTGGAGGTTCCAAGAGAAATCTATCCAAAAGAAGGGAGCTTGAGGAGAGGACTTGTCACAAACCTTAAATCCAAACACAAATCCTCACATCCCAACCCAACTGCTCAGGGCCAGCAAGGCTTCACCAGGAGCCCAGCTCACACAGAGGCACCAGGCTGGGTTTGAAAATACATCTCTGACCTGGTCAAACTGTCTTGTCTAAGGAAACAACATTTCCTCAGAGCAGAGCCATTAATCCAGTTAAGTGTAATTAAAGCATTTGCACAAGTCTGAACTAATTTCTCTGTTTACAGAACAGATTGGATAAATATCCCTGTGAGAGGCAGAAAATTCATTACAGCAACAGCTTAGGTCCCTGTATTTCTAAGCTGTCCTGATATGAGGAAATTACTTTGGTACCCTAACAAATATATAATTTCAGTAAGCTCTTAATGTAAAAGCACTGTGGAAATAATGTCAACAACCTTGTGATGACTAATAAATAGGCTGGTGTACATCCAGCTGCACACAATAAACCTTTAGAGAGCCTAATGTCATCATAAGCCAAAGGAAAAGGTATCACCAGATTAAAACCCAGCTTTTATACACAAGCAGAACACTTCCCTCATATTAACACTTATTTTTCTCCTTATTCTCCCCAGATTGCTGCCCTTGCTGGCTCCACTGGCAGTCAGCTGGTGCCTCATGACACTCCCAGCTCTTTCTGGGCTTTGAACTTTCTCAGCAGCAAATCCTGGGGCTGCTGCATTGCTGGATGAAGCTTTTTACTTTACTTTACAGACAGAATTTTGCTTTGCTTGGTGCTGTGTGAGGACTGAAAGTGCCAGGGCTCCCCTCAGGGACAGAGAGGAGGGACTGGGCTGGTTGGGGTGCAGGTGTTTGGTGCCACCCACACCTCAGCAGGCACTGAAGGAGTGTGGAACAGGAGGGACCTAAAATACTCCTTTATTTAGTATTTAGTGTCCTGCTCCAAGACAGACACAGCTCAAACCCCAGCTCTGCAATTTTGATTCTTTTTCAGGGACAAGAGAGAAAACCCCTAAACTGTGGTGTGCTACAAACCCATGAGATGTGGGTTGTAAGGATATACAAACATGTGGTGTAACTTTAAGTCCAGGGATTACTAAAACATACCTCAGTATGTTCTCCCACTTTCAGTACCCCCTGGACTTAAAGTTACACCAATCAACAAACAATCTCCTGAGCATCCAAAAGTGCATGGCATGTTTGAATTCAGCACAGCTGCAGATTAGGGAATTAGAAAGGATACTGGCTGTCAGTTCACATTTTTTAAATGACTGATATTTTTTTTTTTCCTGTAAACCTCTGATTATAAATGGGTTTCACTATGACACACACTTTTGGAAAGGAGAATGTTCACAAATTCTCTTCCCTTTCTGAGTTTCTCTTCAGTATTAACAAATTTCTGTGCATTCCAATCTCACAGGAAAAATCTATTTGAGCAACAATTTCCCCTGTCCTTATTTTAAAAGATCTCCAACAAATCTAGCTAACTGCTGCTGATCAGAAGCATTTAATATTTAATTTCTATTCTTCATCTTTAGTCTCCAGGGTGTTAAGGTATATGGTAAACACATGGAAGAACACATCTAGCTCTTCCCACCACCCCACACCTCTGTTGTGCTCCTGTTTCCACAGCTCCAGTCTTGTCCTGGCCCCTCCTTGCCATGGGAGGCTGTGGAAGGGAGATTCCCTCCCAAAGCAGGAGCCCATGGTGCTGTGCTGGCTGCCCCCTGAGAGCCTCTGCTGCCCCTGACAGGGGATGGGATGCTAAAAGCCCAGCCAGCAGCTGCTGCTCTTTCCAGGCTGGCATTTTCTGACATCCTGTTTCTTGCCCAGCTGCACTGCTTGAGCTGTGAGCTGGCAGCTGAACCCCTCGTTAGGAGCTGCTGTCTCGGAGGAGAATGATTTTTGTAGTCTCACAGCAGCCAGACTGAGCTGCTGCTAAAGCACCCTTGCCATCCCAAAATCACCGTCTCTTTAGTTTGCATACAATAAAGGCATCAGCAAAACACACCACAGGCAGAGGCAGCCAGCCCTGGGAATAGCATGGCAGCCCTTGAAGTCCTTGAAGTGGTAATTGCACCACCTCTTTATTTATCCATTTGGGTCCATAGATCAGTTCTCCACAGGAATCCTGGAGAATTTTAAGTGGCTCTTGTTAATACAGTGAAGAGATAGGCTGATTACCTTGTGCTCATTAGAAGTGTACAAGGCTACCAGAGATAATTGGAGAGCTCTGTGAAATATTTGCCTTTCTCAGGTTGCAAATATTGTAGAACCTCATTAGTTTACCCTGCTATTGCCCATTGACTTACTAACCAGGGGTTTGCAACCTAAAAGGACAGTGGATGAATTCCTAATAAAACAGGGCAATGTACTGCTCCTGTTTCTGCAGATTTACTGCACTAAACAAACCTTCTGGTACAGTTTTGTGTGGGCAACAGACAAGGCACAGTGAGTGAGGAAACCGAGGTCAAAGAGGATTCAACTTGACGCCATATCAACAGTGTTAATACAAGTGCTAATAAAAACAGCTCTGCAAATGTGAAAAAGAGAAGAAAAACTTCTTTATTTAGCATCTATGATTCATTTCAGGCAGGAGAGCAGTGAAACTAATTTAGTGTGAAATAGTTTTGTGTCAATGTTCATCCACGAGCTGCAGTGACACATTCACACAGGTTCAGGTATGCCAAGGGATCAACACATCCACATTCCCAGCACAGGAAAGGCTGTCCTGGGCATGGCTGCAGGGAGGGCAGGGGCAGAGCAGCTGCAGCACCCCATCAGAACACCCTGCAGCAGGTCCCTGGTGAGGCTGGACAGCCAGGTTAGCTCTGGACACAGGAATCACCTCCCCTGTGGGCACAAACAGCTCTCCCTGACACAGAGCTGGGATACTCTGCCCCAAAGATCCATCTCAGCACCTCATGGTCTGCTCTGAAAGGCACTGAAACACCAAAGGGACCTGTGCAGAGCAGCCTTCCTCTGTGGGCCTCTGACAGACACACTCCAGCTTACACCACTGCACCCTGAACACTGCAAAGCAACCCCCTGCACCTGGTCCCAGTGCCACCAACTGGTTCTGAACCCCCTGCACCTGGTCCCAGTGCCACCAACTGGTTCTGAACCCCCTGCACCTGGTCCCAGTGCCACCACCTGGTTCTGAACCCCCTGCACCTGGTCCCAGTGCCACCACCTGGTTCTGAACCCCCTGCACCTGGTCCCAGTGCCACCACCTGGTTCTGAACCCCCTGCACCTGGTCCCAGTGCTGATAACTGGTTTTGAGCCACCTGCACCTGGTTTTAGTGCCACCAACTGGCTCTGAACCCCCTGCACCTGATCCAGTGCCACCAACTGGTTCTGAACCACAGCAGGTATTTGAATACAAACTCTAATCTTGATTAATCTCAAACTATTGATAGGAAAAGGAGGGAGGAGCTCTCAGCTGAACTGGAAGTCCTGCTAATTGGCCTATGGCAACTGCATTACAACAGAAAATCTTAAAAAGAACCCTCCAGAAATGCTAGTACCATTTAAAAAACCCTGTAGTTTCATGGCACAATTTAGTTCTAAATGATTATATAATTACATTTGTGAACGTAATCCTGTGGGGTATTATTCTAATTATAGACCACAATCCTTCTTAGCAGCTTTCAGAGAAATAATTTGTGTAATGAAATGAAGGTTTCCAGCTGCAGCAAATAAACCAATCTCAAACCTATTTTGTAAATGACAGGCTACCCTTAATGGTGTGATCCAGCTTGGATCAATCCACTGACTCTGTATTTGCCTGGATTTTGGGGGATTCCTTATTCCAGAGCAGAAAATGGCTGAGGGCAGCATGCTACCTGCAGAACCCACAGATGTGCTCTAAATGATAAATAATGCAACAAAAAATTAAAACTGAGGCCCCAGCTATTCCATCCAAGTGTGAAGCAGCACCACTCCCAAGAGCTGCTGTACACAGAGGCTGGAGACAAGGGAATCCTGGCCTTGGGGACGTGTTTATTCTCATGATAAAAAGGAAATTTTGCTCAGAGAAGCTTTTTTGTATAAACTGCATTGCAGAGCAATGAATGCATTTGAAAAGGAAACACACGGCGACTCCAAATAGGCGCAGCAGCCTTCACCTGTCTAAACTGGAATCTTTCCAGATACTAAATGTCTCTGTAGACACTCCAATGCCACTGAGCAGTGCTTCATGGTGTGTTACCTGAGCCCTGGGATAAAATCTCTTCACCACCACCAGTCATTAGCTGACACAAAGAGCAGCTACAAGGCAGCTCCTACTGCAGCCTGGTTGCTCATAAGCTGTCCTGAGGACACCTCTGCACCCCTGAGGACACCTCTGCAACCTCTGGCCATGTGGGCCACCTTGTTTAGTCAGAATCTTCCTGAGACTGTGTCCAGCTCCCCTCCTACTGCTTTTTGTACAACATCTTTCTGCAACCCCTCACAACAAGGCAGATTATGCCAACGCAGAGGTGTTGGAGCATCCTGTGAGGACAGAGGTTTGCAGAAGCTGGAAACCAAAGGCACCCCCAGGAAGTAAATCTACCTTCATGCAAGAGGAGGATGTTGTTCTTTGGTCAGGAGTGCACTGGGAACAGGGCTGGGTTGTTCAGCTACTCCCCAGACTTGTGCCTTCCCAAAGCACTGCAACTGGGCAGATAATGGTGTATCCCCACAGCAGTTTACACTGGGAAAAGATGAGCAGGGAACACCCAGAGGAATACAAAAAACAGAGGCTGAACCTATTCAATTTGACCTGTATATTTTGGGCTGAAACTTACACTGGGGAACACTGCATAAAACTTCTGCTCTTGATTCTTCCTGAGGCTTTTTTATCCTTACTTCCTTAAGCAGCCAACCAGTAGACTCTCAATTTTTTTTGGGGCTCAGCATTGTTATAAATGTTGATTATTGGTGTTATAATTCCTTATAAGTAGGTATACTTTGATCTGCTATAAAATCAGAGTACTCACACTAGAGCCAACACAGAGCATGGCTGTGCCTGTGCAGTCCAAGGCAAAGGCCCATGACACAAGAACATCTGGAAATTACTAGCACTTGTACCTTTAGTCAAGCATGCCTGCTAGGCCAGGGCAAGAAAACAGATATGCCTATTTTATGTAGCTCTTCTTTTACAATAATAGTGTTTGTAGAATTGGTAGTCAGTTTGAATTGTGTTCTGTACACTGCATTATATATGCAAATTAATTCCTATTAATCTTTATAATGTTAAGCTCCTGCTAAAAATGTTCATTTAAGAAGTGCCTTTGTTCTTCTGTCTCCCTAATTTCAATTCCCTTCAGTCTCCTCACCCTGTGTATTAAAGCACTTTATTAATTTTGTCACGTTAATCTGATCAGTGCTAAACACACCACCATTTCTAAAGGCCTGAAACACGAGGCTAAGCTGCAGTGACACACAAACAAAAAGCTCAACGGGCACAGACAGCAGCTCTGGGCGCCTGCTCCCACCAGGAGGGGACAACCTGTGCCACCCATGTGGAGGTGACAACCCTGCCCACCCAGCCTGGCACCGTGGCCAGAGCAGAGAGGGCAGGGCAGCAGGGGCAGGACACACAACTCAAACCTCCTCAGAGTAACAGGGGGGTTAATGGTGCCACCAGAAAGGAGGGGATCAAACCTGACAACAGCCAGACCCATCAAAATCTGTGCCATCCTGATGGGGAAAGGAAGGCCTGGAGCAGAGAGGATTATCTCTGAATGGTGATTACCCAGGTCTATGGCATTAATTCTGAAATTATGGGATGAGAGTAGAGAAGTTACTACGAAACAGAACTGTCTCTACCGACACAAGATGGCCATGCTAACAAACTGAGGTTTTATACCAGAACACATCTGTAAAGAAAGCAGGAATTCATGAGGATTCATAAACCACTATGTAATTAAAAGAACAAATTTCTATTCTAAGATTAATTTCCATTCCCAAAAATGCGTGTACAGAAAATTGTTGTTGATTTAAACACACCAATACTTTGCTAGAAATATATTTTCTTTTTCCATTTATGTTTGCTAAATTCCTGCAAGATTTTAGCAAGTGTTTTGGCTAATACCAGATGAAAATGCAGATAATTTGATGTTCAGGGGGTACTGAAATAGAGCTGTACTATATAACTTGCCCAGAGCTCCAGGCAGAAGCAACAGCAGGCACAAACAGATTTTTCTGACCGAGCATATTTGATCTCATTATGTGATTGTTGATTAAGCTATGCCTAACAGGTAGGTTGTGATTGATATCACAGACTCTTAAAAAAAAAAAAAGAAAAGAAAAAAAACCACCCCCAACTATTTTTCTTGAATAAACATGCAGTCTTAAAACAGAATTTCAAAACTTGCTTCATAAACAATCCACAGCCTGACAGCTTTTTGCTTACATGTAGTATTAGCTATTCTATGCCAAAATTATTTTCTCCTTAATAACAGAATCAACTTATTATCTTGAATACTTCCAGTTCATTAAATGCCAGTGACATAATTGGGAACTGTATGATATGAGGAGGAAATATGTGGCTTGCAGTAAGCACAAATATTAATTTAATTTCATTTTTCAATTCATTTTGAGTAATGAAGAAGGGAAAGAAAAGGAAACAAAATAATGTGATCCAACGACACTGGTGTGCAGCAAGACTAAACAGGACATAAACTAAAAGATAAACTGCACTAGTCACATCTGCATGTTCAATATTAAAAAATATACCTATGTTTGGAATGAATTTTCAAGGCCTGAGACAGACAACTTCATGATCTGTGATTAATCACAGAGGAAAAACACCCATTCCCATACCAACTGCTTCTCTGAAAGCTGGATTTGTTGAACATGGAGTTCACCTATACAGTCAATACACAGCTGTGAGACATAATCTAGACACCTGATGCTGTTGAAATACACAAAGAATAAGAAAGACAGCAAGTGGTAAGAATTCCTTTTCCTATCTCTGGAAAAAAAGAACATCTGTAATTATAACATTTTTCAAGTTCAGCTCAGTTCAGGAAGATTTAAATTCCTTATATAGTTTTATGCACAAAGCCACAATGTCTTAGAAAACACGACTGCATCACAAATTCTGCTTTCTGTGAGAGCTTTGTTAAACTCATTTGAGAGGGTGTATTTTGTAGACTTTTATTCTTTGTTCAAAAAGCTTTCAAATCAGAGAACATTTGACATAAAGAGCAAATTGGTTTGGATGAGTGGTTAAAGGCTTTGGCCACAGCCCCCAGTCCTGCTGACCACCCAGCAGAGCGTGGTTATGGCTGACTGAAAGGCCTCCCATCATTATTTATTCTTGTCTTCACCAAAGGGCTGAGCAGGCAGAATTGCTCAGACACACTGACTGCCCCACGCAGTGCTCCACAGAACTTTAATTCTCTGGTTTAGAAAAGGTTCCTGATGCATATGATGAGTGCAGGGGTCACTAATCACCACAAGGACTGGATCCAGTCAAGAATGGCACACACAGGGGCTGGCCCTGCTCCTTTGGGCTGCTCAGGACACCGGGCAGCAAAGGGAACCATTTCTGGACAAGCTGATCTGTCATAGTTTCTAGGCAAAAATCCTGTGTCTTAAACAGCTGTTGGCAAACACTGCTGTCTATAAGTTTTCAAACAAGACACCTGAGTCATCCATTAAAAACCTGAACTTCCCTAGATCTGGATAGATCCATTGGAGCCTGGTGAAACAGTGCCATGGCACTGAAGGTGGATTTCCTCAAAGTGAGCATCATCCTGTCTGCAAACACATCATAAGCACGTGAGTGTGAAACACCTTCCCACCATAATGCTTTAACTATTAATGAGAGAATATTCTAGTTCAATAAATATAAAAACGAAATGGCATCTAGCTTCAAGCACTTGAAATAAGATTCACTACATGCCTCCTACAACCCAAAAGATATACATAAGCCTAAACCAAACATGAGACTCTGCCAGGGATGCAAAAAATGGGGCAATAGCAGCTTAAGCATTATTACAGATTTCTCAAAGGTGCACAGTGGGTTTCTGAGTGCTCAGTTTCCACAGAAACTAAGCTACAGAAGATTCCTTGCCTTTTTAAAGTCTAAGTTCTATTAGAGACATAACTTTTTTGCAGGTTTACCTTTTTAGTTGAAATAAATATGTTTTGTAAAGTTTGGAAAAGTGCATCTCTGAAAAACTTAATTATCATTATCCAAAACACATAAATATCAAAAATAGGCACGAGCCTTGTAGCAGTTAGTGGTACAGTGCTCATGGCAGTAATTCAAATTCTCTTTAATCCTCCACAGAGAAGTCTGTCATCAAGGCACACTGGCCATAAAGGTTAAGTAAGTTTTGGCAGAGCTACAAGATGTTTACAATTAAAACCAATAACTTCAGAGATGCAGAAGTGTGAGAGGAGAGTTGTCTGTGCCTTCTGCAGCAGAGGGGATTGAGATTCTGCCCAGCTCCTCACATATTTGATTGCTTGATTTATTTCCTGGGAGCCCTTCATTTCAGATGGCATTCTACTTCTTTATCTTTTTTGTGCACATTTTAACTTGTTTACTGATTTACTAAGCAACTTTATATTAGCTCCCACCCAAAGGACTGCTGAAACTGCTCTAAGTATTTACTTTCAATCAGACAGCTTTTCTCTTCCATTTGTTTTCTTGACATTATCAGTGCTTTCATATGAAAGAAGAAGCTCCAGCAGGGCACCTCTATCACAGTGGCTACACATTTTAATCAGAAGGTAGAGGAAACAAATCTGAAAAAATTAATATAAATAGGATGCTTGAACTTTATAACATGACTCTCTCACAGCTTTATGTCACAGGCATGATAGCTACTGCAATAGGAAAAGTTCCTCTCAGTGAATAATTGGAGAATACACTTCTGATGGTTTTTTCAGAGGCAATTTACAGAATACAGCTGCCTGCACTCAGATCAAAGTCCCTGTTAAAATGGCCAGATTCCTCCTCCCTGATAGGACCTGCTCTTCAGCTTCTACACTGAGGGCTCCTCTGATCTCCCTCTCACAGCTACAGCAGAGGTCCACATTGGAATGTGGTCTTTCAGTAAAAAAATCAAAGTATGCCAGTGGCTACAGATGAATATATAACCTGAGCCTACAGATCTAAGCCTGGCAGAGTAACCTGCTCATTTCTTACAATCACCAGTAATTTCAAAAACATACATGCTTGTTTTCATTTTAACCCAGCTGAAACAAATCTTGGTCTCTTTCAGTGGGCCTAGCCAAAGAGAAGAACACATGTATGTAGGTTTCAGGATACTTAAGTTTATAAGGAAGTTTCAGGGGTAGGAAAAAATGCTCAGATTCCCTTTAGTGGATTCCATAGGGCTTTTTAATTTATAGCTGCTTTTCCCTGGGAAGGACGTTAGAGCAGACCTATGTTGTCACTGAAGGTCAATATGAAAATCCCTTTAATTTCATGAATTTCCAAGCTCTTTTGTGGTTAAATCACCAAAGACAAGCACTGAACACCAAATAAGCACCAATGAACACCACTAACTTTAAACTTCCATCATCCCTAGAAACTACTGGGAGTACAGTGAGCTTAACACACTGGGTGGTAGACACAGGAGATTATTAAATAGTTATGTTGGTTCTTCTGAGAGCCAGAGCAGCACTCACAGTGCCTGACTCCAGGCCTGACTTAGCTCTTCCTACTACTTTCAATTCAAGCTGTGAAGAAGCAGACACAAACCTCAGAAGCAGTAAAAACCAGGGCTCCTTCTCCCATGGAAAAAAACCCCAAAACTACCTAATTCCCATGTTCCTGAATTTCTGTAGCTGATTTCTTGGTGACATTTTTCATCTTGACAGCACATTCATGAAATGTGACAAATTTAGGCAACAGTCTCGCACTGAAAAATGTTCCTGTGAACTTTTCCCAGTTAAGCTGCAATGAATTTGCTTAGCAAAAAACAAAAGGTTTTCCCTCAGCTTAGCTTCCAGTTACTTTGATACATGATGCTTCGAGTAGTTTTAAAAAATGGCCCCGGCCTGGGTTTTGTATTAGTTTCTGAAGCTCAGATCATTGTTCAAGATGCTGTGACATTTCTCACTGCTGGGTCTGAGAGAGGACTGTGGCTTTTGCAGTCCCAAGGCATCCCCAGCACCCATTTCCACAGAGTCCAGTTTTCCAAAGTGCCCTTTCAGTGTGTGGCAGCAGCTCAGTGTGTGACATCAGCTGGCTCTGCATTGCTGCAGAATGCAATCTTTAATTGTCAGATGCTGGAGCTCTGGCCAAGTGAGCTGGGACCTGTCTGCTGCTTTTCAGGCCATCCAGGGATGAGTCAGGCCTGGGGAGGTCTCACATGCCTGAAATGAAGCCATAAACCCTGTCACAAAACCAGAATGAAAGCTCTGGCAAGCTGAGAATGGCTGGAGTGAATGATGGCCAGGGAGGGTCACAGACAAGATGGGCTCAGCAGGTTCCTGTGGCATTTCATGGGTTATTAGTCCAGATGGAAAATACAGGCTGGCATGTCTGTGTGGAATGCAGAGGAAGAGGGCAAGGAGCTGCCCGTGCAGAGGGGTGTCCAGGAGGCTCTCAGCCAGCTGCACTCACAGCCAAGAGCCTTTTAATCCTCTTCTGCTTTTATAACCTCTCTCTACCTCGTGAGTGGAATTTCAGCACCAAAACTCTGAAGGTCATGTTTTGGTGGATGTTTAACTTCACAACCATACTTTCTACACAGCTTTCCCTCATCCATGGGGCTTTAACCAAGACTGCAGGACAAATGTCCTTTCTGAGAGAGATTCTGACGTGGGTGCATGACCAGGTTACCGCAAATTATAATAGAAAAAATTCTTTGTATTCATTACTAGAGAGTTCTGAGAGCAACAGCAAAACTAAAACTTCAAGATCCTTTTAAAGCATATCCTAAAGCCCTCTGGATATTTCTATTTTATGTAAGCTGCTCTTATGCTCTGCCTACAAGGGTCTCACTGTAAATGTAAAGAGCCTCTGAGGCTGTGCTAGCAGGACTAAATTGGAAGATGCTTTTGGCTGGACCAGAAACACAAACCCCCAGCTTTTTCTTGTGGTGGAATTTGTTCTTACGATAGAAACCAGCTAGGAAGAAATTAAAAATCAGCTCCCACAGCAAATGGGTACAAAAATTGTTTTGGATGCTACATACAACAATGAGAAACAGAAACCAAAGTGCAGTAGGGTAACACACACATTTTATCATCACCATTGAATTACCAAAGCCCACAGCCAGTCTGGAACAGAACAAAAAGCACACAAAGGAGAATTTTATACTAACAGTGTTCTCCTAGGGGATAAATGTTATACAAATACCAGAAATGCATAACCTTACCCTCGAGAAGCAAAGTGTTTCTTGAAATGGGATGCTAGCATGTTCAAAACTCAACCAGCCTTTGTGTTCTTAGGAACACTGCACTGCAAACATGACTCTGCTTTTGGAAACTTCCCCCTTTGCAGGCTGCTGGGGTAGTTTAACAACAGATCTATTAATTTCATCACTCCCCATGAAACAACCATAATGCTGAGCTCTACTATGCCTGTGGGAACAGTTTGTTTATTCTTGCTTAGCATGAGAAATTCTGTAAGAACAACTTGTGAATAGAAATTTTAGAAACTTTAAAATTAGAAGATTGGAACCATTATTTAAAATTGAGCACCAACAATTCATTTAGGGGAAATTCACTTGTGTGGAATTTGTGTTTCTTGGAGCTTCAGGCACACTGGACAATTGCTGGCCTTCCATCTTCAATAAAACACTGTTAGTTCAGCTCTGCCATCCACAAATCCTCAATTTTTATCCATGATTCTTAAAACCTTTGAGCGCATACTACAAAATGTAAATCAGGCTTGGAAATGTTCATCTGTGATCAGCACCTGATGATTTGAGTGACCTGAATTTGGAGAATATTCATGGAAGCATAATAATTAGACATGGAAAAGACCTGAGGCTGTCTGCTATTACCTAGTTAGTGCAGCACTGAGCCAGGACTGATTACTTTTGACCAATCTCATTTTGCAAAGAGCTGTGTGAAGAATCTTCCACTCCTTCTCTTGAGAGGTTTTCCCAATAAAGCAGCTCTTGCTTTTAAAATATTTGTCTTGATAACCTGCACCCACTTTTTGCGCAGTCTGCTTCACTTTAATACTAGGAACACATTGCCTTGCTTTAAAGGAAAGTGTGTTCAGCTTTATCAAGTATCCAAGAACATTCCAGTGGCTCTTAAGCTTTTGTTTGGTTGTATTGTTCTCTACGTGCTCTTCTCCTCAGCACTTCAGAATCTCAAGGGCATTCCTCATGTATCTCCTGTACAAGTTCAGCCCTCCAGAAAATGGATAAGGAATGAGAAATTTTACTAGAAGTAGTCTATGAAATCCCCACTAGACTGCACAGATGGCCAGAAATCATAATTGGAAGTGTTCATACATATTTCAGAGTGATACACTGGGAAAAAAAAAAAAAAAGATAAAATGCAAGAAGAAAGGAGCAGAACCCCTCAAATTGAGATGAACTCTGGCTAAAACTAAGTTGGTGTTTCCCCTAAACATCCATCATGCAACCCAAATGACAACACTTGAATTGAACAGGTGAAGCAGTGGTAACCAGGACTCTCAAGAACAGAGACTGCTACAAGTTGATTGCCTATCTTACCTTCAGCCAGAATATTAAATACATGAGCAAATTGCAATTCTGATAGATACAAACTACCCAACAGGATCTATATAAATACAGAGTGAATTAGAAAACACAAAGAGCCCAGGCTCTAGGGCTGGGCCTTACTGCCAAGGCATCTCTGTGGCTGACATCATGCATAAACAATAACAACAACCAGGCTTCCTGGAGCCCTGCCAGCATGTGGGTTTTGTCTTAAAGGATGCACTAGCCTAGTGTCAACATCATTATTAAAATCATGTAAAAATTCACAGACTTAGAAAAAGAAAGGAAAAGACACCACACCCAGAAAATGCGTGAAGAAACAGGAAGAAATCCAAATATAGACATTCCATCACAAAGATTTTATCGGTGCCAGGTAAGAATGATTTTCTCACTCTTATCTTCAGCAGATTTGTGCCAGTTTTGCAATTTTTGTGCTTTTACATCCCCCCTGCCAGTACATCAGACATTCCCCTCCCTTTGGAGTACACCCAAGGAAAATGTATTCCAACCTCAGGGTTGGATGAGCCATGGCTCTAAGCCAGGGCTTCTGCACTGAATTCCCAGATTTTTTCCAAATGTCTCTGCATATGCTCTGCCAATTCATTGTCTCCAGAAGCAAGAGGAAGCTAATAAAGCTGTGTTGGTGTGTTCAATATGGTTCAGCACTCTCTGCTAACCTCCTGTGTCCCAAGCCTGAAATCCCCTTCCAGGGCTAAAGCATGCTGACAGTTTTGGAGAGGTGTTACTGCAGAGCATTGCCAAAGAGCTCAGTGCAGGTAACTCACAAACTGCACAGAGTGTCAGAAGCTGTCTGTGAAGGCAGGACAGATTTGCAGGATCAGGGCCTTGTATTCTGAAGAGGTGATCTGGACTGGTTCTTTGCCAGTCTAACTGGTTGGACTTCACTAGAATTGCTCTTGACACATCAGCAGCAGAGAGAGGGGAAAAATGGCCTTTGAAGATGCAAGTGACATTTCCCACGGCTTCTTTAGCTTCAAGGACTTTGATAATACCACTGTGCAGAGAAGGGAAGCCTCTGCTAGGTCTAAAGTAACCTATTTTATTAAAAATTTTCATCTCTGATGTTTAGTAAAAGCCAAGTGCCCTCCATTATCTACACCAAAACAGCCCACTAGGTATTCAGGGCTGTCTTTTCTAGTGTCTCTGCACACTCTGCAGCCCTGGGTATGTTCCTTGTGCATTAGCTGAACAGGATTCTCTGAACTGCTCCTCCATCTGTGGTACACTCCACATTTCACACTGTTGTGCACTCACTCACTGAACCATTTTTAAACTCAGCCCCCTGCTGAGAGCTAAATGCACTGTTTGTATTCTAATCTTTGTACCTACTGCAGCTAAAGTATAGTGGCTCCACAGCTAGAAGGCAATAGCTAAAGTGGAGGAAATGTAATTAAGAAGAATTAAAAAAAAAGATTGATAGAAAATGCAGCACATTGCTCTAGACATATTAATTTAGTGCTATCTGAGCGACTTGAACAACTAATTTATTAAAATTACCTGGAAGCATCTTATGATTACCCCAACATAAGCAGTCTGTAATTTGCCTCTGCCTCTATTCTTGGCAAGACAGTCCACGCTCTGCATGCTCAATAGAAGAGATGCAGGAAAACCAATTAATGCTGTTGACCTATACAAACAGGATAACACCAGTGGGCTTGATTGCCATCAGACAAGTGCAGATAACTGGTAAGTGAAGGACTTGGTCCTGATTTGTGAAGCCATCAGAATTCAAACATGCTGAACTCTCCCTTGGCTTCGATGGGAGGTGGGAATGTTTGTTATCCTGTGCCACTCTGAGATGGCTGTGGCACTTCACAGGTTCATTGCCTGCAGCAGCCAGAAAATGAGCCCTGGAAGGGACAGGTGGCTGTAACGAGGGGAATGCCACACACCTCCATGCCAGGCTCCTGCCCTCTTTGGCCTCACAGCTCCATCCCTCCAAAGCTGCCCTGGAGTGAGGAGCTCATGGCTCCTCCAGCAGAGCTAAAATCTCACCACAGGCTCCTTGACTGCCTCAGCCACAGCTCAGCCTCCTTCACTGCAGGGAAACATTCCAGAGGCTTGGTCAGGAAACACAGAGAAGGCTTTGGTCTCTCGCTTCACCAGTACATATGGTGCTTATTATTGGAATGACTCTCAGGGTTTGGGGATATTTCCATGGTGGTTCAACTACACCAAGCTCGTCACACACTCCTCTGTGCTTGCTCAGAAATGTCAGGGTGAAACCCCTGAAAAAATCCGAACCAGTTCATCCAGAATACCACAGAAAAGAATTTATAAAAAAACAAGTCTGATAGCAGAAGTCATCAGACATAAGTTGGAAATCACTTTAGATAACATGTTTTGTTGGAACATAAAAGGAGGTTTTGTCCCTGAGCAGAAAATGGTGATAAAAGCGGAAACGGATAAGCAGGACATGTCCAAGGGACAGCAGAAGAGAGCCAGCCTGACAGGTGCAGTGCTGTTCCACTGCACTCAGATCTGGAGAGGAGCACCCAGCCTGTGCTGACTGTTGGCACAGGGGCTGCCATGAGGAGAGAGACCTACTGGCAAATAAAAGAAAAGCCCCAGAGGTTCAATTCACAGGGGCAGAAACTCTCAATCCATGGAAGCTTTTTGCTGCTGTAGCTGTGTTCCAATGGTTAAGAATAAAAGATGCTTTTGGCATCCTCAGGTTTCTGCTAGTTGATCAAGCAGTGTCTCCTCCCTGGAGCTACCCTGTCACATGAGTCTGCTCACCAAGGCTTCACACAAAGGCCAGGCACTGCTTTGTCCCCCTCAGTGTCACACAGAGAGAATGCACAGCACATGTGGCCCCTAGAGCTCAAAGCCTCCCTGGAGTCGCTGCCTGCTGGAGGCCACGCTGCTCCCCAGTCAGTCATCAGTGACACTGAGCTCCCCACACCTTTGGCCTGCTTCATAGACAGAAAGATAAGCACAGCTACCTGGTGATAAATGTCATGGCCCATAATTATTGGGAAAAACTATTTTATGGGGATGGAAAATGTCGTGCTGACCTGTCACTACGGGACACGAAACAACGCAATGTGGACTTGCTGCTCTTTCCAAGGTAAAAAGGCACTTTTTATTTTCTGACCCAAACATTTATAGATTTCCAAACGTGACAGTGGATTGGAGGGTGACAGTGCCACCTCTCCAATGACACTGGACAAACCAACAGTCCATCAAATTTCTCCTCCTCCATAAATGAATGCAAAACAATAAGTTATTTACATAAAGTGTGTGAGAAAGTTTGTTACAGGAATGTAAACATCAGAAGGCTCAGAAAATCTTAAAAAATCAGGGCAACACTGACCTCTCCTTTTAATATCTGGTAAAAGGCTGCAACTCACAGCAAATGTGAACCAAATTCAGCTACAGTGCTCCTTCAGCAAAGCGAGGGGAATTGCATCAAGGAATGGTTTGGCCCCTTGTGTGCAATGAGAACTTGATAAAGGTGCTGCTGAAATGACCCACTGCACTGCATGGCAACTGCTGGAGGCCAGGGAAAGGCCCCTCTTTGTTTGTAGGGATGGCAGGGCACAGCCATGAAGCCTGATGTTAGTGCTTCTCTCAGATTTCCCCTCGAGTTCAGTCTCTACATGGTTACCCAGCACACGGTTCTCCCAGCCCTGTGTCTCTCCTGGCGATTAGTTTGCTGCCAGCTCAGGCTACATGGATCATCCCTGAGTCCATAATGGGAAAGATATTAATTATAGTCAGGGAAAATTGAGTTTCATGACTCCCAGAGGACCATGCTACAGTCTCCATGAAACAACTGCTTTCCACCTTTTTATGTCAAGTACAACAGACTCCACATAAATGGTGCAAGACGTTTTTATGAGTTACATCATGAATGAAAAAGAGCAGGAATTGTATCGAACTGCCTGTGTCCATTAACCTTGTTTCTGAGGAGCTAAAATTATGTTTGGGAGTGAAGTTAAAGATACTGCACTAAGAGTCTGTCGCTTCTTCTTCCTTCTCCTCTTTTGCCTTTCAGCAGAGGTCATAGCCCTGCCTGCTTGAACGCTGGAGAGGGTTCTAGATGGTGAATAAAATTTGCAAAGCCTGAAGCTATGCACTTAAGTTCTCACCCAAAGGAACATTTTACAGAGGCACCACAGCGAGAGCCAAACCCAGTGTACATTAAGTTCACTACAAACTAATTTCAGGAGGCAACTGGCACTGCAGAACAAGCCTTAGTTCCAACAGATAACCATTTCCTATTGCTCTTATCATGACAGCATCCTTCAGAAAGACCACTGCTCTCCCAGAAGTAAGTGAATTATCCTAAATTCATTAAGGACTAAATCAGAGATTGCTGTTACATTTTCCTTGATTTGTGCTGCTCACTGATAATCATTAAAACACAGCCTTCTTGATCACTCACTTTTTATTACTTGAGGTTCCTCTGTATGAGGATTATACTTTCCCAAGGAGCATGATCTGAGTGACAGCACAAAACTGGGAGAAAAAAACCCTTAAGTTTGAATCCTTACCCTGCCACTGCAAAACAGGAAAAAGGGAAAAAACCCTCCCTGACTCTCTCACTTCTGAAGAATGGGAATTAATTGCCTTGCACACATACACACACAATTTCAAACAGGCTCAAGTAGCATACGTACAAGAATTAATTGCACATGCCCGTTTTCTCTGAAGTAGAGACACATTAAGGATGTAAAGACATTTCCAGACCCATGGGAACAGGTTCTTATGCCAGCAGCACTCTGCTGGAATACAAAAGAACCGGTGGGGTTTGCTCTTTTAAATGTGTTGAGCATGGCTGAGGAGCCTGGGGCTGCTGCTGAGCCCTGCCAGGCCCAGGCCAGGGGCACAGGGAATGTGAGCAGCCTGGGCCATGGGTCCCCAAAGCTGCTGGACACACACAAGGCACTTCTGCATACAAGAGCAGGGATGTGTGAGCAGGAGCTCTGACACTGCTGGGCAGATAGGGAAGGGCAGCAAGGGCAGGAGTGGACACAGAAATAGCTGGAGCTATCCTGAAATAGCCAGGAGCTGAACTGAGCTTGAGCATCCTCTCCTGCCCTTCTCCTTCCCTCCTGCTTTTTAGTCATTCCTTTCCCATCTTCTCCAAAGCACTGAGAAAAGGGGAGCGGGGAAAGGAGCAACTGCCCAGGGGAACAGGGAAAGGAGCAATTGTCCTGGGGAACAGGGAAAGGAGCAATTGTCCTGGGGAACAGGGAAAGGAACAACTGCCCAGGGGAACAGGGAAAGGAGCTCCTTCCCCTGCCCTCCCATGGGTGAGTGGCACCAAGAGCCCAGCAAGAGCCCAGGCTGGGGTGCTGCTCCTTGTCTCAGCAGCAGCAACCTCGGGAGGGCAAGAAAAAGTGCTTGAAATGGAAATTGCCGTTTCTGTCATCTAAGAGATAGAGGAAAAACCCCTAAAGTTTCCCCGTCTCACGCTTCCTGCAAAGAGAAGCTGCAGGTTCTGTGTGTAGGGACCTCAGGCTAGTTCACAGCGCTTTGTGTGCTCGTTAGAAAGTCCTGACACCAATATATAATAGAAACTTCCAGTTCTGGAACAGTCAAGGGCTTAAAACACATAAAAAATCCAGCCTTAAATTTTGTGGGGGCAATTTAAAACAAGAAAAGCTTCCCAGATTCTTAAAAATGCCAGATTCCAGTTTTAGTAAGATCTTATTCTTGATTAAATGCTGCTTCGTGGAAAATGGTGAGTGATTTCTCATCAGCATGATTAATCTGCTATAATACCTGTGTAGGCTGTCAAACTATTGTCAAATTGAAACACTGATTTCCCCTTTCTGTCCATTTGATCATAAATTCCATTTTGGATGTCCCTGCTTTCTCTACAAAGGCTTTTGAGCTCAAGATTACAGAGACAATCTGGCAATAAAAACATTCAAGCAGCAATAGAGAGAGCTGGGAATTTATTGTATCAAGATTTATTTTTAAAATATAGGTTTCTCCTGATAAACTAATATTGTCATCTGTTCTGGTGGCAGAGCATACTGCAAACAGCAATCTTCCCCTAGAGAAAAAATGTCAGATTGTGATTTATGAACAGGGAGCCACTAAAGAGTATGATTTCACCCTAAATTAGTAATTTATCAAGTAAAGAACAACAAGCAAATAGCTGAATATTGGTGTCTTAAAGGGTCAATAGACTTTTCACTAACTTTTGCTTCAAGCACAAATAACCAGAGACTCCTCCAAGGGAAAGCTGTTCTAGTGGATGCCCTAGAAAATGAAAACATTTAGGTTTAAGTGTTGGGGAAAACATTCCCAGTGTGACCTTTGAGTGTCCACACGAGTTCAGAGGAGCCCCACACAAGGGACTGCACAGAGCTGCTAATGCAGCAAGTGCTTTGAAATGTGCTAGCATAAATCAAAAGGACTTAGTGAGGAGAAGAGGAGCAAGGGAAAGAAAGCAAAGCCATCTAAAAGGGTGAGTGTTTGTGTGCAACCTTAATTAACTGTCTGAAGTGAAGCAGTTGATTTCCATGTACAATGGATTATGAATTATTGGAAATCACTATTACACAAGTCAACAGAACAATTGCTTTGTAAAATCCCCATACAGGCCAGGGAAATGAGTTTCTAGACATCCATCTGGGAGGAGGTTCCCTCTACCTCTGATCAATTTTGGCAGGAAACATACACCATCAGTGCCTAAAGGCATGACCATGGATGCAAAGTTATTCAGCCAGGACTTCAAGCAAACCAAGGAAGATCAAACTGTAATTCCCCAGTCACTCCCTCAGAAATCTTTTCTCCAGGCTCCCCAGCCTTCACTCCCAAGAATTTCAATGATTTGCAATTTTGTTGGCTTAGGAGCTGCAGTGCACTCAAATTCACACTGCTTTCAATCTTACACATGAATTATAAGTTCTTTTTTTTTTTTTTTTCCAAATACCATACTGCAGATGTAGATGTCTGGATCTGGGTCCATAATTTCCACAAAATTAGGCAATTAAAATTTTACTTGTGGCAGTTTAAGTGCATCTGTAAAACTGCTACAAGACATGTCAATAGAACAATTTATGGTTCTGTGCCTTTAGATCTGGACTGTTAGAAGATTTCATGGTGCATCAATCCACAACTGCCATGAAAAATGGGTGTTTATTTTACTGGTTAGATGCCATCAATCTGTTTCTTTATATGGCACAGCTGGATTTAATAATGAATGAAGAACTTAGTTTCTTAACTACTGCAAAAATTTCTTGTCCATTCAAGAACTGTTTCAGATTTCTGTTGATGTAATTCCACTGTCTCCTGTCAATTTGTATAGGTCTGCATCTTTTCCTGAGATTGCTTAAATAACTATAATTAAGCCAATAATCAGAGCAAGCAAAAGAAATTCTCCAAGCCTCAGCTTCTCATTGTGTAGCAGAAGGGTGCTGGATACACTACTTTTCTAATAAAGTTTTGTGATTTTTCTTATCCTTTGTAATGATGCTAGAACTCTCTTGGGTGGTGGTATGGTCTCTGCTCTTTCAAATGGCAGAGAACAAATGCAGTGGTAACCAGAGAAGGAAAGAGCTGCAGAAGAAGAAGATTGCTGTATCACAGGGAATTTAGTGAGAGACAACCAAAGCCACCCATCTAAATCAGTGTCACTGGTAAAGGTTCTGTTCTGATCCTGAGAAAGGAAGGAAGGCTTTTCCTACCTCAGCTGTAGCTTTCTTGAACACTCACAACATCTGCAAGTGTTGTATTTTGGCTTTGTGAGAAATGAGAGTGGCCTTACTCTGTAGTCAGTTCATAGGCCAGGTGGTCTCAGTGCTTTCAGCTTTAACAATTACAGTAGGTGTGCTTTGAAAAAACGAAGAAGTATTGCTTAATCTGCCTGAAGAATGTGTGTATTTATTCTAAAAGCTGGCAAAGAGGGCAGGGTGGCAGCTGCCATTTGTGTCTGACCATCAGCTCTGCCCTGGTTCCTCGCACCAGAAGCATTTCCCAGGCTGGAGGAACAAGTCTCCTCCGGTGGCATCCTCTACTTTGTTTAACCTTTGGCACAAGAACTGAGTCTAGAACAACCCGAACTCACATTCAGGGGAAGCAGACTGGGACAATCTATAGCAAGAGAGGCCAAGATTCAGCTCTGACACAACCTGATTCCAAATTTTTCCTGGGTAGCAGACAGGCAGCCTAGAGAACCACTTACAAAAGCTTGCTCTGGCATTCCTGCATCAATTGCCTGAAACAACCCCACTTGTGCAGCACAAAAGCTGCAATGAGACATTAAACAGGGCCCAGAAAAGCCAGAGAATTAATAATCAGTGCCCACACAGGAGCACAAGAAGAGGGAGGCAGCAATTTCATTCTGCTGTCCTTAAGAGAGAGAGCAAGGAGGCCACAGGCTGAGTTTCCAGGGGCTGAAGCCTTGCACAGAGC
Source organism: Calcarius lapponicus (assembly GCA_039654755.1). Classification (NCBI taxonomy): domain Eukaryota; kingdom Metazoa; phylum Chordata; class Aves; order Passeriformes; family Fringillidae; genus Calcarius; species Calcarius lapponicus. The sequence goes on along the minus strand of CM077474.1, from coordinate 14,806,400 downwards.
CAGAGGCTGCAGCAGCTCTGAGGAATGGCCTGGTCCCCCTGGGACATCTGCTGGGACAGAGGGATCAGTGCCCAAAACACTGATTAATGTGAGATGCTCTGTGTCAGCCACAAACTTGGGCAGCTCTGAGCTCAGGGCTGACATATTTCGATCAAAGCGTGTCTGCAGCCAGCTTAACAAGCAGGCAGCCCATGGAGGGGGCCTGAGCAGCCCAGGTCAGCCCAGGGGTGTTCAAACAGCCCTGCCTGGCTGCAGGACTGCAGAGAGCCCTTCTGCCACATGCTGGATCTGCAGCTGACACGGATGTCAGGATTCCTGCTGCCCCCCCTGAGCACTGCTGTGATGCTGGAAATGGAGAGAGCCACCTGGGTCACTGCCCTGCACAAACCATCCCCAGGCTGTCCTGTGCAATCTCTTCTGCATTTTCCCAGCAATGACATTTCATCACTTTTGAATGAAATAAGTTCTTTTGCAGTGAAATTGCCTTTTTCTTTTGCTGGCAGCCGGAGGTCAGACTGTCTGCTTAATAGCAAAGCAAGCCAAAATGCTACCTTCTTTTTATTCTATTTTTCTTTCTTTCAATAAACATTGCAATTGTTTTAATTTGACTTCCTAAAAGTATTTATTTGATTATGAAAGCATAGCTTTTCTGGGGATGGTTGCAGTCCCCTGAATTCCTATGAGAAGCCCTTAAGCCAACAGTTTTAAACCACTTCATACCACACTGCTCTGTACCACCCAAATGTTATTTTTGGCACATAATGTGCATTTCAAAAGCAGAGGTTATTTCCCAGAGAGCATACACATGGAGCATACACCCCTTGGACTCACCTGGAGTCAAACACTTTAACACAGATGGAGGCTGCCAAGAGTATTTCATAGCAGTTTCACGTTTGAAATGGGTTTATCTGACATAAGTCATGGGAATTGATTTACTCTGCCATGAGAAACAGCTCCAGCTTCTTTACCCCTTTAATAGTGCCCCTAGAGAGCCCTGATGGACAGAGGAAATTGCCACTGTAAGGAACAGCCCAGAGCTAAGTAGCAGAGGCCAGATTATCACACTGAAATTGAGCAGCAACTTCCACATGGACTTTTCTGTCCCATCTCATTCATCCTCCTGTGACAACAGATCATCATAAAACCTCAACATCCAAAATTCCTTGCTGAGGGCTTCTTCTAGATTGATTTAAGTAGCAAGGAGCATCTAAAGTGACAATTCTCAAAAGAGACTTCTCAGGTTCTTGCTTGAAGCCCATGCTAGTTGAGGTTTGTAAGATCAACAGAAACCTCTGCTCATATTAGAACTGCTTTGTTAAGAGTGTTCACTTAGCCACAGAAGCAGTTAGAAAAAAGGGGTTTTGCTGGCAGAAAATAAAGCAAAGATGGATAGGCCATACTGGACATAAAATACAGGACTACTCAAAATCTAGTAACAGTTCCCAAGTTGAAGGAAGAGTCAAGGACAAAACTGGAGTACAAGAGAAGAAAAATGAAGGCAGACTGAGATAACTTTCTGGACATAAAAAAGGTATAAAATGCAGGTTTGTTTGTTTGGTTTTTTTCAAAAAGCCAAAATAAAATCCTAGTTAACAGCTTCCCATGAAAAATGACCTACAGAACAAATCAGCATAGAAATCTGCATTCAGCAGTTTGTTGCCAAAGTCCTACTCTTTACTCCCTGGAGCACACAGCCCTCCCAGAGCCATTTGCAGTAATGAATGGGTCACATTTGCTGTGAAAAGAGACCCGGGAATAGGGCAAGCTTCTCAGCAGAGAGCTCTCTTGTAAAGCCCCTGAGTACACAAACCAGCTGGAATGCCTGGGGAATGTTATGCTGCTGTTGCTGGCTGAAACAAAGCACTGTGGAAAGCCTAATCTGTGTGTCAATCAGTTACAAAACTAATATTTATCCTGACTACATTATAATTTCACAGAAATAAGGAGATCTTATTTAAGTCAAAAAGGCCACCCTGTTCTCACACCACTCTTTGCTTATAATAGTCTGATCCTGCATCCACCTTCTTGTATTACAGGAGTTTTCTCCTTCATATTTTATACAATGATTAACTGACAAAGGTAGCTCATGTGTATTATAAAAGAGACAAAAAAACAAGTCAGGTGACAGTAAAAAACAGGCAAGGGGAAAAAAAAAATCCCAAAAAACTAAACAAATCCAAGGAAAAGCTAAATGGCACGGAGAGGCACAACCATAACATAGTAATAATCTAGTGCTACTGAGGTTTCACTGCTGCTCCTGCACAGACACACAGGTCCAACAGCTGGGATTTTACTGGCATTTCCCAAACAGTGTGTATTTTATGGAAGACAGTTTGACACACCAAAACCAACAGGAGTCTTTAACAACTCCCTGACACTTTCACCAGTTTGGCACTGGAGCACTGGGAACACAACTCCAGAGCCTCTGCAGAAGGATCTGTCCCTGCAGCTCCAGAGCTGTCCCCTTGTCGCAGACACCTTTTCATGAAAAATCCTTTCTTAAAGATTTTTCCTCCTGAGAAGCTGAGAGGCCTCAGGAACAAAATGTAAACAATGATTCTCTGCTGCTGTGGAATGCAACAGGTGGATCCGTGATTGATCTCATAGAGTTGTTTCTAGTTAATGGCCAATCACAGTCAGCTGGTTTGGACTCTCTGTCCAAGCACAAGCTTTTGTTATCATTCTTATTCTTTTCTATTCTTAGCTAGCCTTCTGATGAAACCTTTTCTTCTATTCTTTTAGTATAGTTTTAATGTAATATATATCATAAAATAATAAATCAAGCCTTCTGAAACATGGAGTCAGATCATATCTTCCCTCATCCAAGAACCCCTGTGAACACAGTCACATCCCCTCTCCCTGCAGGGCTCCTCCAGGACACTCTCTGCTGGAAATGCATCTTCACCAACCCCCAGGCAAACCAAGCACAGCCTGCAGGAGACACACCAGGGTCTTCTGGGTGGCTGAGAAATGAGCACAGTCCTGCCCTGAACTGGGGGCTCAGCTGTGCTGAATTCAGAGGAGTGGGTCACTAAAAACAGCTCTGCTGGTCCTGGAGAACAAAAGAGGGCATTTCACCCAACTGCAAACAAGTTTTCAATGAGTTCTAAAAGTCTCAATGTTGTTTGCAAACCCAGCTTGGGGCTGAGTTTGAGGGTGACAGAGGAACTCAAGAGCTGCTGGAACACAGGAAGCCTTGGAGAGTTAATGCCTGTCCTGATGCCACAGGGGCTCTGCTGGCTTTGGGTCAGGGCTAAATGTGACCAAGTGGACCACAGCTAAACCTGGGATTAGGATGTGCACAGGGCTTCAGAAGCAGAGGGCTACTGGGTGTGATTTCTGCACAATCCCTAAAGAGTTCATCAATTCAGTGGGAGAGGGCATCAGTGGAATCTAAGGGCAGGCATTTGAGGCAAATATGGGTCACTAATATTTTGTTTAATGTGGTACCATATCTATCAGGGAGTTTTAGAGAGAAGTATGCAAGGCAAATCTTCAGTTCTTTCATATTCCTCAAATGTTTTAATATTCAGAATGAGTATAGACTTTATGGCCTATTTTTACTTTTCAGGAAATTCTGACTCATCCTTCTAAATTAAAAAAAAAGAAAGAAGCATTTGGGAGTTATATTCCTTGCATAATCATTACAGATACATACATATAAAATCAACTCCATAAATTAATAAATATTAAAAGAAAATATGTATTTATATAGAGGTAGTCATCTTTCCCCAAGTTATGATGGGCTTTGAGACTTGCATTAAAAAAGACCTAAAGTGCAGCATAATTTTGGAATACTCTGACATTCTGGGTTGTGAAATCATGTCTGTAACTAATGAGGATTAGTGAATTTTGACAAAGGAAAGGGATTACTTAGCGCAGAATTTCTTGCAGTTGCTATAAGGAGACACAGAAAGCACAGCAAAATGATAACACCCCTCCTGCCCTAGCCACAGGGTGACAAAGATGGCACTGACCCACATGTTCTCAGAAAATCCTGCCTGAGCAGCCAAAGCTGCAAGTCTGGGATGCCAACAGCGCGTGTAGGGCTCCAGGAGAGCAGAGCTCAGAGAGGTCCCCAGGAGAAAAACCCCCACAGGCTTCCTGTGGTCTTTGTGCTGCTCAGAGAGAGCAGCAGCTCCTCAAAGACCCCTTGGCAGAAACACCAAGAGCAGAGCACAGAACAAACTCGGGACCAGTGACACCCCAGTGGATCTGCAGGTGTTGCTCTCCATGTCCTGGGCACATCAACCACGCACAGTTAGGTGCTCCCAAATAAAAGGCACAAAAGTAAAACTAATCAGGAAAATTTCAGTAGGTGAAAGAATCTGATGCTTCAGCTACTTTTTCCAGCTGGTTTACAAACACAAATGATGTTTCTGTGACTTTTCCCTCTCTGGAAGGAAGTGGAGTGGCCAGGGATTGACTTTCATCCTCCCACCATGCTGCAGGTAGCAAACAAGAGGGAGAATATTAAGCTCCTTTTTCTCAATAATGATCTGATCTAAAAAAAGTCTTTTACCTCTTACAACTAAAAATATGTGAAGTGAGGGGAATTAGAACAAAAGCAGCTCCACTTCAGCATGCAAATATCCTCATGCGTTGGGAGCTCAGAAACACCACTGTGAATACAAATATATTTCATTTGAAACAGAAGAGACTTTTTATCAATACAGAAGAGAGGAATAAATCCCCAAATTGGGTCATGAAAGGGCACTTTGGACTTATCTTTATTCTTAATGGAAAGCCCATTCCTGCAGTTTTTAGGGAGCAATTCCAAAGCAGCTCTGGTACAAAGAGAACTTCACACACTTCCAAGTGCAGAGTGCTTCTCAGATAAGTATTTTTATTGCTTTTTTTTTTTTTTAAGTTACAGAAAATATTCTCTCCAGAGGCCGAAAATAAGACAAATAGTTTGCATTATTCAAAGAAAAAAAACCCAACTCATCCTGCCCACTATGAGGTCTCTAAATATACCTGCCTTACCAGCAGAGCCCATCTTGGAGGATGGGTCAAATTTCTAGCATCAATAATTCTGCAGAGGTAATGCATTATCTCCTCCCTCAAATGTTTACCAACAGGAAAAACAATCTGTGGGGAAGCAGCATGAAAATACCAGAAACTCAAGTGCTGAATACTCCAAATAACAACCCTCATTAATGTTGTCAGTAGAAGGTTCTTAAACAAACAATCACTTTTTCTGTCCCAGCTCTTAGCAGACTTAGGCATCCCTCTTCCTTCTGACTCTGTGCTGCCTATTGCAGTCTTGTATTTCATCTAGAAGTTTTTGCTAAGAAAAGCCAGATAAGTTTATGCCAATGATCTGCTCCTGAGGCCAGCAGATATCTGTTCTGCACTTAGAGCTTGTGAAACTCATCATGGTTAAACACAGGCAGATGAAAATGACACATTGGCTTTAAATGCTGTGCTACTATTTAATATTTTATCATTTTCTATTAAGGAATTGTGAGGATTTCACTTGCAATGCACTCCCCTGCTAAAAGTAAGGGTGCCTATTACACATTATCAAAGACAATCCTTCTCAGTAAAACAGCTCTTACTAAAATCGTGGGAATTTTTTATTGGGAATTTCAGCTTTTTTTTAATGTCAGATTTGAGTAACAAATTAAAATGTCATACTCTACAGCAAAATCAGATTCCTGAAATACTTTCTTTAAGGAGAATCAAACTGCTTTGTGTCCAGAAGGATTTTTCAATCTTCATTGAATAATAGTTGAAACAAAATATTTGACACATAAGGTTCCAATGATTTCCCACAGCATTCTGATAAAACCTTATGCATTTTTGGGAAATGCTCCCATTTTGCCAAATCAGTAATATCAGACAGAAAAACGCATCAACCAGCACCAGTCAGTCACCTCTGAATTCAATTTCATTCCTTCAATTGCTGCACATGATTTTTTTTTCCCCCCTCACTTTTTATTGACTGAACTTTGTTCATTGGATTTCAAAAGTGTTTTCCCAATAGTGTCTTCAGAAAATGCAAGAGAAAAGGTTCTGGGCTGGTGGAGGCTGGCAAAGCTCCAGCCCAGCCGCTGGGGCTCAGCTGAGGCTCTGGCCCTTTGTGAGTGCTCACAGAGGCTTTTTATGTGTGCAGGGATGCTGGGCTGTGCAGAGCAGCCAGCAAACCCCTCTGTGGCTCCAGTTTGCAAAGAATATGGATATTTTAGGAGTCACCAGCAATTTAAGGTTCAGTGACAGTTTTGGGAAAAGGAGGAGACTCAGTGGATTCAGCTGACTCTGATTCACCTGCCCACAGCCAGGGGAGCCATGGTCAGACAGATAAACACAGACCTGGAAACTCCCAAAAGCACCTCCTGCTGCTCCTTGCTTTCATTTTCACTTCAGTTCTGAGCAGTTTCAGGAACAAAATCTGCACCATAAAGTTGGAGGGGAACATTCTGTGGCAGAGCTTGCAGGAGAGAACACTCTGGGGGGAAAGGGGATGTCCAGGAGAGGCTCCAGGCCATGGCATCCTCCTGTCCCGAGGCTGTTTGCTGAAAGGAGAGGGACCCAGAGTGCAGCCTGGGGATCTGAAACCATTCTCCTTCCCAGAAAATTATCTCAAACCTGCACAAACCTTTCCATGTTGGATCTAGAGCAAAGGCTTGAACCAAAGGGATTTCTGCATAAATTTGCATTACTTTTTGCTGTGGAAATTGGCCAACAGTCCCAAGGACTTTCATCATTGTGGCTTTTTACCACAACTTTTTATTGCTTAATCTGAATAGAGTCTGCCATGGCTGGCCATTGCTTGCACACAAGAATTTATTTGGCCCCACAGTAACCCAGATACATCCCGGGGGCTATGGAGAAGTCAAAGTTCCTCAGAAACCCTCCCTCATTCCTTCACTTTTCTGTAGTTTCTGTAGAGGTGAAAATCAGTACCTCTGCTCCAGCCACACTAAGGAAGGTGGAAAATCAGCAGAAGGATGACAACAAAAGAGAAAAGAAAAAATGACATTATAGAAAAATGCTAATTTGATAGCTCGTCTTGATCCACCCCAAAAAGGAACTGAAATCAGTAAAGAAATCTGATTTCCATGTAATCAGCCTTTGGCTCTGCTATGATGCTGCTCACTTGCTTGAGAGTGGTGTCAGTTTAGGAATTTCCTGATAATGACACTGCATTTTCATGAGAGTAAGAAAAGTTCATCTTGCAGAGCTGCTCATGTGTCAGATCTGACTTAGCCAAATGAAGAGTTTTTAATTTCAAGAGAATTGAAAAGCATTTCGGGCCATATTGTTGAATTTTTAAGTTCAGATGTTAAAAATATCCACCATATAGTAGCATCTGCAGCATAATAAGGCATCTTTTATTTTATAATTTAATTTCACTGAAATTGACATTAAAGTGCTACTGGTGAGAGAAAGAAACAGAAAAATCTGGTACTGCACAAGAAATACAGCTCAGTAGTCTGGAAATCAAAAATAGGCCGGAATAAAGAAGGCAAAAGAGAGTGAAACAATATCAAACCCAAGAGAAGAGCACTGCATTTGAATCCAGTTCTTAATACAAAGTCATGCCTCAGTGCACAGATGGGCAGAAGCAATAAAAGAATACTGGAGTCAAAAGCACAGGACCACACCTTCCTGTTCCTCCCCCCAAAACACACACAAACACACACACACACAAACACACACAAATCTTGTTTGAGACTGCAGGAGATGAGGCTTTGACTGCCAGCAGCAGACACAAACCCCTCTGAGCGATGGCATCAGAGTGGAAACCAAAAACACCAGAAAAAATTCTCACAGCTTTTTAGAGTGGAGGAGTTCATCTAGGTTAAAAACACAGCAAACGCAGCGGCTGTGTGCTGGGAGCAGGTGAGCTGCACTCAGTGCAGGGATGTGCCCAGAGCCCCTGGAATCAGTGGCAAACCCTGCTTGGCAGCAGTGCCAGGGAGGCTGCACTGCTACGGGGCACTGAAAGTGTCCCCCCTGCTCAGCTCAGCATGCCTGCAGAGGCAGAGCTCAAGACAGGACTCTGCAATAAACAGTTTAAGGAAAAGGTTGACAAAAATGCTGTTCTGAGGGGCTGGGAACACGGACAATTCACCTTAAAGCTTTGTAACAGCTGCTCTGCCCAGGGATGACAAATGCCACCTCCTCTGCTGAGAGATGGAGAGAGAGAAATCAAACCTGTCAGCTGCTTTTACTGTGTAATGCTGCTTTCCAATCTTTGAAAAATATCAGATATTAAGACAAACTTGTGGGGAGAATGCGAACAGGCATTCTGAAATAGAATTATCCAGAAAAAAATGTTGAAGGCATTTTAAAATACCCTGAGAGGTATACAACTCTCACACAGCAAGGAGAGAGAAAAATTACAGCTGATAGAAAACGTGTTCTGTGTTCCTCTGGCATTGTAAAATAAAATAGAACCTGTTGGAAAATGAATGTCAGGGTATGACATCTGATTGCTGTCAGACCTGGCACCCCAATGTTAAGTTTTTGGGCACTCTAAAAACAATGGATACAATAGGTGAATTTAGAAATGGAAGAAAACAGATGGAAGTAAAAGGAAAAAAACCTTGGACACATTTTCAAAAACAGTACAGGACCTTGCAAGATAAACCTCTGGTGTAAATGCCATTTTATACTTCTCAACTTGATTTTTAACCTAGATGATCTCCTCCACTCCTGCCACCTTATTTTTTTTTTTTCCCTGTATGTTACACAAACCTGTGTTTTTCCACTACATCCCCCATTGCTGTAAGGGGACACTGTAGATCTGGACTATAGCTGCACCTTGGTTTTAGCCTCTAAGAATGTGAATATTTCCTTCCTGTTTCACTCAGTTCCCCCGCATATCACAGTCACAGCACCAAAATACCCACTCACAATCCCCTGCATGCAACAACCCTGAAATGGTACCTTTGTACAAAAATATTATTTATATTGATATATTTCTACATTAAATATATTTATATACTCTACAAAACCTCATTTCTATACATAGCTCTCTATTGAGAGCTTTCCTACATCTAGAAGTTATTTGAATAACCATTTGATGTGTATACAACTTTCTCAACTGCTTTTTCACAGGGCTGATTTTGGTTTACCTTTGCTCTGTTTAACAGCAGATAATGCTCCAGGTGAGGCAGGATGTGTGCCTGATGCACAGGACCCTTTCCTCCTTTATGGATTCACCCCTGCATGAGCATGGCAGTGGGGACAGAGCAGGGGCAGCCCTGAAGTGCTGCTGTCACTGCCTGGTGGGGCTGTGCATTGCCAGGCATCCCTTGATGATGTTTGTGTAACTCTACAGCTCAGGGAATTCAATACAGGACTTTCAGGCTCAGCCTGGCAAAACACTGAAGGAACACCACACTGGGCTTTCTGAGGTTTTCATGGAGCTTTGGCAGCATTTGCCATCCACCCTGGTGTTTAATGTTTTGGAAAAACATGAGGGAACTGCTGTGTGGTATCTTCTGAGACCCTGTCAAAGGGAGGAATGATGCATCTGACTCTATTGATATCAGAAGGCTAATTTATTATTTGATGATCTATATTATATTAAAGAATGCTATACTAAAACTATATTAAATAATAAGAAAGGCTGCAGACAGAAGGCTAAAAGATAATAATGAAAAACTCGTGACTCTCTCCAGAGTCTGACACAGCCTGACTGTGATTGGTAATTAAGTCAAAACAATTTACATGAAACCAATCAAACAACCACCTGTTGGTAAACAAGGTCCAAACACATTCCAAAGCAGCAAAACACAGGAGAAGCAAATCAGATAATTATTGTTTTCATTTTTCTCTGAGGCTTCCCAGGAGAAAATCCTGGGCAAAGAGATTTTTCCAGAAAATATGATGGTGACACTGCTGTTTGGCTTTTTAGTAGCTGTTTGCTGTTTTTGTTTGTTTGAATTTCATTTGAGAATACAGACTCCAAGATAAAACTAGCACATAAAGGATTACAAATAAGTGCCCTTTCCACTTGCAATTAAAATACCAGTGAGTGCTAGCCAGGGGCTGGTTTTCTGACAGGGATAATGACACTGACTGTTAATCTTTCTGCCCCCAACCCAAACATCCCCTGCCTCAGCAACTGCAGTTTTGCTGCCTACCCAGTCAAATACATATCCAGCACCTGTTGCATTAAGAACATTTAATATGTTGAACCTTTCCAAATCTACCTGCAGCTTTCCCATTTCCAGAAGGAACTAAATCTTCACATCAGGGAGAAGAAAATGTTCCTTCTGAGGTAAACTCCATCTTCTGTCCCTACCCTACAAGGTGGGAAAAGGCACAGCCTTTACTTATGTTTGATGGAGCTGCATAATGCATTTTGTGGTGTGAAAAATCTCAAACCTTTCAGACCATTTTGTATTTATGATGCAGGTCTTTGCTGTACCAAAAAAGGCATCTGAGGTGATGTAAAATAATGCCTTTCTTGTTAGACTGCTGCAGAAGCCTTCCCTGCTCACTCTCTGCAGCAATTTACTTTTAGTTTGCCATTAGGATAAAATATATTTTTTCCTCAGAATGGAGCCCAGGAAATTTTTCAAGGTGACACAGGACGATGTTACCAAAGAAAAAATTTTGTCACATGGTTTGTAAAGGACAATTTCTTTTGCAGCCTGAAATACCACTTGCTTCTTGTGACTGTGTAGGTAAATCCTGGACTCAAGATCTCTGAAATTAGCCTTGAACTTTCTTAGGGGGTTTGGTCTCAGCTGAAACCCAACCATGGAAATAGCAAATAATTAAAACACAAGCAAACAAAATCTACCAGCTTTTGAGATTTGTTGTTGCCGTTAATATTTTACTATAGGGGGAAAATGCCATCAGTATTCAGGAGCCAATGGTCAAGAGAAATACATTTGACAGAAATTAGTTTAAAAACACTCACAGGCTCTAGATAAGTCAGCATTATTGCATAGGTGTGTTTAACAGATCCAGATTTCACTACTTTCCTGGCTGCAAACACCAAATCAAATCCATTTCTACCTTAAATTGCCCCTATCTCAGAAAAGCACTTCTTCCCACACTCAGGAAGGGCTAATGCTGGCTTTGTAGTGTAAATAGAAGTGCCCAGAGGAGAGGAGATGAGCAGCACTGGTTTACACAGACTCCACCAGTGACACACGCAGGAGGAGCTGCAGGAAAAGGCCAGGTGGAGAGAGAGCAGCAGGATCTCCTGCGTTCCCTCTGCGAGCAGAAGCAGCTTGGAGAACAGTTCTTAGTAAATAATTTGCTTTGTAGGTGAGGAGAGAAGTCTGGGCTTGGAAATCACCAGGAGGTTTCCCTCCTCCTCCTCCAGCTACAGCACAGAGCTCAGGAAGTTCATACCCACCTAATACCTTGAGAAAACATGATCATTTCAGAAAAATACTGCTTCAGGAACTTCTACAGGTACAGACAGTTATTTCTGTTGCTTAGAATACTGTAACTATTAACAAACCAACCATTTAAACTAGCAGAGTACTTGATTTTCTGGTGCTGTTTATTTTACTGTATTCAAACAGGAAAATGACATTTCAAGGATCAACACTTTATTATAAACTAATACCTTTCCTAATAACTGAGGTTTTCCTGCAATTCCCAACCTGGCTCTCACTCTGACTGAAAGGCTGAGTTAATTTCTCAGTGGAACAGCAGCTGAGAGAGGGATAGAAGAAAAAGAAAGAAACCTGAGATAAGGCTGTATAAACTTGAATTCTCTTCCAGTGTGGTAAAGACACATTGAGTGACATAATATGAATTTGGATATTCCTGAAGAAATTTTTTTTGCTGAAATCTTTGTGGAAAAGATTTATTTGATGACAGCTCATGGGGAATGGAGGAGCCAGCACTGCAGCAGGCACACCCAGCCTGGGAGCCTCACTTCCCACGAGTCAGCACCACCAGGGCCAGGAGATTAAATTTAGTGAGCTCTGCCCTCAACACACAGGGTCAGATTTAAGCCCTTTGTAAATGTGAACCTTTTCACACACTATTATTGAAAAAGGGTCTTCAGAAATTACCTGGAAAAAATTAGTGCCTGTCCTACAGCTTCTGGGGACATAATGAAAGGCTTTCAGAGAGCCTCACTTGTCTGGCAGAATCCTTCTGAGAAACTGGAATGTTTGCATTCTCTGTTGAATTGGGCCCATGATAGAAGACTGCTATGAGTTCTTTTTTGGTTTTTTTTTTTTTTTTTTTGCTAGCTCTTGATCATTTCCCAAGACTAAAGCTTTCTTTCAGTCAGAGACTTATATTTATCACAGCTAATTGGTTTTCCTGTTTCTGTCCAGAAGCATTTTCATTTTTAGATTCCTATAACAGTATATACTACTGATATTTTTGTATTGACATAAAAGTGGCACAATACCTGATTATGTTTTTTTTAAAAATGTTTTTGCTATTCATTTATTGATCTTTATAACTCATCTGAAGTAAAAGGGTAAAGGGTAGAGTTCTATGCCCCAGGAAACTGCACTACCAGTGACTTTCAAATGCAGCTGAACTAAACTATCACTATCAGTGTAATACATATTAGACCATAGCAAATATACAGCAAGATCAACCAATGATCATAACTATACATTGCCATGTATAAATCACCTTCTGCAAATTGCTCCTATTCATTTTTTTTCTTGCACCTAATTTCCTTAAGGATACATTTATGTACAACACTACTGTAAATTACTTTTTCACTTCAGTTTCTTAATTACTTAGAATAGAAATCAGATCTTATTTCTAAAATAACACTCTTATTTACATTGCTAACTGGAAAAAAAAAAAGAGAATAAATTTGATCTTTCAATGCGATCAGCTCAGTTTTCTGCAATCCAAGTTAAAAACTTGTACACTTTCAAACTCTGAACTGCTGCAGAAATGCTCTGCCAAATGCAGGATGCTGCAGAGCAAGGTTTGGAGCCTTCTGTCAGGTTTGTGGGAGCTGGAGCACAGTCCCTGCAGCTGCCATGCAGCCTGAAGTGTGCTGGTGCTGCTGGGCAGCAGCTGCACCAGGAGTGCTGCTATAGACAAGATAGGCAGAGACATAAATAGAGAGAGAGAAAGAGAGAAAATGAAAAGGCTTTTTCCACTGACACTGCTTAGAGCAGACCCAGAGCAGCTCTAAGTTATGGCATGGAATAGTTTGAGATATTTCCTTCCCTTACACAATTGAACCTTTGCTAACCCCCTCTCCAAGCAGAAAAGCCTGGCTTGGTAAACTCCATTTGCTGCTGACCTGGAGCTGCCCTTGTTCTTGATGGTGCACAGAGATGAGGCAGAGCAGACACCCAGAGCCCTGTGCAGGACCATCCCTCAGCCCTGCACTCCTGCAGGCGCCAAATGCGCCCAAAGCAGCCACCTGCACCCATGGGGCCATGTGAGAGTGTTTCTGCTGGGGATCCATGGCAGCACAGCCCTCTGCCTCAGCAGCCCTGGCAGCAATGACAGCACAGCTCAGACACCAGTCAGGCTCAATATCCACCAGTTTGATCAAAAGTTGTCCAAGATTCCTGTTCCATGCACACAAGCTTTAATCAGGCTGCCCTGGCAGCCCCCCGGCCCTGCAATCTCGTTTGCCCCCGCATGCAGAGTTTGTAATTGCTGCACACTCCACTCTCCATCACAGCTTTCCTGTTCCTAGCCTGGCACCACATCACACAAGGGGAACATGCTCACAGCTAAACTATTGTGACTTCAACAGACTTTTCTCTGTTACAACAATTTCAATCAACAATCAAGGTTTCTTTCTCAGTTTTGTTGTTTGCATTATGTGGCATTTTAATTCATTGTAAACTAATTCCAGTTCTGCATTAATTGTATGTTTCTGCACAGTAATTAACTAATCACTATGTCACTCCCTCTCTATTATGAATAACCTCATTAATTCCAGTCTGAAAGCTTGGTGCCTGCTGCCATTGCTATCAATTTTCTTGGTTCTTTCTGCTGCTTCTTGACTTATAATCAAATATGAAACTCATGTATTTTTAAATACTCTGTCTTCTGTTTCTCCCACTGAAAAATTCATTGTGCTATCAAGCCCTTTAAAATAATGTTTATTCATTATGCATTTCTTTGCCAGGCAATCAAGAGCTGTTACAATAAAGTGTGTGACTTGCTCTCTCTGTGGCAGTGATTCTGCTGTGTCGTCTCCATTTTAATCCTAAGCTTACTAGAAATTAGAATTTAGATCTAAAATTTAGCTCCAAGGTTAAAGGCACCATCAGACATCTTCACATGGGGGAAAGTTTCTTGATTACTACAACTAATTGTTTGGACATTTCTAGGTTATTTTTGCGGGTAGAGACTTGCAGACAGCTCAGCAATGGCAGCAAAGGGAGGTCAGAGCCTGGCCAGAGGGAGAAGGTGCTGGGAGATGCCCACAGCCAGACACAGTTCTGGTGGCCAGGCTACATGGATGTCATGGATGTTAAACCAGTCACACACAGCTCTGAGCAAGTGCTCTGCTGCTGCAGCCTGGCAGCTCCCAACTGCAATGCTTACATCCAAAATTTGCTCAATCGAAGCCCCGCTCCTCTAAAACAATTTCTTTAAAGCAATTTGTATTCCACACAGTCTACAAGAGTACCCTCTTGTCTTTTTATGCTCAAAGGCAACAAAAGGCTTGGAGATATATATATATATTTCCAATAAAGACAACAAATTGAGATGCTAAAATGTGTGAGCACTTTCAAGGACTGGATGGGAAATCTCATGATTCTGCACATGCACAGTCCTAATCCAAACCCCCTGCAAAGTCAGCTGACATAACTGTAGTTACTAATTTTTAATTAAGGATTAAAGTACCATTTTCCAAACACAGATAAACACTTGGAGAGCACCAGGGGGCAAGAGGATGGCTCTCTGCTGTTACAAGTTGCTGCAGTGCAATGTAATTCAAAGGGAGAATGTGCACCTGCAACAGCTAAGGGACTGCTGCAAATTTTGTAAAGGAAAAGGAAGAGGAATTGTGAAAGTCATCCTGGAATCCAGGAAATCTATTAAGGAGTATATTCATCCTTTAAGAAAGACACATTTGGTGTTCAAAGTATTTTCCCATTAAAAAAATATATATAAAATACTAAACTAAGCTAACAAATAATGAATAAAAACCTGCAAAGTTTATCTGGAAATTCTGGAGTGGTTTGATTACAAAAACCTTAATTGGTGCCTCTTTCAGAGAGGCAAAGAGGCCCCTCTGCTGAGAGGCTGCTGCTCATGAATGCCCTGGCTCCAGGGCTGCTGAAAACAGCAGCAACTCCTGCTCCTGCACAGCACCATTTATCCCAGCACATATTTGTACAATGGACCATAATGGTCTGTTTGCTCTCTCACAGTCCATTAAGCCACCCCTAAATGTGTGGTTTGGGTGTGCAGTGAGAGGAGATTTCACTGCTGGTGCTATTTCAGCATCTGCTCCTCTCCCGGCTACCACCACTGCTCTCATTTCTGCCTCTGCTGCTGCTGCTCTTGCAGCCACCCACCCCTTTTCCATGTGCCTTTAGAGCTGCATTTTATGCATGTCCAAGGTTTTCTACTAGCCTGGTTGAATATTTCTATTTTTCCCTCTCTTTTTTACTGGCTTTGCCACTTACATAAACATATTTCTGTTTCCCTTTGACTGATCCCATGTAGAAGCCTTTACCTCTATGAACAGCAGCTGTGATTTTATTCATATTAAGAACTGGCCTGCAACATCACCACCTCTTAAAGTTACACTGAACCCACATCTTTAATTCAGGAAGGTGATTGTTTTTTGTTCAAAACCATTGCTTCCTGCTGCATGACTAAATTCTCCTTCAGCAGGAAGCAGAGAAGAGGGAAATGCAGATATATGCATAGCTACATATTCATGTACAGACAAGGATGCCCTGGAAGCTGAGAAAGTTGCAATAAGTGAGTTATTGATGTCTATAATTAATGAATTGAGTCCAGGGAGGCTCCTCATTAGCCTGTTGCAGTCAGTGTATTCTGGACACCTGAGGTGGGGCTGGTGCTGAAGGCAGCTCCTGCCTTCTCCTGGTGGCACTGAATGAGAGGTCACAACGAGGGAACCATAAATATCCATCATCCTCTCCCTCCCCCTTCCACAGCGAGAATTAAATTGTTACCAAGGGTGACACGTTACTGATTGTGCAGGACAGCTGATTAACGTGGTGCCAGGATAAATAAGGCAGTTTGTGCCTCTCCACACCACCACAGCAGGTTCCCTTCAGGTTTAGCTGACATCTCTCCATCACTTATAACTATTTCATTTGGGAGAGGCAGGGGACAGGGAATGTCTTTAACCACGACCACAGAGACTGCATGAAGGAGTATGTGGAGCAGAAAAGATGGCATGCCATCAATTCACAGCAAATTCACCCTGATTTCTTCAACAGAAAAGCCTTTAGACTCCAGTTTTAAAGGGAAACTCAGACATTGTAGAAAAGAAGTCACTTTGAAGCAGTGATAGCTGCATCTCCATGCCCCAGCCCAACCTGTGCCCTGCACACAAAGTGAGAACCCAGACTGCCAAAGGGTTGTAGGAAATCAAACTTGCAAGCATTTCCATGACTTATGCCCCAGCTCTGCAAACTTCAATTTACCCAAGAATAAACTTTAAAGATCACCACTCCCCCTGAACACAGCCTGCCCAAAATGATCTGTATCAAATTAGTTTGAAAGAAATACAAATGCCCATTTGCTTAATAGCCAGGAACTGCAGGAACACAGTCTGTGAGAATTGTGTGGTGTGTAACCTGTCCAACCTGTACATTTTGGGAACTAAGGCACACTCTGTGTTCTGTGTTTACACCTGGGCCATCTGCATAAGCCCTTCATTTTTAAAACATTAGGTTTATAATTAGGCTGCTGTTAGGAAGAATGGTGGTTGCATGATGTGCCATCAACTTTACTGCCCTTTTCAGCTCGGAACAAAACTTTTATGTTCACTGAACTGCTTCAAAGAAAACTGATCACATATCTACACCCTGTAACTACTGTGTTCAATGAAAGAATAACACTGGGAAAGCACTGCAGGATTTACAGGAACTTTCAACTTCATAGATTTGCCTTAAGGCACGTTATTTAAAGCAATTTTTTGTGTTTATTGGGACAAGAGAGTATCCCACTTCATAATCTCTCAGCAAACCTGGGTTATCATGATTTAAAGAAGCAATAGTGTTGCTACAACCGATAGCTACACATGATTAAATTAGAGTTCTTACATCAGACATCTCAAAGCAAAGTTAAAGGCAAAACTTGATAGGGATTAGAAAAACTCATGGTTTGAATTTAGCTTGGGAATGCAATTTACTATTACTAGTTTTGGATCCAGGTCCTGTTTCAGTTCAACTGCAGGCTTTATAAACAAAGACATTTGAGAAAAACAAATGTCACTTTCTCTAACTCAAGTCTTTCTCAATACTTACATGAGACACACAGAGCAGCCTCCTGGTTTTAGACTGGATCCATATCTATCCTAAATAATCCACCATTTACATCAATCTTGCTAAACTGCTTGCCTGCTTGTCTGCCAGTAGCCTTTCAAATTAAATCACAACACAGTAATTGTTTCTATTGACACTGTGTGTCTTTGCTTTGGGGAGGGGAACTGACATTATCTGCTTATTTAAAAAAACACTTTGATGGCATTTTTCTCAGCATAACTGGGTTTGAAATTTTTCACCTCTTTTTATGTCATCTCCAAATATTTTCTGATGCAAACCTTGACTGACCAAGATATAGGCAGGACAAAATGGTCAGACAATGCCCTGGGACAGAATCTGTTCTAGGGAATCTTCACACAGTGCCTCACAACACAAGGTGCAGCTCTGGCAGCTCAGCAGAAAAGAGCTGGCAGCAGTGGAGTGACAAATAATGGGAATTCACCTTCCCTCCTGGGAATGAGCACAGTATGGTCACAGCAGGGCCACAAACCCAGCTCCTGGCTGCCCCATTCCCTGTGCCCTCCCTTCCTGCTTGCACTGGGGTTCACTTTGAAAAAGTCATTGGTGGGAAACTTTGGCTGCCAACCACGCTGTGTTTCTGTGAAAGGAGTTACATTCTTCTGCACTCAGACCACGGCAGGCTGGAACCAGGCTGGGAGCTGGGCATGGACAACTGGATTTGAATCCTTTAGCACACAGACCTTACTTATCCTTTCCTCAAAACAAAAAACAAACAAACAAAAAATCCCACCAGGAAAAGACAAATCTCCACAGATCTACAGCTATAGTTACAGTGGATACCAGTGGAACATCATCAGTTTGGCCTGGAGTTGATGGGCCTGCATGTCCCCAGATGGAGCAGGAATGGCAAAAGCCTTAAAGAATGAAGGCAGTGAAAGTGTGACAGAGAAATAAATCACTGAATTTTGTGCTCCTCTCCTATCCAGGACACCACTGATGGTGTTTGCTGCATTCCTGCTGTGTCCATTTACAAGGGGTGTCAGTTCTTTGGTGGCATGTATAATAACTTATTATCAGAGACAGCTAACACTTTAAACAGAATTAAGACTGCTCACAGCAAGCCAGAGGTACATATCAGATAATTATGGACATGCAGATCTCAGAATCAAGCAGAAGATGGGTTAGAGAGCCTCAGATGATTCACTGAACCATATACCAAGGCAAAAAGTACTTGGAATAACAGTTTCAGTCCAATTGCTGCCCCACATTCCCCTTTTCTTTTTTTCCCTCCTGTACTGAAGATATTTACTTCTGTTTTGCTAGAGGACATACATGCTGTTGAGTCTGCTTGCTTTTTCTATCAATAGACTTGTCAGAAAAAAAAAAATCAAATTTCAAAACAATTTTGGCAAACCACAGTGAGATGCAGAGAACCAGGTAAATGGGTTATTTTTGGACAGTAGATTATCAATTGAAATAAAGTTGATTTGAGGTAGAAAGGATCAGTTGGGAAACAGTATAGGAGGTACAAGGACTGGGCTAAACAGGAAGCATTCTCCTTCTGGAGCTTATCTTCACTGAACTGCTCCCTCCAGGTTCAAACCAGTCTCAGTCAGCCAAGCCCAGCTCTGGATTCCCTCTGCAGCTCAGTACAGCTGTGTTAACTGATGATGAATTGCAGAAACTCCCAGCTGCAGCCTGCAGTTTCACATCATCAGCTGTCCCAGCCTTGGGCACAGTCTAATTAACTTGCTCTTGCTGGTCCTAGCTAGGCAGGGTCCTATTGGCACCTTATGATTAATTCCAGACTGTTTTCCTCCCTAATCTGGATCATTAATGCTGTTTTTGAAAGCATTTAAACCAGCAAAACTCTAAGGCAGGATTTTGCTGCTGGATGGGAGTAAAATAAATCAGCAAATTCAGGCTCTGGCTCACTCATAACCTTTGGATTTTTCCTATACTTCTATTTTGATCACCTTTGATGCTAAATAAATATGAAATCCCTATGGAGTGCTATAAACTTCCAATGTGATTTCAAAGAATACATTCAAACATCACAACATTATTAGGTGCTAAGGTTACAGATTCCTTTTAAACCTCAGTTCTGAGATCAGTCAATATAGCTTTAGGGCCAGATAGAGAGAACAGACAGATTTTTCTTGTTATCATCTAAATCTCACCACAGATCATTTGTGCCCACACTGTTAAAGTGCCTGCAGTACCTGCACTGCTCTTTATGGGGATTATTCAGAATGCAAAGTGACTTTCACCCACTTCTCTCTGGCTTACAAAGGTCAGTTTTGTAAAACTTATCAACTTGATGATTGATATCCTGGTGTCATTTTTTTATAAATGGTTTTGTTGATGGTTGTTGCCATTTGCAGTGGCAGTGGAAGTTCTTTCCCATATGACTGAGAAAGCTGGAGTGTGCACCAAGTGCTGACAATGGCCATGCCCATCCACATCTGCCCTGAGGCAGATCTGAGAGGAGCCACGGGTGTGAGGAGAGTCTCAGGCTGGGGATGGAGTTACCACCTAGAGATCAGCTTTTCCATTCAGGAAGGTGACCCAGAACCTGGCAAACAGCAACCTGAAATGCTCCCACAGGATTCTGGACCCTTGTTGCTTATTTCCAGCCAGGGAATCATGCAGAGAGGCTTCCTGCTGCAACAAAAACCAGCCCTCTGCCAGGTACCCAGTGGGGCTCCTGCTGAACACAGAATGTGGCTCTGAACTTGCTGCTCAGCAGTGGGAACATGCCCAGCTCCTCTGGCTCCTCTCAAACACAAATCATTACCAACACCAGCATGGAAGATTGTGGCAAAATCCTTCCTTTCACTGGAAAAGGCAGATTTATTGAAACCACATTCTTGCAAGGCCATATATCTGGGTCATCTTGCACAGAAATATTTTCATGTCCAAGATAAAACTTCTGGTCAGAATGAGATCTGGGAATACTCACATATTCCCTGTGTTTATAAGAAAAGAGATGCCCGAGGTGAAACACAGCCCTCAGCCCATTCTGTGTTGTTGAGCATGGACACATGAACCCATCTGTTCCTTGTCTTAGCAGGGATCCCAAGGCGTAAATGAATAGGGAGGGAAAACCCTCGTCATTTCTTTTGGTTATGAAATACGATTTTTTATTTTTAAATTTTTTTAATTGACATTCCCAAATGTCAATCAATGTTAAAAACATGATGCATTCACAAAAGCACTATTTCAATAAGCTGAGAAGGTCAGAATGACAACACTTATTACAGCCCTACTGCAGCTTTAAACTCTAGGAAGATATCAAGACTTACCTAGGAAAGTCTCATTTACAACCTCCATAGATAATGCTTGTAAAAAAATTCTGACATTCTTTATACTGCTCATTGCAGGATTTGAACAAAGCAATCTCTCATACACCCCAAATCAGTCCCAAACTTCTGCAGAAGATGTGGTTAGATAAAATTTTAATAGATATAAAAATGCTAGAGGTCTCAATAAATTGCCTGTGTTCTAGAGGAGGATTCTTTTGAAACTGCTCTTTCCTGCTTTCACTTGTATCTCATGTCTGCTAGGCCTGCATATGAAAATGTGAGGAAAAGATGCAAAAAGGTTCAGAAGATGCTCAAGCTAAGTTGGACAGTAAATGTTGTAAGACAAAGAGGTAAAAATAAATGTATTTCAGATCTAAAGTTCCATATTCTCTTAACAAGACATTAATTCAAAAACTGACTGCCATTCCACTGAAAAGCAAGTCTGCCTTTTCTCTCTAATCCTGGTAAGGTTTTTTCTATTTATATGTTGTACCTTTTTTTTCCAAGCACAGTCACAATGCAAAGGTTCAGCCCTGTTCTGTTTAAATGCCCTTCTGAAGTTCTTTATTCCACTTTATTGCCTTTAGAGATGGGATGAACAGCACTGAAAAACCCAGAAAATTACTCTGGACATACCTTCTAGCTACAGATGTTCCCTAATATTTCCCAAACAAGCAAAACAACAACTGAAGCTTCATTTCACCCATGACTACTTTTCAGCAATTTTCTGGTGCAATCCAGAATCATTTATTTTGCATTTTTTTTCGAATTACAGAAGTGTGTAGCAATAGCTGCTTATAAGTTCCACAGTTTCACTCCAGAGTGGTCTTCTGGGCTTCCCTTCAAGAAAAATGACCACCAAGAACCAAACAAAACCACTTGAAGATTGTTATCACTAATTTGTCATTCTCTTTTCATTTGTAAAATTCAGGCTGCTAACAGCTAGCTAGACTATCTGCCCTCAGATCTCTGATTTCATAACCACATGCTCATATGAGTTTTGTCTTCGTTTAAATGTATCATTGCTTGCTCCTTTTCCTGCAAACTGCAGACCATGGCTGCTGTCAGGCTAAAGGTGCTGTACACCAGAATATCTGTATTCAATGTACACAGCAGTTATTGCATGCATTTCATCACTGTTGACTTCAACATGGATAATTCTCATTAAGATGCAAATCTGCTGAGTCACAGCAATTAGAAGGAAGGAAGTTTGTGACTCAGGAGCATGTTCTGATTGGTGCTCTAATGTTTATTTGGGATGGGACTGGGGTCATTCTCCTCAGTGCCCTCAAGAGCCATTTAGAGCTGTAACTCTACAATACTGGTTTGCATCCAAAGGGAAATATGCCTACTATGACAGAGTTGTAGGAAATATTTTCTTGGTTTACATGCTTTTCCATGGAATAATTCCTATCATATTCCTTATTCTACTCGGAGATAACCAAATTTCAGGAAAAGTAAAAAACAAAAACCAGCCAAACAAACAAAAAAAAACCAAACAAAAACCAAAAACCAAAACAAAAAAAGAAACAAACAAAAAGTCTTATTTCATAACCAAAAGAAATGAGGAGGGTTTTTCCTCCCTAATCTTTTATGCCTTGGGATCCCTGCTAAAACTAGGAACAGATGGGTTCATGTGTGCATGCTGAACAACACAGAATGGGCTGAGGGCTGTGTTTCACCTCAGGTATCTCTTTTCTCTTGTATTTTTAGGACCAGTACAATAAGACTGTGCTACATGATGGCAGCAGAACCAGCAAACAGCATCTGCCTGTCCTAAGAAGTTTGTCAGCCCCATCCCACACCTTTCAGAAAGAACCAGGGCTCCACAGAATCCCAGCCACTGTTTCAGCCTCAGTGTGCTCTATATTTAAACTGAAAAATCATTATCTATTGTTACCATTAAATTGTATCCCTTCTGGAGTCAATAGCTTGTCTTTTTCAAGGAGAAAAGCAGAGAAACATATAATCAAGGCAAGAGGCTGCAGAGGTGGATGCTTCACTGTATTATGGACTTCATTTAATTAAAGTCTCTTAACCTGCTCTTAATCAAAGCAAATGGCAAGTGGCATGCTCAGCAGATGGATACAGCTGTGCATAACAACCATGCAGGTGTTTAATTTTATATTTGGCAAGTAGAGCAAGCAGCATTCAAACATTTGAAGAGGAGGGGGCGGTTAGTGAGGGAGGGTTTCCAAGACACATTTCACTGAAAAAGGGAGATTATTCTGCCACTATTAAGTTACTCAATCAACTTCACCAGTTTTGTGTTAAGTCCCAGTTTGAATTACAGGGGCAGATGTATAATCTGTGAGGCTTTCCAGAGTAATCCCTCTCTCCTGCCCCTCCACCCCCACATTTTTTTAAAGGCTAACTGTACTAAAGAGCAGATTTCTGTCTTCTCAGACACCCAAAGACGTTCACTCTTTGTGTCCCTTATTCCCAATACAAAAGACAATGAATGAGCCAGAAGTGACAGATACAAACACACTGTAGGTAGAAATTTATCCCTGATGGAGCCAGGAGCTCCAGAAACCTGGGAAGGAGGCAGTGAGAGAAAGAAACACAAATACAGAACTTTCCAAAGTGCAAATCCAGAGAAGTAATTACTGAGATTGTCACAAAAAAAGAGAGAGAATTCTGAGTATTCATTTTAACTAGAAGTCTGCTGCAAATGTAATTAAAATGAAAAAACAGTAATTCAAAACAAAGCCAAGGAAGGCTAAATTTTGCATTTCATTAACATCAGTTTTCCCCTGCATCCCCAATAATTCCCAGAATGATTTACCTGCAAGAACAAAATGGAATGAGGCCAGGTAAATGAAACACAGGCAAAATGGCAACTATTTGGCATCTCCTGTATTAATTATACCAAAGGAAGGAATTTTGGCAAAGGATCAACACAGAACCACAGCTTGAAAGGGAACATTACTGAAAGGTAAAAGTGGCAGTACCATCACCTGCATCAATAGGTGCAAACCCAGACATTCACTACAGCTCCAGACAAGGAAGGAGGCAGAATGTGGATGAGGCAGAATATGCAATTTCAAAACATGTGAGTCAGTGTTGGTGTTAAAGTGATTCAGAGACTGCCACGATTACTTTTCCACTCATTTTCACTTACTACAGTAGGTTAGCTTAAAATAGATTACACACTTTCATAATATTTCTTTCCCACATGTTCCCCTGATATACTGTAGTCTTTCAAATTAAAATAGAAATATCCATCAGATTTCCCTCTGTGTTTTTCCATGCACAGAAAGAAGTTCAAATATCCTTGTTTAACAATCTGAATATAAAGAGGAAAGAGCTGCTTAAGAATTCCTGCCATCAGTATTTCTCAGACCTACTGAAAATACAACCTCGCTTTTGGCTCTGTGTCCATCTGCCTGCAAACTCTGAGAAGGTTGGTAGAATATTTTGAGCACTTTAAAGGTCTTTCTGCCCATTTCCAGTTCCTTTGGCATTATTCTGTAGCCTTCAAGAAGTGGGACACCCCGCAGCTGGAGAAACAGTGGCTTGGATAAGCATCACAATCAGAGCACACAGAATTTTAACACAGAAATTACTCAATAAGGCTCCTTTTACTAAGTTGGAGGTTTATAAACATGTGGAATCTTTCTTATGCAATAAAAGAAATACTTCTTTTGCTTTCAGTCACATTGGTTGTCAATCTACCCAATTCCATAAGAACTTCAGGGGCTCTAGGAGCCCTTTATGTGACTGTGATCTCCATGGTGACAAATGATACAGCAACCACCCAGAGCCCCCTAACAAGTGCTGTGCCAAGGAGTTGAACAGATCCACAGGTGAACTGTCAGAAGATCAAGTTCTGAGAGCACTGCTGTGAAAAAACTTCCCTTTTCTGGCTTCAGTTTTGTGGCATTTGCATTTTTACTTTGATATGTCTGAAGCTGAAATCCCAGGACTCAAAACACCTTTTACCTGTTCTAATAGCCAGATTTCAAGCAAATAAAGATGAGTGAACACTCTTTTCCCAAAGAATACTGATCTAATTAATTACCATCAGCTAGTTTGTTACACAGATGACAACAATCAAAAACTACCATCCAGCAGTAGCTTCTTTATGTACCAATGATGCAGAAAAGGTTACCCTCAGGTTTCAAAACATCTAATTTATCTGATAAAGGTCTTGCTGCTGTCTCTGTTGAGGCAAGGATCACAAGGTGGCACATTTGGAGGCTGAACCTATTTCTAGTGACACAGAGTTCCTCCAGAACTGACTGGAGCCACCCTGGGGCACCCACTGGCATCTCCCACAAAACAAGATTATTACTGCAATCAATTCCAATTATACTGGAACACCCTTAACTTTTTCTAAGTAAGTATTTATGGTTTACAATTTGTCAAAGATAATTGCCTGGATGGTTTTGAAATGCAAGTTTTTAATGGCAAGCATGTTCAACACAGAGAAGTAGTTGAGTAAGAGGAAAATTAAAATAATAAAGTAAGTAGATTTACCTATAGTCTGCAGCATAAATGAGGTCCAAAGGACCATTATACTCAAAGCACATACATATGAGAATAAGTTATAATTCATCACACATTCCTTAAAAACACATTATTCAGCATTTTGATTTACAAAACTTTTTTCTGTTCTGTTTCTGCAAGCATAACATGATTTTGTTAAATATTTAAAGGTTTCCTTCTCAGCAATGAGCAAATACTGTGTTTGTATAGCAGATGAAACACTAGTTATACCTTGGAGAATTACAAATATAAACAGAAAATGCATTCAGGTCAAAATAAAAATAAAATTAGAGCCTAAAATGTTTGTAGGAAACAACACAATTTGTATTTACCTAATTCATGTAGAATTAAAGCAGAAGCAGCTGTGTATCCAAAGCTAACTTTTATGACAACATACACTTCCATAAATAATTTTAATGATAACACATCTAACCAGCTAAACTATTCTAGCCATATTTGCATTTCAGAGTGATTTTTTTTTGCAGATAGCTTATTAATTTCCTTTAAATTAATAATTTATTATGTTTTTTTTCATTTCTCCCTTGTGTGTATTTTCAAGAAAATGGTGTCCTAAGGCTTGAATAATTGCCAGCCAAATACTCAGCAGTTACCTTGATCTTTGCTCAAGCTACATGTACATGTGTGTGCGTTATCAGAGCTCCCCTGTATTTTCTCCAGCAGACAATATTAGATAAGACTAGAAAGTAAAGTTACAAGCTGATTCAAATTCTTTTAGAATCACTGTGATTCAGAGTTTTGATAGCAACAATATGCAGTAGTATGGGGGCTTCTCTTTTGATCTCTGCAGATTTTTTGGCTTTATAATTTCCAACTACATTCTCTAATTTTGTCACAGACAGTGGCAGAGGCAGGTCAGACACAGGTAAGGTGCTTTAGAGCCCCTGAAAGAGGGGCTGCAGCCAATGAAGCAGAGCTGCAGTCATGGCAAGCAGCATTCCACAATTAAGAAAAATGAATCATGATAACTCCAGCAGATGCTGCTATTTTTGAGGGGCATTTCAGGCTTGGTGCTGGCCCATCCCTTCTGTCCTGGCAGCACAGCTCCTCCATCACTGCCTCCACAAAGAGGAGCCCCAGCCTCTCACCCCAGGGGCTCCTCAGCCTGGGACCAGCAGGGGCAGCCACAGATGGAGAAGCAATTTATGGGCAGGAATTTATGCTAAAAACACCGTTCTTCATTGGAAGTGGATTGTACTTCTGGTTGAAATTAAGGGAAAAGGGAAAGGGGGAAAAAAGACTAGAAGAGGCTGATACAATAGCTGGTCTTCTAGTCAGCAGGTCAAGGGACATGAACAGCCTGGTTTTGATATTTCTGTGTTCCACTCAAAACTGCTTGGTTTTGTTCCTTGTGCTTAGAGCAAAATCTACAGAAAGTGCCTTTCAATGGTCACATTTGAAAATGCAATTTTTCAGTTTTCCCCTCCTGTTTGGTTGTGGCAGGAGCAAAGCCAGGCTCAGCAGAGCTGAGGGAGCACAGTGGCACAGGCAGGCAGTGACATGCTGAGGGCTCTGTGCCCCCCTGAAGCTTTTCTGTCCCCAAGGACTGCCAGTGGCAGATCCACCCTGGCTCTGAAGGAGCACACAGGGACAGAGTCCCCCTCCCACTGCTGGTGCAGCTTTGTGGCACGCTGATAAGCACAATGTTCTGGGGAAAAGACCTGCTGTCCATAAAGGGACATCAATGCTCTCAGTGTCTGCAGGAAAACTGGATAAAAGTCATCGGTGATTACAGAATACATGGAGCAGAAAAATGCTTTCACTGAGATCCCTCAAAAATGAACAAACCAAACCCCAAAAAATGCTCATCAGGAATGACCAGGTGAACCCAAATGTGGCTCAGCTGTGCCCATGCAGGACCCTTGTGTCCATGGGCACCCATGGCAGGGGTGGGAGCAGCAGAGCAAGGGAGCCCAGCCCTGCCCTGGGCGCAGCTGCTTCTCTGCCCAGACACCAGCAGCCCCTCTGGGGGAGAATTAGGGAGATGCTCACCCTGGTAAATTATGAGCCTCAAAAGAAAACAATCTGTTGGGAAACTGAGTGTGAAGCCTTGCTGTTTTCCAGTTAAGCTGCTCAGCATTGGAATCCTTGGAAAATATCAGAATCTGAGTATTTATTGTAGTTCAGTATAGAAACTACACTTTATAGGCAGTATTTACTGTCTCCCAGCTTCAGCAGATAACATACAGCCTGCAAATGGATATGAGAGGCAGCTCTTCCAGAGGGAAGAAAAATGCATTTCCTTCCCTGTAAACTACATGTAAACACAAAATGGAACTACCCAGGCAGTAAATGGATTTCTCTTTCCTTTTCAACTTGCAAAACATACCCTTGATACAGTAAGCAATGTAGAAGACTACAAATTACATAATACTTCTATTTCTTAGACTTCCTAAGTATGAATGTTAAATAGATACTCACACCAACTTCTAGACCTAAACCTGTCAGCTTTCCTTATAATCACCCTAAACTTTTTTAAAAATTCAGAAAGTTTCCATAAGGACTAAAGCATTGGTAGTTACAGCATCAGCTGAAGATGGAATTCACTGCTATTGTTCTGCATCTAATGTTTGCACAAGACTAATTGATTGAGACGTTCCCAGATGGTTTTAGCACTTAACAGCATCTATACAATGACAGTCAGAATTTTTAATACTCGTAGAGGCACAGTAGAGTGGCATCAATAAGACAAATTGTATGAGTAACTGGCATTAGAATGCACTGGCAATGCACCCAAAAAGTTATTTTTAAAGACGGCGACAAGAAATATTCCAATTAGGCTACATAAATTACCAGAGTGTAGCCATCATTACTGAAAAGAGAATTTCCCTTGTTATCATAAAAAGAATTCATTGTACTGACTGGAGAAATATATACTCTTTTGACTTATTAATAAAATAAATATAACAAGTTATAATTAAATGGCTCTTAAATTGCAATAATTACTTAGAAAAAATGAACAGACAGGCACAGGTGAACACTACACACAGTGAAGCATGCAGGGAAGAAAATGAGAATAAATGCTCTCTCCCTCTCTTTCAAATGCTGTGTGTTCAAGTAAGCAACCTGATTTCAGCTCAGCCAACCAACACAGTTGATGTAATTAAACAATGATACAGGTTTATTATATAACCAAATGGAAAGCTGAAGACAGGTCTGAACAGCACTAAAAGAAGATTTAATTAAGTTTAGAAGATCTAATTATGTGAGCTGGAACCACAGTGTAGGAGCTGGATCTGTTCAGCTCTGACACTTCTTCCCAGCTTTTTATTCTAGAATTTCAAAGATTATTTTAAAAAAATGTTAAAGAAGGAAAAAAGGAACAGTTGGTCTGATCTGAAGTAATGAATTTTTCACTTCAAAAAAGAGAAAGGTACACTGCAACAGAATAATGGCAGCTGCACAAGAGACAAGCTTTTATATTTAACCTCTCAACAAGCAGAATATCCCTTGCCTTTCACAAAATGGAGGTGTGAAAACCTAAGCAAATCTCATGGTTAAATCCCCCTTGCTGGTGCATTTCAGGTTGCCAAGCCCATGCCCAAAGCCCCTGACCTTGGGTGAGTTCAGCTGGGAGCCCTGAGCTCACCCGAGGTCACTCCCCTGTCCCTTTGTCCCTTTGTTGCTCTGGGGGCAGTGGCACATCCCCTCTGCCAGTGGCCTGGTGGCCTTGTCCCTGCCCAGGTGTCCCCTGTCCCTGCCCAGCTGTCCCCTGAGCCCATGAGGTTTCCCCGGGGGGAGCAGCAGCTCCATCCTGCCTCCATGGGCTCCTCTCTGCTCTGCTTCTCCTGCAGCCCCCCCTGAGCATCAGGCCAGGCCTCAAAAGCTGCTCCTGCTTTATTGTCACCTGAACCATCAGCTCTCTTAGTTTCATGGAACAAATCCTCCCTTTGCAACAGCAGAAGTTAAAAATCTAATCTATGACAATGTTGGCCTTTTCCCTCAGAAAGGGTCTCTGTGCTCCAGACCATGCACATTGTAAGCACTGCCACCCCCCAAAAACTACAGGGTTTCACATAGTTCTTCTTCCCAAGAAACCTGGGAAGGGTGATGCCAGTTTGAGCTCAGTGTTTCAGGGCCCCACAGGCAGCTTCAACCTCCCTGCAAGCCATCCTCCTCTTGTAGCAGCTGCAGTTTCATTAGCTATGATTTAAAAGTATGATGAGAAATGCTTTTAGTAAATACACAGGTGACATTTTAAGGCTGTCAGTGGAATAAACTGGTGTTAAGGTACATTCCTCATTATCTAGTTTTGTCCAGAATACTTAAATTAGTTTCTCCAGAGAGATTTTTTTCCCCTGGTTTCTGTTTGGTAGTTGCCTCTGTGCTTGATCAGTGATTTCTTTTTGCTCCCTTAGCTCTTGTCTATACAATGACATGCTTAGACACATCTGAGAAATTCAAGTGTCTTGTTCTCCTCACTCATGTCTATCTCAATTCAATTCTCTTTCAGTTCTCTTTTCCTCTCAGACAATTCCTTGTTAGTATAAATCACCTGTCACTTATCTTGATAGATTTAGTTGGATCCAAACTGAGAAAGCTGAGATAATTCTTGGTTCTCAGCATAGCATTTTTCTTTTACCATTCTGACGTTCCACATAGAAATACTATAGTTTCCAAACTCCATTTTAATACCATAGATTGTAAAATTACAACTCTCTTAAAAAAGCAGGCTAAGGGAGAGTTCTGATTGTTCAGTAGGTGTTCTGAAGTACTCTTTTTATCCATGATTTTCACTGCCTGCCAAAGAAATGTATTTTCATGTATGCCATTATAGGGAGAGATTCTACATGCTGAAAAGATATGCCTGTGGAGTGGCATAATACTGCTCACCTTTATTGACTAAAATAAACAGCATGAAACTACAGTAAAACTTTACTGTTTGAAAATCTGGGGGCTATCCTGAGAACTACACAGTATTTAGGCTGTGTTTTCAAGGCAAGGGCTCAGGGACGCCAGCCTGGACCCACTGCACAGTGAGCCAGACTGAGTCCTTCTCCCATTCCAGGGAACCCTTCTCCCATTCCAGGGAACGCTTCTCCCTTCTCCCATTCCAGGGAACCCTTCTCCCTCCAGCCCACATGGAGCTTCTGGTTAGTGGGAAATTAGGCACACACATGTGTGAGCACAGAGCAGATCTTTAACACCGCTTTTTTGGGTGGTGTTTTTTCTTTTTGCCTTGCCCTGTTTGAAGTGGTTGGAATAGGTCTTTTTTGGATCCCCCCCCTCTCACCTGAGAGGGTGACAGACAATGCAGGGCTTGCAGCCACTCTGGGCTCTAACTCTGAGCATCTCCAGCTGCATTTGGTGGGCAGTGCCAGCCTGGCCTCTCCTCTTTTCCTCCTGAGGGGTGATTTCAGCTCAGCCAGCAGCTCTGTTGGAAGGAGTCACTGAACCCCACGTCAAGGAGGGAATATCCTAAAACAGCAGTGGGAACTTCCCTGGGGATTTCAAGAGCTGTGGCTCATGCCAAGACTGCCTTTGTCATCACAGGAGTGAAAATTTAGTACCAAGCTACAGATATTTAATAGTCAGACTATGAACAGCTCTCTAGTATCAACAAGTTGACGCATGGTAAAAATGAATGAAACCAAAGATAAACGTGGGAAAAACTGCAACCATTCCAAGAACCAATTTTTAAAAAGCACTTTTCTAAATACTGAAGTTTAAAGAGGCTTTCCCTCCACAAAAAAAATATGATGAATAATTTATGGCTCATTATACCATGATGATATGGCATGATTTGGGCAGACATTATTTCATTAGGCCTTCAGGGATTTGGGTAGAATCCTTTTGGATGAATGAAATCAGACCTTTGGTTCTCATACATTCCTAAAATCATGCCACGGTTGTTGGTTCAATTATACTTTTTTAAGTACTCCTCAAATACAAAATGATAAAAACTTCTTCAGCAGTATCTTTACAATTGTGGTAATGCATTATGAATTTAATTCCAGCACACTCACGCTGAAGGTGCCCATTTTCACCCTCATTTAATACATTATCCCCAGGAGGATTCATTCTGACAAAGAGAGTAATAGCTGAAAATAGCTTCAGAAATGATGAGACACTGCAAGCAATGCCCTTAATTGTGAAAAAGTTCATCATTTTGGAAGCAGGGACTTGATTATGTTTGTAATTTTTAAAATTCATTGCCCACTATTCAGTTCAAAATCTCCAAGCTCCTGAGGAATAGCAATGCCCTTCTGGTAGGGCTGGCAGGACCTTCAGCATATGGAGATTATCCCCAATGCAATATAACATGATGAGCTCAAAGCCCATTAAAAGCACTGCTGAAAGAACACAGGAAATCCCGGGCTTAAGAAAATCTAGAAAGGGAAGGATGTTATTTAATTTTATTGACATGTTAGGGACACTTATTTTTTTCTTAAATGTCATGCTATCATTTTAAATCAGATACCACTGTATTAATATGTGCAATTAGCTGTGCAGACTGGGAAGAAAAGAGGGGAAAGAACACCAAGCCTTTGTCTTCAAGTGTAGGAGAGAAATAGCAAAAAACGGAGTGTGCTGACAATGCAAGTCTATACATGGTTGAGCATCTTGTCTGTGGTTTTGCAAAGCTTGCTTTCACTCTCCTATGTGATTAAAAAAAAGTAAATATAAGCTATATGTAAAAAAATTTTATACATTAAAAAAATTACACTTTTGGCTCTCCTTCTTCTTCCATGGTAGCAGCTATATGAACTACAAATATACTTCTACCATTTATTCTATCAAATGCTCTTCAAACAAATGACTTTCTATTCATTATACCTGCAGTTTATAATGGAATTGCATTGCTAGGAGACTGAGAAAATTAAAAAAAATCAGGACATCTCTGTTGAAAACCCACTGATAACTTTTATAAAAGGCAGAAACACCACAACCTGTTTTAGGTAAAAAATGGCCCTTCTGAGGATGGTCTGTAGCTAATGAAGAGCAGCACACAAGAATTATTCTAATGCCTGGGTTTAATTCTCTCAGAATTACACTCTTACATTTTCCATAATTCTGCTATTTATGGTATCTGAATTTAGAAGTTGGTGCTGATTTGGGTCAATTGGATCTTGAATATTTTGGTCATGACCCCAGGAAGGAATAGACACATATTAGCAGATGCAACCTACTGGCATCTCTGAGAAGTTATTTACATGGAGTAGTGAGAAGTTACCTATGCTTGCCATTAAGCATATGAATCTAATTAATTTGCTGGGCTTAGATACTACAGCCCCTCAGAAAATAGGCATCAATTCTACACCATTTTACAGACAGGAAAACCATGTAGCAAGTCAGTGAAAAATTCTGGACCAGAAGAGTGGAATCCAGCCAATTTTCCATCCTACTTGCCCAGACTGTATCATTCTCTTACTCTTTATGAAGCAGAAATCTCACAAATTTGTGGGTGGTTTTTTGTTTTGTTTTAGTTTTGCTTTGGTTTTTTGTTTTGTTTGTTTGGTTGGTCTTTTTGTTGTTGTTGGGGTTTTTTTTGGTTTGGTTTTTTTTTCCAATTAGAACTGTATTAACCACTTTTTACAGAGGTTGCTTCAGTTTTGTGTTCTGCCTACAACTAACAGCAATTCCTCTCTCTGCTTTCAGAGTGTGTGGCTTGCGGACATTTCTTGATCCCAGCGTCGCAGAAACTTATTTCATCTTTGTCATAAAATCCCTACAAAACTCTTTCTGCCAACATCCAGATATTTCTGTTGCCTCTACTGATGTTTGTGCTGTACCAGTCACCTTCTCCCTGTGCCACTTTCCCAGCTGTTTAAGGTATCAATTAGTCAATCACTTTTCATATTGCTGTAGAGCATCTTCTAGACCTGGTTTCCTCTGTATTGTACTTAACTTGACACACTCTAAACACCTTACAAACCATTTCATTATAGCAGAAGAGTAAGATCTGAACTAGATCACCTGGTCATCTCTGGTACTCCTCCTCAACTGAAATCTCAGCATGAGAGATCCACTAATTTCCTCCCTGGGGCAGAAATGTTTTTGTTGCTGTTGTGTTAATACACAGCTTACAGGAAGTCATGGGTCCAGTGAAATGCAAGACACTGAAAATCAGTAAACTGCTCTGCTACAAGCCTCTGATCTCCACTGGGCTCCTTATTTACTCTTTGGATGGAACCACAATTGACACACAGATTTATAGGTATTTTCATTTAAAATTCTTACCCACTCCTTGGAAAACTAGTTTGTGTTTAGCTGCAGTGGTGAAAAGCAGAGAGGAAATGAAACAATGAGAGAAGCTTCTCTTTACAGAAGCAACTGAGTGGCATCCACACAGACCCCAAGGACTGAATCACCCCTCAGCCAGGCCGAGACAGGTGGGCACAGGAAATCAAACCATCCTCTGCAGGGAGACCCCTGCCTCTGTCCCAGCCTGGGGCCACAGGATGTGGACCTCAAAACCACAACAGGTAAAAGTTCAGCTCAGCTTAGAGTCATTAGTCTATTTTTTAAACTCTGTGTATACAACAGCAGAATTTAAAAGCTTGAGAGCTTCCCTAACACTTTGGAAGCAAACAGAAAGCTGTGGTACATGGTGAGAAATTCTGCTAGGGAGAACAGTAACAGCTCAGAGTCAGCAGAGAGATCAAGATTATTACTCCCTCAGGGTAGCACAGAATGGTAGGAGCTCATTTGGGAACAGATAAAACCATGTGGCTGAATGAAGCTGAGCCTCTACTGTGGACTCCAACCTGTAAAAGACATGGCTGGCCCTTTTAGCAATACTGCAGTGCAGTTTTATGGTGCACACTCAGTCTGGCTGTAAAAAGAGATGTTACAGATGAAGTAAAAAAAGATTCATTCAAAATAATATTGATCAAATTGCAAGATCAGTGAACAGTGAAACAAGTACATTTTCCTGTAGGTCTTTGTCACTGATTGACTGTAGAGCCATTAGTGTGAATGTGCTTTCCTAATGGGTGAGCAGAATTGACTTCTGAATGACAATGTTTTTCCTCCAGGCTTATAGGGCCCCAAAAGTGCAAGCTTTGCTGGACTTTAAAGAACAAAGTTCCTCACTGCCCCAGAGAGAACAGCTATTTGGAAAGAAAGTATATTTGACAGTAATGAATATTTTAATTGTGACAGTGAAGTAGAAGGGAAATATAAACCCCTGTCAAAAAGCAAACCAACATCCATTCCCAAGCGGGCTTCTGAACTTTGCTTCTGATTTTTTATGTATCAATTACATGAGCATCTCGCTTTGTATCTCATCAACAGTAGCTTAGCAATGCTCTAGCAGCATGCTTGCTCTCCAAGATCATCCAAAGCACCTTTAAATGTGAGGAAGCAGGTTCCATGTTCACATTAAACAATGTGAAGAACTGAAAAGAACTAAAAGTTCTTCAGCCAAATGACAATGGTGCAACACTGACATGGCTTAAAGGACTTCCCAAATGTGCACAAACACCACCAGCTGCAAAATTTTCCCTTCACCACGAGTTTGACACTCCACATGGGAGCAGATGTGAAACAGGGGCTGTAACTGGGACCAGAGGAAGCTGTGAATGTTCAGGGGGATCTCTCCAGTGGCCACATCAGCCCAGCAGCAGAAGCCTCTCACTACTCTGAGGGCACCCAGGTGTGATGCCTTTTAGTTTTTAGATTTTTCAGATTCTGTGCTGCTTTAGTGTGTGTGGGTCTGGGCTTCATATTATGGGATGGGGAGCTCTGTGCACAGAGCAGGGAGACAAAACAATTCCTGCTCCAGCTGGACACCAAGGACAAATGATCCAAATCTCAGCCCAAGAGCACAAACCCCGTGGGCTGGAGAGAGAAAAACAAGCAGGATGGGACTGCATGGGCTAAAGCTGGGATGGGAAAATGAACTGCAAGATGCAAATGGGGCAGAACTGATCCAAGGGAGAGACCCCGTGCCTGGCTGTGCATTTTGTGACCATTTTGGCTCGTCTTGGGTGCAGCCCTGGCTGGGCTCTTGTGCTGCCCAAGGTGGATCCATTGAGGCCTTTTAATAAATCCCTGCTTTATTCTTTAACTCTCTCTAGTCTTTGCTCTAGGCCAGCCTTCACAAGGCATCAGTGAGCACAGCTTTCCTCATGTGGGCAGTCCAGCATATGGAATTGTCCAGTCCCCTCTGCACCATCACACAGGGTTCAGCTATTAATGGAGAATAAAAGAAAACTCAACTTTGTGTCTGGCCAGCACAGCTGCCAGAGGTCCCACAGAATATTAAACAATTAGTTTTTACAGAGCATTGTAGGCAGAAACCTTGAAGGCTGATGAGGTTTAAAGCCAGTATTTCACTGTCAGAGACAAGAAGCTGCTCTGCTTATTGCTCACAGTGACTTCATGTCCAGTTAACAACCACACCAAATAAATTATCTGTCACTTCTGATATTCCTGTCATTTGCAGAGATACTGCAAATTTTCACGCATTTATATAGTGGGTCATTTATCAGACATGCTGATAAGAAGTCAGACAAAAGAGAGAGCACTAAATCCTCAGGCACTGCTGAGCTGCACTACAGAGATCCTGAAGGACTGGAGAGGAGCACTATTGCCCAGCTGGTTTCTACTCTGCACTCACAAGCTTCTGGGATATCACAGATTATTCTTTAGGACTTCATCTAGAAAGTGCAGTTCAATTTAAATAAACTGATAAATATTCCTGAACCAATATAACAGGCTGTTACAATAGCTGACACTAAAATTTAAGAGCAGATAGCTGCAAAGAAAATTAAAGGTGTTTTTCTCTACTAATCATGAAACAAAAAAAAAAAAGTCCCTTTGGCTTTTATCAGAAGTTTCCCACTTACTGCCTCAGCCAGTGAAACATGATGCACTGGCAGTGGCATTTCTTTTACTTACAAACCTCATCAGATAGAAGATGCATTTTGAGATTAATTTAACAGTTACCACAGAATCTTATCCTTATTTGCCTCCTCAGCTGCTTTTTTTGATGTTTAAATTTAAATTTCATAAATTACACACAATTAAAACATAAAACATATATTAATATCACTTAGTTTCAGCCTGAAATTAATAAAAAATGCATAGGCAAGCTTCCTTGTCAGAGACTACTAAAAGACATAAATACCTAACTTTAAAAAAATCAACCTAAATAGATTGATTTCATGATGAAATAAATCATTTAACACTGATAGGGATCAAAGAGGACCCAATACAAATAGGAAATATTTAAATATAGATCACAAATATTCATTTATTTAATTTAAAAAATGAAAAAGGGAAGTGTGTGTTTTGTCTGTCATATAAAAATATATATTACATGGTGAGAATAGGTATGTGATATATATATAAAAACACACAGACACATCTGCTTCCAAGAGTGCTGCTTAATTGCCAGCCTGAACAGCAAAAGTAAAGTGACACTTACTGTCAGTATGTATATTTGGTAAAAAGCCTGTTGTGCAGGAAATTGGGGTGATGACACCAGGAGGTGAACTATTAATAGCAACATAATGCCAAGGAGTACAGTCTGAAGAAGACCTATAAGCAGAAAGTTATTTTTGTATTGATGGGCACAGATTTTGTCAGGTTCCTGGTCCCAGAGCAGCTCGAGCAACTTTGGTTTCATTTCTCCTGGCTGAGCGTGGCAGAGGCAGCAGCTCCCAGGCACAGGGGCAGCCACAGCCCAAAGCCAAGGCACAAAGGGGACCCTCCTTTTCCCCAAATCAGAAATAAAATGTCTTAGATACTTGGCTTCCTAACAACTTTCTCTGGCTTTTCTAGACTTGTCTATCATGATAGATTCTTCTACTAAAAAAAAAAAAAATTAATAACAAGCAGCAAGTTAATCTTGTTTTCAGTGTCAGATGTTTGTCCTTTGTTTGAAGACTAAATTCTCCAGTGTCTACACGGAGGACAAGTTTGTTTTTGCAATCCTAAATCAAGGAGCCTTTCCTTTTCTGTTCAGTCCCTCTCCAACTCGCTGTTCTGACCCCTCGCCTGTCACAGAGTTAAACAGGTTGGATTCCTTACAACACCTTCCCTCCTCCAGCCAAGCTCCCAACAGGCTTTGCACAATTTGGCTTCAAAGTCCTGAGTGGTCCCAACTGCTGGGAAATGAGTGCACTGAAGTTTGCAGAATTATGTCCATTCAATAATACTCAGGCAACCTCAAATCACTTTCTCAGTGCAGAAATTTAACCACTCCCAAGATAAAATATGAAGGAACAAGAACATCTTTCCCCCTTATTCTTCAAATGCAGCACCACAACCCAAGTGGGAAGGGAAGGGGAAAATGTTCACTGGGTTTGAACATCTGCCTCTGAAATAGTTTCCTACTCCAAACCTCAACAAGTGTGGCATTAAAGGGGAGAAAAAAAAGCAAAAATACCCCACCAAAACCAAAAAAAGCATCTAAGTTCAAAAATTAAGCTTCATTAGAGTTTGAAATAGCAGATACACTACATAGAGGACATTCTCTCCAAAAGCAAAAATTCATCCCTGTACAAATAATAAAATGCAATAGAATCACAAAAATCAAAGTAGGTGCAGCTGGTTCTTTTCATACATTTTGAAAGCATAAGAAAATGAGATCAAATACATTATGAAACAGATGTTCTATATGAAATAGATGTTCTGCTAATTTAAGAGGAAAATCAAAGCAGATATTAAAGGGCTATATGATGTAGAAAATTGTAGGAGACTCCTACTGATAATTGCTAATTACAAAGCATTCCTAATGCTTTGTCATGCAGGAGCTATAGATCAATCTCTAATTCTAGACCTTATTCCATGTTCTTGCTCTATATAATAGTGACACATTTGTACCACTGCAGGAAAGGTTTTGTCACACTTCCACTACAAACCTCTGAATGGACTTGAAACTTTGTCATAAAAATGCACTTCAGGGCATGGAAAGTCCCAGTCTGCCAAAATCACACCAAGCATCTTGCAAACATAAAATCAAGGAAAGGCTGAGACAGGACCTGTGGAAATCTTCTAGTCCAACTATGTCAGGTTGCTCAGAGCTGTGTCCAAATGACACTTGATTAATTGTATGCATGGGGAATCCAAAAACTGTCCAGGAAACTTGTTCTATTGTTTGATTATCCTTACAGTAAAAGCAAAAATCTTATATAGGTTGTATTTTATTACAATATGTATCATATATTGCATACCATATTTGCCATATATCCACTTACCAAATAGATTTTGAGGTGGCAAGAATTGTAATTTCTATCTGACCATGATCTGATTATCTGCAAGGATGTGACCACAATTCATCACTGAGGTCCCTGTGCTTGAGCCATGTGTTACTCTCATGTATTGGGCACCTGCCATTCTCAGTGTTAAATTTGGCATGGCCTCAAATTCAATTAATTTGAATTTTCAAGCCAAAAGACATGACCCTAGTGTTTGAGAAAACACTGTGTACACTTTTTGCCTAAAGGTGATGACTTCTCTCAGTAATCCAGCTGTAAGGGAAAAAATGAGCAGTGGAATATGATTTTCTTTAATCCTCTTGACATAAACAGTGGAATCATTTTGCTGAAATTAAAATCTAAGAAATATGGCCAGGCACTTACTGGGGGAGATTTCAAGCAAGTTGTCAAAAGTTCAATAAATAAACCAAGTAATTTATAAATAATGAATCTTAGCATTTGAAGAACCCGCACTGGAAGGCAAAATACATCTATTTATATAAAATATAATACC
This sequence comes from Calcarius lapponicus, assembly GCA_039654755.1. Classification (NCBI taxonomy): domain Eukaryota; kingdom Metazoa; phylum Chordata; class Aves; order Passeriformes; family Fringillidae; genus Calcarius; species Calcarius lapponicus. Next base: position 14,767,561 of record CM077474.1, on the reverse strand, counting down.
ACCTAGTAACATGCACTGTTTGTTACTAGGATTACTCATAAAATCTGGTTTTTATAGAGTTTGGTTTAAGTACACTATCTGAAAATGTGCAAAAGGCAGTTAACTCATTAATCTAAACTCCATGTTGTTAGAACAGGGTTTTACAATGTTTCAATCACTTTCTCAGATTACATCAGTAAAGTTCTCAACTTGGTTTTTGTTAATCCATTGTGGAAAAGTTATTATAGTGATAAACTTTTAAATCTTATAGGCAATTGTAGGATCACCCATGCATTACTTTTCACCTGCTTGTTCCATCACTTCAATCTCCTTTCCAAGTCTCCCATTATCTTGAGCAGATGCTTACAAATCTCTTCTATAGTTTTGCTTTTATTTGTGGAAAGATGAACTTCTTTTGGTCCCTCTAGTTTGATCACCACTGTTTTTTTTTTTTTTTTTGAGATTTTTAATGATAGGGATGTTCACATTTCCTCTTTTATTCCCTTTTTATTGGTAACATCTGCACATCATCTCTTTGCTGTTATAATCATTGCCTGCTTAAAAGACAGATAATGTTGATACTGACAATGGAGTGACATGCTCCTAGATAAGTATTTGAACTGAAATTTTTACTCAGGACACATTTGAAAATGGGGTTATGTATGGAATTCCTCAATTCTCTTAGTTCTCACACGTTTCTTGGAGGCCACAAAGACAATACAAAAACTGATATACAACATGTTTAATCATATTCATATCCTGGGCTGATAAAATGCAATCCCTCCTCTCAATATGTAGCTTGGAAAAAACAATGCCAGGTTCCTTGACTTCATCCAGGACTTAGAACACTGGTAAATCAGGTGTGAAACTGCTCTTCTGTTCAACTCATCTGCAGAAGGGCTGAGCCTTCCTCCCCAGCACAAAAAGCAACAGGTTTGCATTCTGTGCCTGCAAATCCAGTGCTGCCACAGAGCACCTAACATGGACTTACTTGGGAGCTTTGTTAAAACACTGATTCCACTCACACACACAGAGAAAGAAAGAAAATCCATGTTGAGGGAAGGCTATAATTAACAGATCTCTCTTCAGCACAGATGAGTACCCAGAGATGAAAAGGCTTAGATTACCTACTTCACTCTGATCAAGTGCAAAATAAAACCCTGATCAGCTTTGGAAAGGCATTCCACTGCATTTAGGTAAGCCATTAACAACTGTACAAATAAAATTTGGCTGAAGTTACTTAATAAGAAACGCAACAAGGAAGTGGGGAGCATTTGGTGGGAGCATTTGTTTCTGTTTTGGAGCTTTTTTGGTTTGTTTTGTGATTTCCCTTTTTTTTAAAAAACTACTTGGGCAAGATGCAAAGTTATTTTTCAAACTTCTTACAACTCTGAGTTTTCCTTACTGGTCTATCCACAGTTCTGAGCTCCAGTGAGAGCTCTGCATGCCCCCAGGTTACCCCTGTAAACCTGCAAGGTGAGTGTGGCTGGTGTCCCTCAGTCTGAACCCAGCTCTCTGCAGAGGGATACAGCTCCCCCAGCCCTGGGCTGCTCACTGTCCCCATCCACACGGGACTGACTGTGGCTGACAGCACACAGAGTGGGGAAAGGGATCCCCAGACACAGAGCTGAGCTGTGCCAACACTCTGGAGACCTGCAGCTCACTCACTGCCAGCAGAACAAAACCACTGCACTTTTCTATTCTCTTCGGGCTTCCCTGTGCTCCTGCCTGTTCCAGCACCCCCTTCCAATTCCTTCCAAACCACAAGTGCAGAGATAGCAGAGCCTGCACCCGACTTCCCCAGGTCCTTTTGGTCCTTTCAGCCCTGCAGTCTGACATTTGACAGAAATATTAAATCGTACCAGCTAAAAGCTCAGTGAGAGCAAGTCCAAGGAGGGCAAATGCAGAACTCTCAGGCCCCACAGTGACTCTCTGAACCGTGTGACACACCTGGTGCTAATGCTCAACAAATGTCCTCCAAACCCTGTGGAAAGAACATGCTTCCATCATTGATCTGCTGCTCTGATGGATTTGTGGAATGAAAGGCACCACATAGCTGCATTCCTGAGACAAGTTTTATACCTCATTAATGCAGTACATAAGCTGTACAATTATACATCCATGTGTCACAGCCAAATTTATACACTTTTACATACTGTTAGATTAAGATGGTTTCATTTCATTGCTCTGCAAATGGACTTTTGAAAGGATATTTCACTCAATTTCTTGTACAGTACTGACCGGGAAAGCACATGAAAGACATGGGTTTACTTGTGTAAATGCAGCACATGCCCTAAAATAAAAACATGACATCAACGAACAATTTTTACACTCCTGCAGTGCAGTGACCCTTTGACAGTGCAGGCTGCAGCCCAGTGTCCCCTTCCCCCATCATTTTCGAACCAATTCCACTGGATTAGGCTATAATGCACTGTGATGTCTCCTGATCTGACCCACTTCAAGTCTGATGGGTTTTTGTTTACACTAGAAGACATCTGATCCAAAGCAGCAGGAGGATTACAGCACTGTCTAATTACAATAACTTTTCAATTTAGAGTGAATAATGAATGCACACTATTGGACACTGCTGTCTAGTGGGTGGGGCAAAGAATCTGCAGAACTGAGCTCTGCCCCTTAAGGCAAAAATGACAAAAAATGAAAAACAAAAAACCCAGAGACTTTAGCTCTGTAGTCTATATCTAGCTCTCTGTCATTCAGCCTGCTTTTACATCTTTGGTGGTCATTTCTTTTTCCCCTGAAAGAGACTGCTTAGCTGAGCACACTATCATGGCAAGAGACTGGACTGTCAGCTACAGCAGAGCAAGATTCACTCCATGCTTGAGATACAGCTGGTGAAACACCCCAGCACAGAGCACCACAGCCACAATGCAGGGCCATGGTGCTGCAAGCGACGAAATTAAAATTACTTTCTCCACCTGGTTATTGCAGCACTGCATAACTTGAACACAGCAGGTCACATCTTGTGTTTGAGTGCCAGACAGTGTGCTGAGGTGATCCCTGAGGAATCTGAGGTACTTGTAGGGTCCCTCTTCCCAAAAGTGGCCAAGGAACAGGTTGCTGGTGCTCCTGCTGCTCACTGCCTTTAATTCCATGCTATCTAAGTACCATCCAGGCAAATCCAGAGGCACAGGTCTTTACCATAACCACGACAAGAGACAGAGCCAGAAACTTCAAAGGCATCACTGCCTTCCCCTTGACCTTTTCCCCCAGCAAGGCAATCATGGGAGCAACTTAGGTGGGCCCCTAAAACTGACACATTGCAAAATTTGTATGGCTCTGGCAGAAGCAGAGCCATAGGTTTTAGTGTGGAACAATTTCATGAAACCAATGTCATACTATTCTGTAACAACTATGCAGCATCATACCATTCTGTAACAATAAATATAACTACATAGAACATGCAAGGGAAAAGAGTCAGGGATAGGAAAATCACTGGCTAATAAAAGGAGGGAGGACAGTAAGTAGTAGTCATGAAACCTTGAAGAAATTATTAATACCTTGGACAGATTCTTTTCCAATAGGTGACTGCAGAATGTGTCTGCAACTGCTCTGCCTTGTTTTCAGAACAGAGATGCATTTAGTGCATGCAGCTTGTTCTCATGGCAGATGGGAAGTATGTAGGGCTGCTGCTTAGCACAACTGCTTACAGGAAGCTGCATTACAGGAGAAAAGCTGTGTGAAAAGGATCAGAATGATGAAATGCATCTGGCTTAGCACACAGCAGTAAACACTGGCAAATATATTATCATAGCTCAATTACTGATAGGGTACCAGAGCCTATTCAAGACTTAATATTTAATTATCTTTAGACTGCATCAGTTGTTAAGCTGTCAGCAGCATCTGTAGAGGGTACATGGGTGGACATCTGCTCCAGACTGAGAATGCTACACCCCAGCAGGGCTGTTTTGCCACAAATACACACAAAGAAATACAGGAGCTCACATTACAGCCACATCTACCACATTAAACATATTTACAGCAGGGATACCAGCTTGGAGCACAGTGTGGCTGGCAAAAGGCAGAAGGACAAACTGCTCTGGCTGGGAGCTCACTGGAGGGAGCAGTGAATTCGATGCAGGGGAGATGAAAGACCACCATTTAAAGAAATCATCCGCATGAACCACCCAGAAATCCAGCTGAAACTAGGCATACATATCTCTCTTGCATGCAAAACAGTGCTGTAAAGGATTATTCAGTTTGCAAAGTCAAGTCCAGTTAAGCTTAATTCAGTTTCTTCAAGCAGACACCGCAGCACTGTGCATGCGTAATTCTAAGAATGCATCTTTTTGTGCTACCTTGGGAATATCATGGGTTGGGTAATTCTCAGAGACAGGAGTCCTAAGTACTCTGATCCCAGAGCTGCTGCTACCCCACACACTCACACCAGTGTTTATGGGCCTTGCTTGGTTAAGCCCACAGGCACTCCCTTGCCAACAGCCTTCCTCCAGCCACTGAAAGTCACTCCTCACCTCAGCAGTCCTTATTTCAGCTTCCACCATCCTTTGTCCAGCCCAGGTGTCTGTCCTGAGCTCCAGAGCTTGCTGTTATTAGTCTTTGGGAGTTACCCTCCATCAGTGTCCCAGCAGAAGCACTGTCCCAGGGCAGCACTGCTTGCTTGAAGTCAGGATGCCTGACCAGGACCACAGAGCAGAGTGGCTCCGGGTGCATCCCTGAGCCAGGCCCAGGAGAAGTGATGGCTTCTCACCCATCAGCCTCTAATGAGGCACATGCAATTAAAATCAAACTCAGGAACATGACTAGATGTAGCTGGATTCTCAAGAGAATAACAACAAAGACTCACCCCCACTGCCAGAACAGCCCCTCCAGACAAACTGTCTGGTATGAAACACAGAAGTGTGAGAGCTTTCCAGACAACAATTAAGAATACAATTCTCCTGCAAGAAGTTCAATTATTTCTGCTGACAAAGTCTCACATTCATCCCATGGCAGCAGCCCAGCCTACTTCAGCTTGGCAAAGCTGAGCAGAAACAAACCTTAACTCAGGGAAGCACAGGCAGCTACTCCCACATCCCATCCTGCAGGCTTGCACCGCTCTGCTCTGCACAGGGACAGCAATGCACTGCACAGTTAAAGGCATTGCTTTTTCATGATCTTGGAGGAGTTAAAGGGGACAATAAGTTCCTTCCTATCTAAGCCATTTGTCTGAAATGTTGAGGAATGTGAACAGCTGCAGCGGGTTGAAAACACCTTCTTGCACTCTGAGGTGATCCTGCACCATTAATGTTCATTTGTGACACTGATCCATTGTTGGCAGCCCCAAAAGCAGAGACATCATTTTTCCAGTGGAGTACCTCATAATCCTAGACAATGGAACACAGAGGGTTTGTGTTTGCACACTGTGCACAGTTTGAGTATGGAATTGTCCAGGTGTCCTGTGACCCTTTACCATCACAAGTCAGTATTTTTATTATCTTTTAGGTCACTAAGTGTGCTGGGGAGATCTCTAGCAATTGATAATGGAAAAGGTGACTTGGCAATGTTGCAGAAAGAAACTGAAACTTTCCATTCCTTCTTCTCAAGTCTCTAGGGCCATCAGGATTTTGTACTCTAAATGAACCTTAAAGATTTGTTTAAACAATAATGGAATATGCCTAGGTAAATTTATTTTTTATACGAACCATTGCTTTGTATTTTTTCTTCTGCAAGGTCATACAGCAGAGATTTAGGGTTGTTGGGTTTTTATCCTTTGTTTATGTTTTGTATTTATTTTTAACATAATGTCTTTTTCCATTTTTTTTTTGGCTCTAACCTTCCAGTGTTGGTTGAAGATACAAATATTAAAATGCAAAGTCAAATACAAGTTATTTTCACAAGCATTAATGTAAAAAAAGTATATTTTCCCATTTTCTAGACTAATATTTACCATCTTTGACAGCCTTATTGCTGAGCAGATTGTTGCATATTTCAGCATTATCTTTTAACAACTTGACAGATCTGCCTATTTTCCTGTGATTATTTTATCCCAAGCTGGAAGCCTAATAGTTGCTTTTTGACATGCTGAATCACAGGATTTGCAGCACAGCACAGAGACCTGTGATTTGTGGTTAGTATTTTGACGATGCCTCGTAGGGAATATTTGGATTTCCAGCAGTGTTGCTCTGTTTGGCCTGATGTGGTCAGAAATGCAGGCAGCAGCCCCAGCAACCTCAGGATGATTTAGGAATTGAGGATCAGAAGGGCACTTGGGAACCCCTGATGGCTGCAGCAGCAGGGAGTTCATGCTTCCTTAGTAGAGAAGGAAATGTTGTACAGCTTAACTCTGGATATTAAGTAAATGCCAGCAGTTTCTACTGCCAGTTATTTAAATCTACAGCACAGAAGCATGGGAGGGACAGCTAAAAATGCACAGAGATACAACAGAAGCGCAACAGAAGAGGGAACACGTGGTTCCATACAAGATGTGCTTTTGTAAATGCAAGCAAAGGACATAAAGCAAATTGCTTTAATAGCAACTACCCTTTCAAGGAAGTGCTTCACAGACAATTCAGCCACCCAAATCCAGAGAGCAAGAGATTGTGCACATTGCTCCTTCAGTCACTGCAGCTTTATTCATCTTCAGATTATAATTGGCAATTCTACTAATTATTTCCAGCTAGGTTCCTAGGGTTATTCCAGAAAGGATTTTGCACCCAGTGAAGCACACAAGAAGCTTTATTTATTTTCCTTGTATATGCAGAGGAAGGAAGAGTGGCAAGGACCTCCTGGGTCATCAAACACAATTCCCTGTTCTCACAGACAACCACATAACACAAACACTTCATAAATGAGAAAGTTCCATCTTAGAAGTAATTTGGTTTCTTGTCCCCACTACTCTAAATGGAGTGTTGCTCCAGAACCTCCCCACTCCAGTGTTTAGTGACCTTATCATTATGGAATTAAATAATTTTTAATAAGTTTGTTTCAGTTCTGGTACCAATGCAGCCCGTTAACTCAAACAACATTTCTACCTTCCTTTTGGTCCATTTATAGACAGCAACCACAACCTTTCCCCAAACACTTCTTTGAGCCCTGGGTGACATTAGAGCACTCAACCTGAGGCTCTTTTAGGGTAAGACATCCTGATCTATTGGTGTTTTGTCAGCCATACCAATTTACATGGAAAGAAACACAAACTACCACATCTAGTGGATGTCTCATGGCATGCAAGTGAGCTCTGTGCAGTCAGCCAAAACCTGCAGGTGCCTCAAACAGTGGGGGAAACTGTTTATCACTATGAGATGGTAAGTAAAAAGCACATTTCTCCAGATCCCTCATCATGCCAGCAGCTTTACAACCCAGCACCAGAGTCACACTGACCCTTAAGTTCCATGTTGAATCTCTAGTAGGGGTAGCAACAAGAACATCACATTTTGTGCTTTGAGGACACTACAGCAGAATTCACATTAAAAAAATGCAAATCTTCACTGAAACAACATTCAGGAAAGGTTATTTAACCCTAATTTTCTGTATTGTAGCACACAAGATTACTTCCACCTATCTGTATAAACACGTGTTCACAAATTAACACTTTCTGCCAATTTTAACAATACATGCTTACATAAAGCATGTATTTTACTTATCTATAAATATATAGATAAGTAAAATAAGCAGAAGCAAGCTCCACTAGGGATGAGGAACAAAAATGCATAGTTCACCATGGCTACAGAAAAGTTGCTCCTTATCTCCAGCTTTGCCCAGGTGAGATGCATTTCTGGCTTTTTTATCAGCATATCTGTGTAGCACACAGGTGTTGCAGGTGATGTAGACATTTCAGACATTATATAGCATTTTCCTCTCCAGATACTTGATGGGGATTGGGGGGTCAGGTCTAAAATGTGTGTCCTAAAAAGTGGAGATATTTTCTTGATACTTAAAAGCAAGTAGAAAATTTTATAGCAAAGGAGGGAAAATTCATTTACAACAACACTGACAGACCTATTTATTACTCAGAAAATACTGATTGGTTTGGAAGAGAATTTTAGGGTATCCCCTATAACTGAATTACAACATAAGAGATTCTGCTTACAAATACTGTAATATAAAAGGAACTGTTTTATCATTTGAGCAACAAGGTCTGAAGACTAGATGAAAAAGTTGCATGACTCAAAAAGAATTTTTGGTCAATAAGGCAGAAGTGAAACGTGTTACTAAATATGAGATCTGTCAGACAGGGAGAATAAGCCACTTCAATAAACCTGTCTGTGTCAACTGATAACCAGGTAGATTTGAGTCAAGATTACGGTAATTCAAAAAGCAGACAGTTGGAAAAGGAAAGCAAGTTTGAATTACCAGAAGATAAACATTCACAGAGTGAGTTTTATGGTGAAGATCAGGAATTTGTTGTGAAATAGTGTGTTGTGAGCTCTATGGATTTCTTAATAAAAGGGCATTAACAGTAATACTAGAAATGAAAGTAAAGCACTCATAACAACCTGGTAGGCTTGAACTGGGTTCAGGCACTGTGGTAAGATGAGGAGTTCTCTTAATATAAAGATAAGACAGTGCTATGAGAAAATGGATCCAAATAACAACATTACAGAGAGAGGGAAAAAGAGTCGCTGATGGGAGACATTACCTCTGACTTGGCAGGTAGGTTGTTGGGATTTTTCATAGAAATAAATACTTTTCCATATGTATAAAAGGATATGGAGAAGCAAGCAGAGGAAAAGAATTCTGCCCTATTCCTCTCAGTCCATAAGAGCTGGGAGCTGCAGAGGTGATGCCTGGCAGGGCTGGCAGAGGCACAGCTGCAGCTCCTGCTGCTCCTCTGCTCTGCAGCTCAGCTGCAAACTGCCTGCTAAGAGGCACCAGGCTGGAAGCTGTCACACTCCAAACAGCCCCTGGGGAGGTCAGGCACAGTTAAAGCACCAACCCGGTGCCTCAGGCAGCTCCTGAGCATCAGAAGGAATGGGGAGGTACTGACTCGGGAGACAGCAACTGAAATTATTTGTTCCACAATAGAATTGTCAGGTGCCTTCAGGCAAATCGTTGAAGTTCAGGCATTACAGCTTGGGTAACCAGGCACAGGAGCCCAAATCAGGTAAGTCTTCATACAGGCATGCCCACAGCAAAGCCACACACACTGTTTCACCTTCCTGGGTGTTTCAGTCAGAGCTGCTGAATTCAATTTGAGTGATTTCAAAATGACAGAGAGCAGGTTTAGATGAGGTGTTGGGAAGGAATTCTTCCCTGCCAGGGTGGGCAGGCCCTGCACAAGCTGCCCCTGGATCCTGGGCAGTGTCCAAGGCCAGGCTGGATGGGCTCTGAGCAGCCTGGGACACTGCCAGGGGTCCCTGCCCAAGGCAGAGGATGGAACGAGGTGACCTTTAAGGTCCTCTCCAATCAAAACCATTCTGTGATTCTATGATTCCCTCAGGCTGAAATTATGGGAATTATCTGGAAGACCATGTAGCACTGCCTTTCCCCTAGGTGTGATCCAAAACAAAGGTATTCTGTTCCAAAGTTCAAACCTGTGACAACGTGGTCCTAGGAGATATGTGAACTTTAGAAATAAAGTACCCCTAAAGTTTCCTAAGTTTATCTGGATGGGTGGAGAGAGATGAGAGTTTAAGCCTCCATTAAGAGCAGATGGTAAGAGCTCTCTGTCTCTCTGTCTCTCAATCTCCATTGACAAAAATGGATATTAATATTGCCTAATTCACAGAGAAGAGTGAAGTGATCCAGGATTATTACAGCTATGAGCTGCTATATAAGCATAACAAATGGCTATATATTCCCACTAATTCATCATCACATACTTACAGCTGGATAAAATATTCTTCATTACATACTTTTAGATAAATTAGTGCTAACTATAGCTTTCAGGCAAAGTCACAAGTACTTTGGTTGGGTTCTTCAAAAGAATGCTCACAGAGGAAAAAATTGTTCTTATTCATGCAAATCAAAGTTATGTTGCTTTTGTTGGAATTGTACCTCTTCAAGAAACAGAACACTGATATTTCCATGTTTTTAGTGCTTTTTCATATAGATACTCACATCTTTGTGAGAAATCAATATCATTTTTATGTCCAAATGTTTTTCATGTATCTTAAATGTTCTAAATAAAAATCTGCTATGCTTGAGAATAGCTTGCATATGCAAGGAAGTGTGTTCTATAGGTTGAATAACTACAAATGATAACTGAAAGCTTGCCTTTCGCTGGAATCATAGTTGTCACCAGCAAACATCTCCAGCACTTAAAAAGATCACCCAGTTTGTCCTGAAGCATCTTCAGGAGCACAAAGGCATGATACTGCCTCTGAAATCTGTACCTCAGTGTTTGTGCCATTCTTCTGTCTATCTCGTGTGGGGCTGCTCTGCATCCTTGCACGCTGCTGGGACAGGGACACTCTGGGAATGATCCCTGTAAATTCCTGTACAGCTCAAAGCTGCAATCCCAGTACCACATTCTTCTATAATTATGGTTAGATTGGTGCTGTAAAACTACTCATGTCATTAATTCTCCATTGGGAGCCTAAAGAGAGTTGAACATCTTACTACACACAGAATGTCTGAGAGAACAGATTAGAAGGCCCTAAATGGATTTCTTCAAACAACAAAAAAGCAAAAAAGCACCACCAGCAGCAAACTCTTTAGAAGGTGCTTTTCCCAAACATTAGGTGCCAACCCCTAAGGATAAAGATGCAATTCATTTTTAAGGACTCCTCATTACACATAAATGTCCTAAACCTTTAAGTGTTCAGTCCATTCTCTCTTTAAAGGCCTCTGAAGGGAGAGAGGGACAACATTTATTAACTTCATAATGTGAAGTTAATAAATCTAGATTCCAGCAAGAAAGATTTGATGCTTCACAAAAGATGTCCTTTTCACTCTTGATGAGATCCATTTATCTAGAATAGACAAAGTAATTTAGAGGGCACAGAAAGGAAAAGTTATAACATGAAGTTATTAGGAAAATTTAAATCACAGCTTTGATTATAAGTCTAGTCCACAGCAGCAAGTGGAGTTTTTAGAAACTTTACAACAAGTGCCATTTAGGCCTATCATTCTTACTGCTGAAATACTCCTTTGAAAGAACCTCCCTTTAATCCATGTTAATCCATAAATTGCTTTCATGACCACCACTTACCTAAAACGTGACCAGAATTTTTGGGACTGTGGAGATATGTATAAAGCACTAAATCCATCAATTACACATGCTTTGAAGTTGCAAAGTTCAGTCTCACTCAGAACAGTTTAATTAAAAGCAATGACTTCATATTCTATCCTCGGCACCAAAAGAGCTTGTTTTTCATTGCATGGATTACCCCTAACTTGGAAAGTTTCTCACTGACTGAGGCAGTGTGTTCTGAGTCAGTCCTCTTGCAAGATTTGGCAAATGGGCTGCCAAAACATTGCTGTGCTTCTGCTGTGTAGCCCCATCCATCATTGTAGAGGTAATTTCAACAATTCTGAACTTGCAAAGTCAAGTCTCAGAACCTTAACCTCGATATAATTTCTTTGCAGAGATGTCCCAGACTAAAAGGAATGGAGGAAAACAATAAATTAATCTGAGCCTGTTCTTTCAGTTCCTCTAATATTTGTTGATCCAGCCTTATATTAATTCTCGTCTCAAAGTTTGACATGCAGAGTTGAATACACAGCATTGTGTAAAGCAAGCAAAGGGATAGAAACTTGGAAAATCCCTGTAAGTTTCCTGGGAACCCATTAACACTGACAGCACAGAAATCTGTCGTTTTGCCCCAGTTCTGGTGGGGCAGCCAGCACTACGCAAGCCCTTATTCCCACCCTGCTCCATTCCCCTCATCCTGCACAGGCTCTGGCAGTGCTGTCTGCACTTTGCTCCGTCCCAGCTGTCAGCTCCAGCCCACTGCAGCCTCACCACACTGCAATTCTCACACTCCCTCATCCTTCTCTGTCTCCTGATTCCCCTGATTTTCGCATGGCAGCAAGGACAGGAAGAACACCTCTGGTTTTGCTTTAATCCCACTGCAGTCCCAGGGCAGGTGTGCTCAGCTCAGCTCCTTCCCTGCAGCACTGGGGCAGAGCTCACCAGGCAGCCACAGAATCCTCAGAACATTTGAGCATTTGTCAGCCAAGCCCAAAAAGCCCTGCAGAGCTTCCTGTAGCTCTGCCAAAGCTGGGAAAACTTTCATGCAAATAGCAGCAAGAACGTTTCCTGCATTCCCATCAAATTTAATCTCTTCTCATAGGAGGACACTACAGTTTATTAATGAAACATCTGCAAGTATTTTTAACCAAGACAAAAATGAGTGCCATTCATTCTTTGGAACAGCTGAATCTCTCTCATTGAAAACTTTACATACTTTTTTTTTTTGGTTGTCAAACACACAGGAAAGAGGCACAGTTGGAGTGAAGTTAATTCCTTCCAAAGCTCAGTTAATTTTTTATATAACATCCAGAAGAAGTATTGGCCAAGATCTATTGGAACTGTGGTATTAAACAGTTCAGACACCATTTGTACCAAGAGTTTTTTTTTTAAAAAAAAGGAGAGAGAGGAGTTTTTACCTAATAGAATAAGAAGAAACTTTGTATGTCAAATTAGGACTATGAACTAGAGCAGGGCTTTATCACTATAGTAATGAGTAAAGAAAATGATATATATTTAACTCCACTATCATTAAAGATTTAAGATTATTGCAATAATTTTCTGCTTCTCTCTTGCTTTATTGAGCTTAGTCAAGCTGATATATTGCTGTGTACTTCATTCATTCCTCCTGATGGATGGTATGAAGTACGTAGACAATGCTGATGTCCAGCTAAAAAGAGGAATTACAGAAAAGAGAAGATAAGCAGCTGTAGATGATGAAGTGCTGATTAATAGATTACCCCCATCCCCATCAAGTCCAAACCCATATTTTAAACTGCCAACAGCATTGCAACTGAATGAACAAGTACTTCTGGAATCCAGAAAATGTTTAGGAGCTGACCTTTCTCAAAATTAATCCTTAACAGCTTCTTCCAAGATTTATTTCTTTCCCTTAGCTTGGGACAAATTCGGTAACGGTGTGACCTGAGCTTTGTGATTTCTGGCTGTGAATGGATAAAGTGCTGTCTGGCCTAGAGGGCTGATGCTCTTGCCTTTGCTTTCCACCTGGGTGCCATGCATGAGGTGGGGTCAGAGAGGAGGCGACAGCAAGGACAAAGCCATCAGGATCCCTGCTGGTCTGTGTCAGCAGAACCACACACTTCTCTGCAGCCCAGCTCTAGGGGCCCCAAAGGGATCCTCCCTGACCCATGGGGACTCTGAAAATCCAGATGTGTCACCAGGAGGGACCCAGAGCCACCTCCTGCCAGCCAAAGTTGCATCTGCTCCAGGCTGGCTCCAAATACCCACACGGGTAGTGCCTGGGGACATTCTCTCTCTTAATTGTGATAAGGCCAAGCAGAACTGGCATTGTGATCACAAGGGATCCTAAACACTCACAAGTACTGAACACCTGAGAATAAAAAGCCTGTGAGCATGAGCAGGGATAAATTAATGTTCCCACTTTGCTTGCTCCAACATTTTCAGGTGAAAACTAATTTTCCCCACTGACAGTAAACCACAAGAACATTTATTTGTGCTAATTTACCAGACATTTATTTTGGCACCGTTAAAGCCACAATGTCAAGTTTCCACTCTAAGCTATATGCAAAGGGATTTTGTCATAAAAACAATGTGCTATTTATTCAACACACATACACAAAAGCTGTTAAGTAACAAATCCTAATTTGCCCTGAAAAATGTGTGACTTTTACAGGTCCCCACAGTCTCACTCAAGACCAACAGGTTGTTTTTGAGACCAAGGATGACAGTGATGATCAGAGGGTGCACAAGCCCAGCTACACAAAGATGCACACACTCCTTAGCAGGAGGAGCAGGTGCTCTCTGGTGCTGGAAATGTCCTCAGTACAGCAAGATATTAAGGAACAATCACCTGCTCCCCATTCCATTTAAAGATTTCGGGTGTTAAATTTCAAAGGAATACATTTTTTTCTTTAAGCATGGCTCTTTATATCAGCTGTATATTGCATGAAGACATGATTTTTAAAAGTACTACTGAGAATTATTCTGCTTTCTGCAAGATAATCTGAGAACTTTTGAAGCTCTGTCTTTCTGAAAATGGCAAGATATTTCAACATTATAGATTAAGAGTCATAAAATATAGGTTTTAAATTGCAATTGTTTTGAAATAGATGTCTGAAAACCTTAAGTCAACATTTAGCCAACAGAAAATATTTATGACAGTTTATAATCAAATTGATATAGATATAAAATCCTATTTTTTTAAATAAAGCTATCAAAACTTGCCATTTATCAGCACTGTTTGTACTATAAGGTGAAAAGCAGCATACAAAATACTTCTCATGAAAATTTACTTGCTCAAATGCAAACAAAAGAACCTCAAATCTAACCCATATCAGCTTTGGAATTGCAGCACTGGAATCAGAACCTCAAAAATTAAAGAAGGTCTTAATTTTATCCAATACCTTGAGAAGACAACTTCATTTCAAAAAGACAAAACTCCCTCCTAATGCTCAGACTCCATGCTCAAACACCAAGAATCCAGGGAATTTCAGCTAAATTCAGCTTTGAGTATGCAAATGAAACCCATTTGGAAAACACTTCACTCAAATCGGGTATACAGGATGTTACAACCTGTATAAAAGCATCTGACAACACCTTAGATCAAATCCAATGCAATTGCTGGAGGCCCTGGGGAGAGCATAAATTGCAGCAATGTAAAACCCCACAGCCACAGTCTGCTGGGTGTTACATGAGGATGTGGGGCAGTGACCACTCTGATTCACTCATTAACGCTACTGAGGAATGGTTTCTGTTCTCTTTGCATTTTAAGCTGGATGCGAAATTAGCTAAATGCTCTGACCAAGCAATGCCCAGAGACATTGAGAGCTCATCTCTCCCAGAACCCTACAGTCCTTTTTCAGACACAAACCTGCTGCATGATCCATCACAAATGATGGCACCATGCTTCCCAGTGTGGAAATCCCCATCTGAATTCCTGCAGGACTCCTCCTCCCTTGCAGAAGTCCACAAAGGATCCCAGGAGCAATTCAGGAGGAAAATGGGATGCGCTCCCGCACAGCATGAACAAGCCAAGGCATAATGCTGTAAGTTTTTGTAGGGGGTCATATAATCAGAGAATGGTTTGGATTGGAAGGGACCTTAAAGATGATTTCTCTCCAATCCCTCTCATGGCAGGGACATCTTCCCTTAGACCAGGTTACTCAGAGCTCTCTCCAGCCTGGCCTTGGACACTCCCAGGGATGGGGCAGCCACAGCTCCTCTGGGACATCTGTGCCAGGGCCTCCCCACCCTCATAATCGAGAATTTCTTCCTCATCTCTAACCTAAACCTACTCTCTGTCAGTTTGAAGCCATTCCCCCACCTTTTCCTTTCATTCTTGTAAATCCTCTCAGTAAATGGTCTCACAGACATTCTGTTATACTGCCACTGTCCTTTGTACATGAAAATATTCAGACACCTCCACCAAACCATTCCCTCGATACACAGCCTGTTTTCACACTGCTGGCAAGGCACAGCCTGCAGTTCATGAGTCCAGAACAGAGGCACCTATTTGGAGGAGGAGGTGGTGGCACCTCAAACAATAAATATTTTGGTTTGCCCCTCTTAGAAAACTTAATGAAGTCCATTATCTGATTTCCCAAGTGCCCAGCTCTTAGCTGGTAAATTTTTACATTGGTAAGTTTTCTTAACAGAGACATAAGTCTTCATTAGACTCAGAGTAGTCCAGAGTAATTTTGGAATGCTTTACATGAAAGGAAATTCTGTTGTAAGATGATAAACTGCAGTTCTACCACAGCATTCCTCAAGAAAGTGCAGCTGTTTTAATATAGTCTGAAACCAGAAATTTTAAAAATTGTTTCACTTAAAGGAATTAGTGATAGAATTATGTATTTCCTCAGGCACACAGAAACCCTATTCCTTGGGCATTGTTGGGGGGCAAAGAATAAGAGACTGAGTCCTAATTCTCACCAGTGGACTCTCCTTCCTTCCATGTTTCAATATTCTGAAGTCACCAGACTCACATGAAAATCAGCTGTCAGGGGAAACCTTGCAAGAATCTGTCTCCCTTTTTTCTTAATTTATTTTCAAATCAGGATTATTTTCCTTTTTCATTCTAGTACATGGTGTTGCCCGATAAAAGAGATTAACACAAAGTCGACTATATTCTTCTTACATAGGAATAAAACTGATAATTAGCAAAGGTAAGATTAACTTTAATGCCATTTTAGTGGCTCCTGGAGTATTTCAGCACTTCAATCATAGTGATGATATTGAAAATAGTTTACGGAGAATTTTGAGATAGTAGAGAAGTGATTAAGCAGATGCCCATGATGTTAAAATTGACTCCCTATTTACAAGTGTTGAGACCCAATTTACTGTGGATTTACTTGGGCAATTTCAGTGAGCACCCTCCTTGCACTGCAGAGTCAGAGGCATCTTTTCCCCGTCTTTCCTCCTTGCTGTCACTGACTGAATCTTAGCTAAGCAAGGGAGCACCAGCTCTTGCCATGGAAGCCCAGCTGGTGTCACCACGGTGCATCTCACAGATGGAGGGGTTTGTGCTGGACCAGGAGGCAAATGAGTGCCCACAGCAGCTCCTTTGCTTTGCACACTGAGCCATCTCCACAGGGCAGGGGCTGAGCTCTCTCCTCTGCCCCAGCACTGACCATGAAAGGAAGCCAGTCAGGATCTGCACTGGCATCTGATTCTCTCCTACATGAAGCTTGAGAGGATTGACAGTCACAGCAGAGAAAGTCCTCCCTGCTCTGGTCTTCCTCACTCCTTTATTTTACAAAGCAGCCTGGAAGTTGGTACCTGCAAATCAGCTGCCTGAGTCCCCTTCAGGTGGTTCTGAAATGGGCTCTATCAATCTTTTCATAAACATTTCTTACAACAAATCTTTCAGCAGCAAAAGTAAAATAAATGGTATCTGTAACAGAAAACACTCACAGAGGTCTGGAGCAACCCCACATCATTTGTTTCTGGAGATGCACTTTAAATGGAAGGTACAAATGAAAAAACTTTTGCCTGACATTAATTGCCATTTTATGTCAATAAAATTCTCACAGTACCTTTCTCTATAAAACCAGTAAATATTGTTGAAAATTGCTGTGATTACACAAAGCCCACCATTATATCTGCTCTCTCAAGAGAGGCTGGGGCAGAATTAATACCTGAGAGCAAACTTTAGTCTGTGTCTGCAGTGGCTTTGCTGCCTGCAGAGCACTGGCTCCTGGCCCACCCTTCAGCTGGGATGAGGATGGAGGGGAGGGCAGGGACGGACAGACAGGATGGCACAGGATTATTTGTCTACAGTTGGAAAGCAGTTGAAAAAAAAAGAAAGTTGTTCTAGGCATGGGAACAGTGGTTCTCTCTGCTGTGCTGTTCTGTTCACCTGCTCCACTGTTCTAGTCCTGTGCAGAAAGCAAACTCACTGTGCAGTCCTGATTCTGACCTGTAGATTAACCAAAAATGTACAGGATGGCAGGAAAATTGGCCACATGTCCACAAATCTTATTTCTACCTCTTAAAGCAAGGATTAGTACTGAATACACAAGGATTTATGTTGTATTCTCACTTCCTTTACATCTACCATCAACATTCACCCTCAACAGTCCATGCTGTTCTTGTTTCATATTTGTACAGATTTTCTCAGGAACAGAACAGGACAGGTACAGAAGGACATGTAGAAAGAGATTAATTAGTGGAATTTCTCAGATTGGAAAAGTCTGAGGGAAAGACATGAATGTCATGGAGAAGAGGGCCATCAAAACAAGGCAATAAATTTAATTACACATGCATACACAAATAATGAAAATATATGCTTCCAAAGCATAGAACTTATTAATATAATAAACAGAATTGCTCAGGATTATTCTTGCCCTATTTCATTGTTTTGTTTTCAACTGAAAAACAATGAGCAAAGTTCTGTAAAAATAAGTACAGCAAATTTATAGATACACTGCAGTTTCATTATACTGCACCAATACAAATTTAACAGTTTCTAAATTAAAAAAGTAATAATTATTTATTTCACAGTAACCATATACTGCTGAAACCTTGAAGGCAGTCTTAGCTGAAGAATCAAATCAGGTAGATTTGAACAAATAATTTGCATGTTAATAAATATATTTACAAAAAGTAAAAAAATGACAACTTGACCTTTTTGCTTTAATGAACAAGCATTTTCAAAATAGATCTAAGTTTGTAATCAGCTTCAAAAAAAAATTATGTAACTTGTGGCCAACAGTCTAGGGGAGAGCACTGCCAGTGAGATTCTCATCTCCTGGGGGGAATTGCAGGCTGGTCCCATCCCCAGCAGAAACAAATGGAGGTCCCAGAATGACTGCCTTGCCTGGCAGCTGAAAACAAACTGCCACTGGAAAAGAGCAGCAATAATCCAATAGTGACTCCTTTGTTCAGAAATCCCAATAACCAGAAAAAACTCCCTGAAATGATCAATTCCATTAAAAGCTTTAATGAGATTACCAAATTTAATTACTCTTCTGTGCTGCATTAATTTATAAAGGGTGGGTCCTCAATCTGAACATTTAATAGTTTCCAGAAATAGCAAATCCCATTTGAAAAGAAGCAGAATTATTTCTTTTTTTTTTTTTTTAATTGAAATAATCTAGCACCACTACAAGCCCTTTGGGCAAAATTTCTGGGATTACTCTAGTGCCTAGGAGGTGGCTATTTCTTAGGTGTCTATTTTAATTGTCATGTACTCAAAGGCCTTTTAAATGCTCACCCTCTGTATGTTAACACATAAAAAGATTGAACAAGGTTACATTTATGCTGTTTCAGTTTTTCAAATGTGATTTTACAAATTATACCACTAGAAAAGATAAGTGGAAGTAATTTTTAATACACAGCAAGATGCATTTCTAACTAGATTAAGCAGCTGTTAACATTATTTTTCTGCACAGCAAGAGCAAATGTCTACAATAACTAGACCTTAAAGGAAGAGGCAATCCCATTTGGTGCACATTGTATACATTTGATTTTATTCCCCAATAGCATTCAGAAGGAAATAAAAAAGAATTAGATAAAGAAATTAATTTGCACCAGTACTTCAGACAAGCACATTTGCAAAAGCATAAGAATGTTACAGGCATTAGGAAGGAGTCTCTGAGAAGCAAGAACAAAACACTCAACTCCAACATTCAACTCCAGTACCAACTATTTCCCATGTGAAAGTGTCAAGTTATTACTCAATAAGATAAAATTCAACAACTCCCCCCAGATATATGTGCTAGGGAAAAGGAAGGGAAGCCTTTCCACAAGCTGGAAGTCTGCCACTGAAACAGAAAACTCTGTACAGCTTGGGATCTTTTCCACACCCTCTGCGCTTAATTTTCCAACAAAATGATCATTTTGCTGAAATGCTGAGCATTAAGGCAAAAGGCAGCTCTTCCAGGAGATGCACAACAAGGAGAGCAATGAAACAACAGCCAAAGGCTGAGACAGAACAACAAAAGGTGTGAATGAGACATTGAGGAACCTACTAAAGAGCAGCTACATCCTGTAGTGCTCAATCCCAACTGGAATGATCCTACCAAGCTAAAAGCAATAAAATCCCCATAATATAAAAATTCAAGGAGATTTGATGGTAGTGAAATACATTTTATTTAGCCAACACATGAAACCCACAAAAGAATAAGGAATAAGCCTGTTTCTATAAAGTTTTGAATATTTGCTCTGTGTACGCTCACAGCTTTATAATTCTTTATGTGGCTAAAATAATTTATAGACAGGAATTCTACAAAGTGTAATCAGCACCCTTTACAGAGTTTATTGACTGCCACAGAGCAGGGCAAGGACAAGGGCAGCCCCCTGGGGCACATGAAGCCTTCCAGGCAGAATTTCTCCACTACAGGATCTTGGGCAACTGAAACTGCCTTGAGACACCTTCCAAAAACCTCCTATAGCCAACAGATGGCTTGTTCATAAAACTATGTATGGAAATCGCAGATTGGAGCTTTCACCTGGCCAAAATTATTTTTCTCCACAATGTGTACTGGAAAGCCACTTGCACAGTGGTAATTTCAGAAACTTAACTATAAACAATTACAGAGAGTTTCAAATGCAACACCTCATTAGAACAATATCACAGTTATGCTCCTGCACAATAGGATTCAGCCAACCTGCTTGAAATTAGTTATTTCTGAGGCACAGCATAGGCTACTGTGAGTATAACAGTTAATTGTAGAGCTGAACTTAATTAAAGTATTTTGTTTGCAGTACAAGAATCTCTGCATTTGCACAGGTTGAAGTTTCCCTGCCACAAGCACTGCTCCTTTAACCTGAGTATTTGCAACATTCCAACCATGAGCACAATAATCCAGAATCAGTCTTATAAAGCAGTAAATCCTGCTGCAAGACATTAAGGTACATCTGTCCAGCTGAAATCCTCTTACAGCAAGACACTCATTATTGCAAGGAGTCAGTGCTTAGCAGAAAAAAGATCAAGGCCTGGTGACCTTACAAAAGTACAAATGCACAGATGAAACTTGCAGTAAGAAGGTAATGCATACCATGCTCTCTGACTTACAGCTTTAAAAACAGTTTTTATATGGTAGTTAAAAGGAGCGATTCTTCTAAATATGGACAAGTAAAAGTCTCTTCAAACCAGAAAATTCTTAAGCATCCCCAAAATTCCCTGCATGGATGATTACTTCAATTAGTCTTAAAAAATAATTACTGCAAACAGAAATCTAGTAATCTTTGTGCACCCAAGAACCGTCTAAAGTTATTTTTGTTTTAGTAACAAAACCAATTTCTAGCAGAAACCCCCATCTAGTTTGTTGCCATCCACATCCAGCCCGCCCTCCCCATGGTGTGAGCAGCCAAATGCTGAGGTCTCATTATTTTGAAGTCTTCATTACTTTTCAAACCTATGCCACCAAATCCAGGCTCCAAAATATTACAAAACAAATAATCAAAGGTAGATGTCATCAGTCAACATGACAGCCAGGGCATGAGGCTGTTTTACTGGGGAATGGAGAAGTTGAGTCCCAGGCCAGCTCTGCCCTCCATGAGCACAAACCAGCACATTGCAATGAGGGCCATGCTGGACTTTGGCGTGGGAGGGACAGCAAGAAACAGGAGCAGGAGTGGGCTGGCTGTGCCAGTCTGGCAGCCCCTCTCCCCAGCAGCATTACTGGAACCAGAGCCTAGCAGAATTTCCAATAAAATCTGTCAAGACCTGCAATTTCCCCTAAGTCTTCCCCCCTTCCTGGGCTCAGAGCAGCTCTCCCAGCTGCTGGCATGGAGCAGCAGAACTGCTGCATGTCACTTCACAGTTTGGCACAAAGTGAAAGATAATAGAGTTTACAAGAAGCCTTGTAGTCTCTTTTTCAAGATAAGATGGTAACAAACAAGACAAATGAAAACAAAAGGGTAGAAACCCCCTGAAAATAATGAAGAAATCTGTGTTTCTTTCCTTATCTCAGTATCCCACTCTTACCCAAAATCAGAAGTGGTTTCCTTTGCTCACAAAAAACATTTGTAGATTTACTTTCATTTCACAGCCCTCTACTCCATCTGGCAACAGCCTGGGTCAGTGTATGGAAATTATATCCTCTGTGCTGCTAAATATTCCTGCCTACAGAGCTCCCACTGGAGAGCTGCCAGCACGCTTAATTGCAAATGGAGAGAGCATTGGCCAAATGATTCCTTTATTTCCAAAAGCACAGATGAGGGTCAGCTTAGGAAATTTCTTTGGGTTGTAAGAGATTAACCCTCAGCATGATTTGGAGTATCTCATCTTTGAGCTGCATATTCATCTCAAGTGAAACAGAGGCAGCAGAGAACCAACAGCGTTTCAGTTCAGCTGGGTGAAATCAGCAACCACGGATTTGACACATTCCTTTCCTTTAAATTTTCCATTCATCTGTGCCTGTAACAATGATTTGAGTGGAACAATTCTCTACAGAGAAATTAGGGGAAGCAGCAGCAGAAATATCCCTGTCCTGACCTGATTCCTTCCAGGCTCTTAGGCAGGTGGCCTGGCTGCCCTGGGCTGATCCTCAGCGGAGCTGCTCATGAGCCAGGGGCTGGGACAGCAGCCCTCTCCTTCCTTCCTTTAACAGAGAATTGGAGAATTCACTTTTTCCTCACTAGATTTTTTTTAATCCCCATGTCGATATTCTGCCTTTCTCCCCAGCCCAGATATGAAAAATCAAAGATTATGAACATCCTTGCTTTTGGCTTCTTAGCAATCACACCTTGGCAGTTTGAAGAAAATAAAAATTATTTATAAAATTGACACCACCACCAAATCCTGCCTGGGTAGCAGTGCTGGGGCCCTTGAATACAACCCTGCAGATCAAGTCCAAATTTAGACCCAGTGCTGCAGGAAAGAAGGTTTAAGATGTGCTTTCCAGAACAATTCTGAAGACCAAGGCAACACAAATGACAAATAAATTATGTTGCTCAACACAAATATAGCAAACTGTATTTGTGGCATCCCAATAACTTGTGCTAAGGAGGAAACAGCGCAAGCATTAAGGAAAATGTGTATTTCATTAATTATTCAGAACTGACGCTCATCAGAAATTTTATCTTTGAACAGGATACATAAAGTGATAATAAAAAAGGCTCTAATTTCTTCACTCCTTCCAGCAGCCCTAGGTGAGAGTATTTTATTGCATAGATGACAGAGAGTTTAGGAGGTCTGTTTTTCTGTATATACATGCTCTGTTTTTATTCTTAAGACTTTATTTTTTTCATGCTATTTTAAAACTAAAACTATGCAATCGCATTTATCTGCATGAAAGATCACAAAAAATTTTATGAAAATTCTTGACCAAAACCCACAGAGAATAAAAGCCTCAAAATACACAGGTAATATAGGAAAGAAAGCCATCAGTAAAACACTTGGAAGCCTCACATAGCAACTTCTTTGAAAGATGAGACTGATTCAGATCTCCAGATCTTTCTTACCTGGGCTAATTGCCGAAAGATTTTTGATTGATTGTGGGTTCCCCCCCCCCCCCAAAATGATTTCCCTGTGTTCACATCAGAGCTGATACAATTAAATGCTTTTCCCTCAATTACCAAACACTAACAGCAAAACCAGAACTTTATTACAGCAAGTTCTCATCCTCAGGAAGAAGCAGTTTTCAGAAATCAATTGCAAGCTCAGGGAGGGAATTGCTAGTCAAGAAACAAGAAGCAAGGATACCAGTTCAGATGTTCTAGATCCTGAGTAAGTGTCCAGCCACTAAATCCATGTCAAACCATCAGTCTCTGGTCCCATGTAAATCATCCAACATTCATTATCTCTACCTCACAGTTACTAACTCCTTTCTAATATTCCTCACTTTTCATGAAATATTTTCGAATCCCCTACTTGTTGCAGTTCAAAATCCCAAATCTTGTTACTTATTACAAACCTTGCTACTTGAAGAATTCTTGCTTTTTGGATAATCACAATTCCATTACTTTCCATGGGAGAATTTTCACACAGAAATTCGCTGCCTGACCATCACATGAAATATTTCTAAACCCAGCTGAGTTATAAGAGATACACAGAAAACCTATTAAGTTATAAACTGTGGTATTTTCAGGGACCCCTATGGCAGGAAGGAAATGATGAATCTGACTCCGTGTTCTTAGAAGGCTAATTTACTATTTTATGATATTATATTACATTAAAGAAGGCTATACTAAACTATACTAAAGAATAGAGAAAGGACACTTACAGAAGGTTTAACAAGATACTAATGAAAAATCTGACTTTCTCCAGAGTCCTGACACAGCTGGACTGTCATTGGTCATTAAGTAAAAACAATTCACATGTTGCATAAACAACCTCCAACCACATTCCAAAGCAGCAAAACACAGGAGAAGCAAATGAAATAATATTGTTTTCCTTTTTCTCTGAGGCTTCCCAGGAGAAGAAATCCTGGTGAAGGGATTTTCCAGAAAATATAATAGTAACAATGAACATCAGCTATCAACTGAGCAATGATTTGCACACTTTTGAACTAAGCTGGGTGTGTGCAAAGGGCAGAAATCTGGACTGGAGCCCACCCCAGAGCAGGGGCTGTGCACAGCCTGCAGCAGCAGTGGGGATTCTGCCCCATTCTGTGCTGGGAATATCCAGCCCAGCTCTGGGCTGTGCCACGTGCTCATGTCATGGAAATGTCCCACAGCTCAAGGACCAGATATGAATGCTCTTTCAGAAAAATGACTGGAAGACATGCTTTTTTCCATAACAACAATTCATAACAATTGCACCTTGCTAATCCATTTTCATCTGAAATCTGAGATCTTTTGGGATTTGAAGCTCTCTCAATAGCCCAAAGAAAGTCAGAGATTCAGAGATTGAAACAATTCACACGTTTGTTTAGCCATAGTATTTTTACTCATATTTCATTGCTACTTATTTCCTGCAACTTCAGCTGAGTAAATGTATCAGAACTCAGCCCTCCCAGGAATTTCTGCTCCTCTGTTTCACCATCACTAAATAAATTTTATCATTTGCTGTTATTAAACATCCAGAAGTGAACTGTGGAGCCACAGATACTCCTCCAAGGTATTCTGAGCCATAAAAAGATATATAGTGCACAGAAAATCCTTCACATTTAAAAAGCAGACTATAAATAAGGAATTTCATGTGTCCCACCATGAGATGCAGAGCATCACCAAGCTGCCAGGCCCCTCTGAGACATACACACAGTAATCTTATACAGAATGAAGCAAACATTTTCCACAGATTTAAATTCTAGCATATCAGTCATTTTTATCCCAGGAAAAAAAAAGAGCATTGAAATACCTCCAAGTCTGCACAATAATAATAATAATAATAAAGAAATCTATCACCCTAATTTTTCTATAGATTTTACTTTATAATTATACTGCAGCATCCATATGTTTGTACTATATCTGTACTATTTTGTCAATTTTTATATCTTTAGATATTGTCTTATCTGTTTAAATAAACCAACTTCTAAACTCATTTTATAAAAACCTATTCTGTAGAGTATAAATGAAACAGTTCATATAAAGAATAAAATTCAGCTTACAAAGACAAATTCTACCTTGCAAAATTCGCTTTTGAGTCACTTCCGATTCGCTTGATCACAGATAAGTGAATTTCAGCAGCATTTTAGCACTCTGCTGAGGTCACCAAACACAGAGAAATTCAGTGGAGGAAATGGCACTTCAACTACAAACCAGCAGGCATATAGCAAGTGAACCTAGTTTGAAGGGGTAAGGGTATATTTATGAATCTTATGCATTCTGTGCAATTAAGTTTAAAACATTTTAAATCACAGCCATCTTTAGGCTACCCTAAAACAAGAATGGAAAAAAATACAGCACAGAGGGAGTCAGCAAGAAAGGAACCTGAAGTTTATTTTATCAGCATGATTTCTTTTTTTGCACAAGTAGTTAATGTCAGAGCAGTTTTGTCCCTCTCTGCAGCCATTATGTTGACCATTTTTTTCTTTTCTTTGGTGACTTGCCCAACAACAAAGGCAACAAGAAGGGGGGCACTGGGTGGGGGGAAATCAACCCTGAATTACACTACAGATAATCTTTAAAACATTTTTCAGTGCACAAGATAGGAGCAGCAGTTTTGCTTAGATGTACTGAATCTTGGGTCTACCAGACATTATAATCTCTTAATGGTCCATGTTTGTTGTATTTAACTCATATGATTTCTTTTATGGCTACCAATAAAGTTACACACTCTATTAATTTTGATGGAGTCAAAATGAGACATAATATACACCAGATAGCACCAAAAAGTTTTCAACTCTTTTTACCAATCTTACTGCTATTTCAGGTTCCTAAGGTAGGAGCTGAGGAAAAATGAGGAAGATGGCATAGAAGGGTGTCATTTCTGAAATTATTTTTGAGCCAACTCAAAAGAAAGAGAGAATTCGACACCTGCAGAGATGGAGGCATGGGTATATTTTGAACATAAGCACATGAAAAGTGCACATGGGTCTCAAAAATTTCACATTCTTCATCTTTCAGAGAGGAGAAAGAGGTGGAATAATGTCCTATTTTAGTCCCTTGCTCTGAAATTCCAGTAGCCTTAAAATGGCCTTTATCTTGCTGTTTGTAAGATTTTGGCCCAGAAATGGAAGAGGGAAATTAACTCCCTATTAAATGGTCAGTGCTGATTAAGGACTGCTGACAAACACTGGGCATTTTTGGCTTGTTATTGGGCATCCTTTCATCTGTGTGTGCTGGAAACACACTGGCTGCACTTGCACTGTGCCTGGAGCATGGATAATGGATCCTGTTTCACTTTTATGCAGTGTATAGACTCTACAGATTCTTTTCCTTACATCAGACCTGATCCAACATCTCCTCCTCACACGAGGGATCCTCCCTAGTATGAGGAATGCAGGCTATAAATCCTGCTTCCCTTTCCAGGGAATCAAACATGGCTCAGCCTTGTTACACCTGATGCAAATTCAAATTTTCATTTGTGAATTGAGCTGTTGTTTATACAAAGCATTTGATATTTATTAACAAAGACATGACATTCATTGCACTGGTCGACTCTGGCCCTGGAAAATCTCAACCCCAAGAGCCATCTTAGCTGATTTGCAGCCATGGGCCTTTCCATGATGGCTGGAATAAAAATGGGAATGTGGTCCTTGTGCCACTGTCACTTTCATTGGGAAGCCCATTATCCTCAATAACTGAGTTCAACAGCACTCTGGGTGAACACCTGTACTCTATTTAGAGGAGTCTGCTTCATTTTCATAACACATTAACAGAGCCATGGATCTCTGAGCACTCTGTTGGAGGTTCTTATTGATGCAGATTTGATTATTAAAAGGAAAAAACTGGACTTTTGGAAGCTGGACCCCCTAAGTCTTGAGACCTGTGGCAAAGCTCAGGCTCTGTGATTTGGAAGGAAACCTTATTGGAGCAGATTCTTCTGTTTCAACACATCAAAAGAACAACTTCCTTGATCTATTTTTATCTACAAGCAGGATTCACTGGCTGTGCCATTTTAGTCCCATAATCATGCATTGTTAAGGGAATTAAAAGGGCTCTGTACACTAGGAGAAATATTCAACAGCTAATTCTCTTGGTTTTTGAGCAACTGGAAAAGAAATGTAGCACTTCAGTTACTTCATTGTGTCAAAATTAAATAGAATAAATAACACACCAATGCAAAAAAAAGGTGATACAGGACTTGGATCTGAGAGTATTCTAATAAATGCAGAAAAACCAGTACATTCCCCACTTTTAAAGATTACAGCCTTTGAACACAGAGATTAACAAACAGAAGCAGCCTGCTCTGAGAGCCCATGGACTACTGTACTTGCTCACCCTGCAGGAAACCCCCACTAAACATCTCTGGGAAATGCTCATTCACTGAGGCAAATTGAAATGAATTTTTCATCACATTGCATTGCACACATGGACCTTGTTTTCCCTTACTCACAAGCCCCTTTCTGAATCCAGCTCCATGACCTGCGCTTGGTGTGTTTTGCCTACTTCTCCTAAGCCCCACAGCCCTGAGCTGTCAAACTGCTGATGGCTCCTCCTGTTCTCTGTGCCTGGCTGGCTCCAGCCCAGCAGGGCCAGCTCACCTCTCCACCCCAGGCAGGTGAGGGGGGCTCAGGGAGCAGGAGGGAGCAGGAGCCCCCATGCAAACAGCAGGGAATTGCTGGAGCACCCTGTAAGTTATTCTTGAGGTTACAGAAACAGTTCATAACATTACCCTGCACAGATTACAGCAAACATTAAAAATTAATATCAATAATAAATTGACTAAGAGTGTTTTCCTAATACATAGCAGAAAAAGGAATTGCCAGATGCAGATAAAGCCAAGATAGGTTTAATAACCTCATTAAAATAAGCTATATAGTGCCAAACTCCTAAAGCACAGATATTTCTTTGTGACAATAAGGAATTACTGATAATGAGTAACAAACTAAATGGAAAGGCTGACACAAGATCCTGTGTGAGTGCAAAATGTAAAGCACAGGCTCCTTGTGGCTGAATGGCATCAGCAGGGGCAGTTACCTGACCTGCTCTGGTTAATCACATTTCCTGGGGCAGGAATAAGTTCTGAAGAGAATATGATGAGCACAACTTACTACTGGGATCATGGGTTAAGGTGCAAGAACTAAAAGAAGCTCAACAGTGATTCAGGGAACCTCAAGGAACACACAGAATTTTGAAAAGGAAACAAGCTGGAACCTGTTGGATCCCAAAGGATATCATTATGGAACATACACTTAAATCATGGACTAATGAGTAAGCACATGCCAGGTGTATACCTCTTTTGTATGCAATGCTAAGATGAAATAAAACTATTGTTGTAAAGATTATTTCTCCCAAGTTACAAGGATGCTCACCTAGACCATTATTTTGTTGAAGCAGTAAAAGAAAAAGTTTTGCTCTTTCTTCTTGTACTTTCTGGATTTAGAGGCACAAGAGAGGTCAAGTATGTAGCTTATGTAAGAACTGACCTTCTTCAAAAAGTCCCAGTATGACCATGTAACCTGTTCCACTTTTATTTTAACGATTTTTTATTTCAATGAATATGCATACAGGTGCACAAGGGCTGAAGAGGAAAGCAATACTGTGCTTATGTATGAAATATTTTTCCTGACATACAGTTTTTTCTGGACTGCCTGAACAATGGCAGTCCTGTCTCAAATATGAAAGGAAAAAATACGGTGTTAATGAACTTTTTAAAGTAACAAGAAGGAAAAAAAATGGGAAAAAAAAAAAGAGTTAGCTACTAGTACTGTTCAACACTGCTAGTATAAAGATCTTCTTGTAAATCCAGCATGAGAATAGGATCATTAGGAAACATTAATCATTTTCTATGACACAATTCTTGAAACACATCACTATTCCCTGGAACCATCACCTCTGCTGAGGCTGCTGCTCACACGGTTAAGCAATTTATTACATTGTGCTAAAGCACAGCTCCATCCCTGAAAGTGTGGCAGCCTCCCTGTGCCTGATGCACAGAGGTCCCCGCTCACTTTGCACTCAAGTTACGTGTCACCAGCCAGATGAGAGGGCCACAGATTTAAACTCTGCCTTTTGTTTTCCCACAGGATATTTAACACAACTCTGTGCAGCAAACCCCAGCACTCAGTCACCTCTGGAGGCAAAGTAGAGCTGCCTCAATGTTGGGGTCAGCAGAACAGAGACTTCACTAAACTTCTCTCTACAGGGCCAGAAAACAACAGGCTGAGAACACTCCCCTGCACCCCTGTGTAGTTATGATATTTTCTGAAAAATCCTTTCTTTAGGATTTTTCCTCCTGAGAAGCTGAGAGGCCTCAGGAACAAAATGTAAATAATGATTATCTGCTGCTGTGGAATGCAACAGGTGCATCTGGGATTGGTCTCATGTGGTTGTTTCTAATTAATGGCCAATCACAGTCAGCTGGCTCAGACTCTCTGTCCAAGACACAAGCCATTGTTATTCATTCCTTCTTTTTCTATTCTTGGCTAGCTTTCTGATGAAATCCTTTCTTCTATTCTTTTGGTATAGTTTTAATATATATCATAAAATAATAACTCAGCCTTCTGAAACATGGAGTCAGATCCTCATCTCTTCCCTCATCCTCAGACCCCTGTGATCACCGTCACACCTCCTGGATGCTGCAGCTCTGTGCTGCCATAGGGCACAAGGTGTTCATTCTCAGAGTTGTATTTCAGTGCCCAGTTTAAGCTGGTGGCTCCCTGAAGGGCACAGTCCTGTGCCCACCTTGGGCACTGTCCCCATCAGGCTGCTGCAGCCACCCCTGGGCATCCCAGCCCTTCCCTGTGAGGAGAGCTGTGCCTGCCAGCCAGGACACTCATCCATCTCTCTGTCCCTGCCAGCTCCAGGGGGTGGCACTGGGGCTGGCACATCCTGCTGCACAGCTCAGCAGTGCCACTGCCATCCAGGGGCTGCCAGCAGCTCTGCTATAACCACTGTATAACCACTCTGTCATGCCACTGCTTTCCCAGGAGCTGATAGCTTTGCTATTTCAAATTGAACAAGGCCAAAGCTCAAAAACATAAATTGTCATTTCTCCAGTCCTCTAAACAAAACAAGCTCCCCACCAAAATGACAGATTCTGTTCCAGTTTGACAGTACATCTGTGCCTTAAATGTTCTCTAGGTACTTTCAGGCCCTGTTCTGCCCTCTGAAAAGCAGACAAAAATTTCCCTGTAGATGCCATGTCTGCCTCTCTGACCCACACCACTCAGAACATCTGAAGGCAGTTCAAAGATTACTTCTGCAATTTGGAGGCCTACACAAACAGTGCAACTTGTGATTCAGGTCAAATATACTTGAAAGTCTATTTTTATGCAACTTGACAACTTATAGAAGAACTGACTTCTTTTACATTCCCCCAAAAAACAAAAAACCAAACAGTGAGTTCTGCATTATAGTATCATTTTGAAGTATTTCTTCTCCATATCTTTAGAGAACCTTTTGGATACGTATTCCACTCCCTTTTCAGCCAGATTTCACAGATGTTTCACAAATATTTAGGAGCTGAGAGGCCTTGATTGAGTTCCTCTAACTGCTGAAAGGGCCACAGGTCCTTGTGCAGCTCCTTAGAGCAATCTCAGGTGTGCACAGGGGGATGCACAGACCAGGGCGTGCAGAGAATGCACACAACCCGCTGCAGGTGTGGTTTTCCTATAGAATAAATAAACATCCTGAAAAACAGAACTACTAGAGCATGTCTGAAAAATCAAAGTTACAGAGGTTACTGTACTCATCATTTTAAGTTTTGCAAGTTTTTGATAAGTCTCTCCTCTAAGAATAACTAAACACAAGAAGTATTGATAAGTTATTGAACCTTGGATTTTTTGTTACTTTATGAAGTTCAACATCTGTTTTCAATGTGAATCTGAACAAGATAAAAGCAGGTAGGTATTGCTTAGCATTTTCTCAAAGAGTACATGAGTGTTTAATAAAAGATGACCCATTTTCTTGTTTATTGTAATTTCAAAATAATATTTTAATATGCAATTTTAAGCAAACAATTAAAAATAATATATTTTCTATTATAAATGCCAATTTCAAAAGATGTTTGTAGAAAGTTGATTTAGCAAAAAATGTAATTTTCTTTTAAAATCAATTTCTTTTGTTTTATTTTTAAAGGTTTTTTCCTACATAAGTGTTACTTTCCTCAAAACCTCTAACACAGTTGAGAGTTCACAAGTCTAACCCATACTTGGAAGGATTTTCCTTTCTTAGGGATTTGAAACTTTTCATTGTGTGGCTTCTGATTAAAGTTGGGAGGAAAAAAATTGCATGGAGTCTGGTATTTTATTATAGCTGCTGTATAATTAGATCTCTACTGTTTTATTTGCAAAATGTCATGCATAAAGAAAAGGAAGGACACTGAACAAAGTTACCAGTCATACAAAAATTACTTAATATCAAAACATCAGTGACTTAATTCAATTTGAAGCATTATTACTTGACTCTGTTTGATACACTCCAGTATGTAATACTACTCCTAATTTTGTACATTTTATCTATAAAGAGTGCTCTGGGACTGAAGTCAAGATGCTACACAGTGCCTATTGCAGGCTAAATGCTTTTCCCATTCCTATTTGCATAACAAGAGAAAAGAAGGAAATTTGATTTAAGGAGGAAGAAAGCAACCCAAAACTTCTGTCTGTGCATATTTATGAGAATACAGGTTATATCCACAAAATCACAGAGCGAATTAGGTTGGAAAAGACCTTTGAGATCATCTAGTCCAACCTATGGCCCAACACTTCCTCATCAACTAAACCATGGCACTGAGTGCCACGTCCAGGCTTTTTTAAAACATGTCCAGGGTTGGTGACTCCACCACCCTGGGCAGATGATTCCAGCGTGCAGTCCCTCTTTAGTGAGGAGTGTTTTTCTCATGTGTAACCTAAACTCCCCCTGGTGCAGCTGATGACTGTGCTCTCTGGCTGTGTCAGTGCTGCTGGAGAAAGAGCCCAGCCCCAGCTGAGCACAGGCCCCTTTCAGGAGCTGTGCAGAATGATGAGGGCAGCCCTGAGTCTCCTTTTCTCCAGGCTGAGCACCCCCAGCTCCCTCAGGGGTTCCTCACAGGGTTTGTGTTCCCAGCCCCTCTCCAGCCTCATTGCCTCCTCTGGACACGCTCGAGCATCCCAAGGTCCTTCCCAAGCTGAGGGGCCAGACTGGACACAGCACTCCAGGTGTGGCCTCAGCAGTGCTGAGCACAGGGGCAGAATGCTCTCCCTGCTCCTGCTGGCCACACCATCCCTGACCCAGGCCAGGAGCCTTCTTGGCCACCAGGGCACTCTGCTGGCTCATGTTCAGCCAGGTGTCACCAGCACCCCCAGGTCCCTTTGTGCCTGGGCACTGTCCTGTTGTCATTATATTGCAAGAGTTCTATTGTCACTAGACAAGGGTTCCACATTGCTAGAGTTTCATACCTCCTTGATGTTTCTTGTAGGCAGCTCCTCAGAGCACTGACTCTTTCTTCTTCTCACAGCAGCCAGCTGACTCCAGTTCCCCTCAGCCAAACAATCCACTCTTATAACACTTTTTATTGGCAACAGCTGTGGCCTGTTAAGTCAGGCCTGTTCCCAGTCTCTAATAATTGGCTCAGCTGTAACTCCTTAAAGGGGTAAGATTACTTTCTATACCACCTTTATTTTCTTATATGGTATCCCCCTGCACTGCCCAGCCACACCATCGCCAGCCTGTAACACTGCAGGGAACTATTGTGGCCAAAATGCAGGACTGGGCACTTGGACTTGCAAAACTTCATCCCATTGGACTCTGTCCATCCCTCCAACCATTCCAGGTCTCTCTGCAGAGCCCTCCTGCCCTCCAACAGAGGGACACAGCTCAGTGTCATCTGCAGATTTACAGATGGTGGACTCAGCCCCCTGATCCAGGCCATCAGTGAAGATACTGAACAGGAGCGATCAGTGTCCCAGCACAGAGCCCTGGGGACACCCCTGGTCCTGGCTGCCACCATCCCCACCCCTCTCTGGGCTGGCCATGCAGCCAGGTCGGAGCTCCTGTCCCAGCCCTGGGCTGCAGCTTTCCCAGGAGTGTGCTGTGGCACACAGTGCCAAAGGCCTTGCTGGAGTCCAGGTAAACAACACCTTTCTGAGAAAAGGGAAAACAATCTTCAGTCCTCATTCTCCCCATTCTTTTCTTCAACTTTGTTTAATACAAACATTTATGCAAAAATTAGGATAGAGTTTAGATTTTTTTTTGAGTCCCCATACTCCTTCTGAAGTTACAACCTTATACAAGATGCTAATTGACACAGCAACCACCAACCACTTAACATAAATGGGATAAATATGCTGAGGATTTACTGAACTACAAAGAAACAAAAGATCCCGTTTTTGTGCAAATTTGAGTAGTATTAAAACAAAAAAAGTCAGAAGATGAAGGTTTATGCTGTTACACATTAAACAATATTGGATTTTCCTAAATGTTTTTGCTTTAGAAAATGCTGACTTGTCAGGACCTATATGGGCATTTATTTCCCAGATGTAGGATAAAACTTCAGAAGTCAGAGGACTTTTTCCCCTCCCTATCCCTCCCCTTCCTGATCCTGTTTATCTTCACCCCTTTCCCAAATCCAGCAATCAAAACTGAACTATCCATGGCTGTACAAGAAATTCTTCACCTTCTATACCAACAATGTGTTTACAACCTCCTTGCTTCAAATCAGGGAAAGTCTTCCACTAACTTAGTTCTGGAAACTCTCAATCTGGTTTTCACAAAATATTAACTGGAAAAACAAGATGCTTATTTAAAAAAAAAAAATCTAATGACAAGTTTCAAGGATCCTAGTGACTGATAAACCAAACAAGATTTTGTAGCATTCCTTGGAAGAGGGAAAACAGCTGTAACAGCTTTGGTTCTGAATCCAGATTCAGGATGCAATTGGGAACAAATAATACCACTTTAGGCTCTGATTTATGTTTCTTTTGGTTTCAGTGACTGGAACTTAAACATGACAGATTCTGAGTCTCCAAGTAATTAATTTTAATCAGCCACCTGCCTCCTCTGTCTGTTGACATCCCATGTACAGCGGTGGTTATTGAAATAGTCACTCGAGGAAACAAAGTTATCCTCAGAGAGTCTCCAGCCACCCACCTGGCTCACACAGAGCTCTCAGGGCTGAAATTGAGATAGAAGGAAAAAAAAAGAATTTCTGTATTAGTATTACAGGAGTCACATGTCTGTAACTTGTCAGTGCACAGTTTAGGATCAAGCCATAAAAGCTGGCAGTCTGATGAGCTTTTCCTGTGGTTTTGTTACTTGAGATAGAGTGAATTTTATTCTGTCTAAGAAACAGGGACGTGGCATCCACTGCACAGCAGGGACAGCACCCAGGCAAGGCCATGATGGGAGGTGGAAGAACAAAACTGGCCCTGTGTGGTTTAGTTGGTAAGAGAAGCTTTCCCTAAGAGGCAGTTCAGTGACCTACATTAGAAATAAAAGACAAAACTGAGTTTATAAACCATCCCCAGGTCTGCCTTTTTCTCTTTTCTGAGAATGGAAAGAAATGCCAGGACAGGTAACTTCAAATGGAAAGGAAAGCAGACTGCAAAACATAAATTCACCCTAAACATTTTCCTGCTGCTGTTTATCCTCTGTCAAAAATACTCAATTCAATCAACATTGTATTTCTAGCATAAACATAAATCAATGCCAAGACATTTTGGCTTTGTTATCAGACATGATATTTCAATAAGAAATACATAAATAGAATTAAAGATTCCACTTTTTTTCCAGGTTATCTGCTGCCATTTCTAGCCCTTCATAAGCCATTTTGCTGCAGTTGATGGGTGACAGGGACAGGACAGTCTGGGCAGCTGTTGGGCTAACAGAAGACATTGAAAGACAGGGAAAAGAAAATCTAAAGTGATATGCACACAGGCAGAATTAGCTCCCTCCTCTTACAGAAAGCAGAAAAGATAGAGAGGTAGCACATAAGAAAACCTCTATGAAAAGGAACTTGGCACTTTGCTCCTGTCTAGGAGCTAGATTGGCAATAAGTCACTTATGTTTTAACACCAGGCAGCAGCAGCTTGAGTCTGGAACTGCAGAGCTTTTAGAATCCACTCCAGCTGCTGGCAACTCAGGCAGTGAAATCGGATTACTTGCAGTCATGGAGATCCCCTGCTGCTGCACACACACCTGGGCACAGGAGCTGCTGCCTGCACACAGCACCACTCGTGTGACAACATCCCTGAGGGACTTGCCAGAATGGAGTGGAGCGTGGGGAGTGACACAAACAGCTCCAGCTTTCTCTGAGAGAGAAACATTCAAATACTTTCATATAGGAAATCAATAAAGAAGCAAGCAAAACAACATCAGAAAGCCAAAAAAAAAAAAAAAAACCAAACCAAAAAGACTGACAAAGGCAGAGCAGGTCTGTCAGTTCACTGGTCACTGCTGTGCCATGGTTATCAACTCTGGAATGACACTGGAGGGTTGGTAACAGTTGTG
Source organism: Calcarius lapponicus (assembly GCA_039654755.1). Lineage (NCBI taxonomy): Eukaryota > Metazoa > Chordata > Aves > Passeriformes > Fringillidae > Calcarius > Calcarius lapponicus. Next base: position 14,732,091 of record CM077474.1, on the reverse strand, counting down.
CAGTTAATGAAAGAGAATGGGGATAAAGGAGTTGAAGTCTTCATTTAGATTTTAAGCCCTTTTTGACTTCACCTCCAATTCCTTCATAAAGGAACTTTGGAGAACAGGCTTCTCCTTCTATACCTGTTCCTACAGTACCTCCCATCTCACACCCTCCTCATCCCAAATTTAACTAGCACATTTTCCTCTTCATTCAGTACAGGGTATTGCTGAGTCCAAACATGGTTACTCATCTCCACTTATATTCTTATATTCCCCAAATTCTGGGGCTCCCAAGATCATCACCAGCTGTCTGACACAAGCGATTTTCCAGACCCCTCACATCTCCACCATGTCTAACTTCTAAAACATCACCCTGAGAGAGTCTCTCTCTTTTTTTTATTATTAGCAAAATGTTTATGATACTCTCATTACATATCTCACATCCTGTTTGGTGGGAAAAAACAACCTGATATATTCATTAATGTGGGATTTGAAAAAAAAAAAAGAGGCCCTTAGAACATTTTCTCTATCACTAACTGACTTCTTGTCATTAACATCCTTGCCCTGTTCTTCCTCACAATTCAGTTTCTCCTGAAACACAGCCCTGTGACTGTAATGTCACCCAGAATGGCCTTGAGTGTTTTTCTGGGGCCAGGCTCTGCCACATGGGGGGCTCAGAGGCTGCATCAGCCTTGCAGGGCTGCAGCTCTGTCCTGTAGGGCCAGCTTGAGAGGAACAAAGGGAATTAAGAGAGGAAGATGTGGAGGTAAAAAATCCAAAAGGCTGCAGGCTCATGGCATTTGGTTTGGATCTTGAAATTAGCAAGTAGCTCTGGAAGCTTTGGGCAAATGGCTATTTCCAGGTATCACAAAGGATGAATAATGTCATGCTGTGTTTGCATTAGGTTTAGGGGATAATTTGACAAGTTTATTGCTTCTGTGGTTTAAGAGACCCAAATATTATGGAACTTCACATCCAAGGTATTTCATCATAAACCAAAGCAACTAAAACTGCAAAGCAAGGGAAGACAACATAGCTAATGCTAAGCTTCAAGATAAAAGATGAAAACTGTTATAGTTACCAATTAACATTTAGATTGCCTGTACAAAGGGATGCCATAAATCCCCACACCTCAGGTACAATAATTCCTTTTAATATCTCATTGTATCACTGCCAAAAGACTGTCTCTCTGCTGTGTAGCATTTCAAGGCACATTTGTGCACTTTTTGGTTTCCAATGAGTATTGATGCACACGAATGACATCAGTCAATGTTTCCTTGTAATCCAACTAACCCACAGTCAGCTTCTTCCCACAGAACCTCTCCCACAAGAAGCAGAGGCAGCTGAAGTTCTACTGAGCATCACTCCACAGGAAAGGCACCAATTTAATGGCACTGAGTAAATTCAGTGTTGTTAATGGAAATACATAATTTCCCACAATTCTATCCTAAGTTCTGCATAATGCACCCATAAATTTCAGCTGCAGCCTGCACTGAAACCAGAATATGGCTGTAGACACTGTGCTGTAAGCTCATTAAACCTGTGAAGGAATATCTGAAAAGCTTTTCCACTGTTTTTTTTGGGGGTCTCTATCAGGTATTTGGCATTGTAACAAAAGTGCTACTCTGAGCAATTTTTAGTTACAATACAAAATAATTGGACTTTCATGGAATGAAATTTCTTGTTGAAAGTTTTATCATAAAATCCTGCAGTGTGATTTGAAAGACAACTAATCTGAAAAAGGGTTATTAACCAAAAGCACAGGATATTTTACCTCTTGGTTTTGCACAATTTTGCATTTGACACAGACAATTTTATTGTTAAATACAAAACAAAAATTAGTAAAAAATTCCAATCAAACAAAAATCCAACTAAACAAAAACAACACCACAAACACAAATTTAAGGAATTTCAAATTAGTAACCAATTAATCCCTTTGCACTCAGTCAGAATTTTCACAACACAAACAACTCAAGGGGTCAGAAACATTGTTCTCACTGTTTTCAATTACCTGAACATGTGATCCTCAACAAAAAAAGGAGCTAGACAGCTCCTCAGAGTTCAGTTTCTGGAAGAAGATTAAAAAGATGGGACACAACCAGAAAAAAAAAAAAATCCAGATGAGACCAGTAAGTTGAGCAGGCTGCTGCCAGAGAGGCTGAGAGGAGCATCCTCATGCCTGACAAAGCAGATATGTGATGCAGGAAGCTCTGATATCAAATATGATGAGAGTTTAATCAGGAAGTCTGCCTAAGATTCTGCAGCAATTAAACTCTACATGAAATCATCTTCAGTGAGATAACCCAGTTGCTGCTCATAGAAACTTCAGTAGGTTTGTTAAGGATCCTTGTGAGGCATCAAAAGAGAAGAAGTTAAAAACTGGAAAGTACAAAAAAAAACAAAACCCAAAATACCTTAACCCTATACATTTCATTTTGGAATGGGTCTTTGCTACTGAAGAGCCCAAAAGAATAAAAAAAATAAACAAAATAAGAACCTGCCTGTCCATCTGTACTAACAACTCAAAGAGATCAATTCTCAGGGATTTTTGTGGTCTTTGGGACTTGTCAGGTACTTTGCACATAAATTTATATGTTTTTATGCACACAAATTGATAAAATATAATCAAGGAACCAAGCTCAAAACAACAAAATTCTGAATTTTTCCCAGATCACTGTATCTTGGTATGACAGGAATCTAACAAAATTATGTACCTTGTAAGTAGCTGGAAGAGTCTGTGATGTTCTTACACAATTTTCCAGAGCTGTAAGCTAGCACTGATGCAAGCAAAGAATTGAATGGACACCATCAGCAAGGGAGGCTCCCCAGGACAGGGCACAAAGGAGTGTTTGCTGGTTTGGGTTTGTTCATTTGATCTGTTTGGGTTTCTCACTAAAGCAATCACAGGTAAGGAGGCTGATTTGCTTGTGGTCTCCTCAGTTTTATGTGAAAGAGCTTCTAAGGACACTCTGATATCTGCCCTCAACAAGAACCTTGTGCCGAACTCTCTGTGAGGAGCAGACCCACACAGGGCAACAAAAAGCAGAGTTCAGACGACTCAGAAATAAAAACTTATACTGGAAGTTGCCAGGAGTCACAGAAATAGTGACAATAGCTGCCAATAGGTAAGAGAACATTCAACTACAGTTTCCAAGATCTTGGGGAAGTTGAGCACTTCCTTGGAGAGTTCTTTGAATTTTTTGCTTAAGAATCATTTGCCTAAATGATAAGCAAAACTCAACAGTTTCTATATCAATGACTGGATTAAAATCCAGAATAAATTTATAAAAATAATTTGTCAGCTATCTATAATTTATCAGTTATCTGCATAACTAATGCCTGATATTAGTCAGGAATTATTGACTTTATCAGCTTTGCTGGACTTGCTCTGGCTGATGTAAGCAAAATCAAAATTTGACAAGAGACTTTTGGGCTAGCTTTGCTGCCAGTGCAGAGCTTTGTTTTCTGAAACATTTGTTCCATTTTTGGCAATAATTACTGTAGGTTTTGGAAGCAGATAGTTATTGTGACTAATTTGTACTTACATGACTAATTATGAATGAGAAGAATGCTGCTTACAGTTCTCTCTCACATCTGGAGAAGACCAGAAGCACAACAGCAGCTGTCTGGATGCTGCCATGAATTTGTTGCTGTTTATTCACTGAATGCTGATTCTTTCCTCTCCTGATAAAAGATCTCATGCAGCCTCATCCACCTCCCACCACCCTGCACCACTGCTGGGGTGAAGTACTGAGCAGGCAAATCACATCACTTGACAAAATCACATCACTTGACAAAGACAGCAAACAAAATAACTTCTGACTGCATATGGATATCTTCACACCAATCAATACACACACAAAGTGTCTGACTACCCGGTACTGAAACCTTGCTTTTGGCTTTTTCATTCCTCCAGAAGTTCACATGGGCTCGTTATCTCATCTCACCTGCCAGAAAAATCTTTGGGACAGAATGATTGTTTAATTGTCCTAAGCAATAAAACCCAACAAAACCCCCCAGCACATTGTCACAGCTAAAGTGATGTTTGACAGTCTCAATTCAAAAATTGAAGGTGTTAATGGGCTGCAATAATTAAGCACCTTTCTGAATTTTTTTTTCCAGTAATTTTTTTTCTCCTGGACATTTTAATTTCAGTTTTAGTTAATTTCTCTTGGTAGGAGGGTAGGAAGAATTGGGTAAATACTTTCTCAAATCCTTGATTTATAATGCATATAAAATGAAAATTCACTATCTAAAGCATTTCACCACTCACACAACTACACTTAAAAAGGAATATGTCAGCATTGGGTTTGTTTCCATGTTCAAATGTGATCAACACCACCCCCACTAACCCCACACCTCATTTTGAACTTTTGGCAGAGAAAACAAACAATAGCTTTGAACTACACAACTTTACAACAATTAAGCTGTATGAACAGTTTGGAATGTTTTTCTAAAGCACTTCAGAAAATGACTATTATTGAACCTGCTCTCTTTGAGGCTGTAATTCAAGTCCTACAATTCCAGCCACACAGCTCAGCTCAGGTCAAAAGGAACAAGCCAAGCTGACAGAAAGCAAGTCGATGAATTCTTACATGATTTTTCAACACAGACACAGATGGACAAGAATAGAAACCAGTATACAATATAATACTTTTGTGCTACTGTTTCTGAGATAAACATCAACTTTTCCTGCTGTTACTGTCTTTCACAGGTTACAGCATTCTGACATATTTTAATTTATCAGGTTTTCTAGCCCCCAATCCCTTTCCTGCATCCCTCATATTAGGCAATAGCATCAATTTAATGCCTGTGAGAAGTGTGCAAGAAAAAAAAAAGAACAACCATTAAAAAAAAAAAATCCCTAAACTACCCTATTAAGTGAATTGCAGTGTGCAAAATCAGAAAAAGCAGGCTGAGGCTTTAAAAGTTCACTCCAGTGAAAGGCACTTTGGAGAAACTTTCTCACTGTACCATTAGCAACAGAGCAAATTTTTTACTGAGATTTTGGAGTCTCAGATTTTAGGGTTCCACACTGCAGGGAACTTAAGAGAATCAAGGTTACCCAACCAAGCAAAAGATTGAGTTGAAAATTGAGGAACTGTAGCATTTTGGGTTTTTTTTTTTCAAAGCGCACTGCGACTGCAGTATGGTCTAAAGACTGAGACCAAGCAATGACCTTCAACTGAAATCTCAGATACAAAAAGCTTTGCATCTTTTTCTTGTTTCCACAGGAACTGAAAGCCCCAGTCAGTTGAACAGGGGCTCCTTGGTGATTTTTCCCACCTGTGCCTGCTTTCCCATGGAATGCCCAGGCAGAGGGGCAGCAGTGGCACTGCAGCTCTGCACTGTGCTCACTCCGTGCCCTCTCAGCTCTCACCCACCTGTTTGGAATGAGGATGCCCAGGAGGCAGGAGCAGCTCTGCTGCACCCCTGACACAACTTCCCAGCCAGGCCAGGGCCCTGCTCCATCTCAGAAATATTTCCCAGCACAGCAAAGTTAAACCAACATTATCTCCTCTGTCTAAAGAAGGGGAGCAGAATCCTTCCCTGGGCAATCACAAAGAGCAAACTGAGGGGACACAACTGTGCCTGCCAATGTTTCTTTGTCAATTATTTTTCCAGATTTGTGGGGCTTTGGTGGCTGTCCCCTGCATTCTGTCCATGTGGACTCTAGATTGAGCAAGCATGATGTGACAGCACTAACAGTCTGCAAACAGCACATTTTGCATCATCACGTTTCCACTAGTTTCCATTATTCCAGCATTTCAATTTCCTCCTAATTCATGGCATGCAAATGAGACCTCAAGTATCTCAAGAAACAAACTGAACAAACACAGACTTAGCACTAAGGGAGACAAGTATTCTGACCTTTTTTGACTTTTTCATCCTGAGCTAAACTGCCAGACAACCAGAATTTCTAGTGTGATATAGGGAGACCACAGGGGAAACTGAAGCACTAACATAGAAAAACCACAGGGTTTCTCAACTCCAGCTTGTGTGAAACAGCATCACATTCTGGGCCCAGAAATATAATATATCCCCAGCACATATTCCAGAAGTCAACAAAACTAAAGCCTTCTAAAACTAGAATGAATTGACACTTAACCTTATAATTTCCTCTACTTTTATGTATTTGCAGTAGTATTTGCAAAAATTGTTTCACCCTAACACAGGATTAAGGCTCAGTATTCACTGAACACAATATGAAGTGGTTTTGCCTCTGTTTTACAGTCTCTGTCCAGGCAGCCAGGCAGTGCTGTAGAACAGTTTCTCTGGAAACTGAGGCTAATAGGATGGCACTGCTCCCTGCTGAGTTTAGAGAAACATCAGCAAAAGAATATGCAATGATTATTTAAAACCAGCTCCGACCTGCATCATCTTTTCTGCGTGATGGAACCCTTCAGAAATGCACCTGTCTGTGCAGAAACTCTGGAATAATGGCACTGGATGACACTGAAGCCTCTCTCCTCCTGATCCAGGTATTCTGTGTGTTCCAGTCCTCTAGGAGCATCCCCTGTCCATCAGCATGTCACAGCCATTTCAGAAGCACAGCTCCTGCACAGCCTGCAGAAGGATCTGTGGAAGATTATCCTGAGTTTCCATGGCCCAGAGCCCTGGGCAAAGGGAGCCCCTGGAGCAGAGCAGCCTCTGGGGCTCCCCTGGCCAGAGCCTGCACAGAGCAGCATCTCCCACCCCAGCAGCCACGGCACAGAGCTCATCAATCCCAGCTTTTAATCTCATCGCTGCCCCAGGGCTTTCTTGTCCCTGAAACAAGTTTTCCTGCTTTTTGGTAGCTTGGGAAACCATAAAGGTGACCAGCATTAAATGACATCATTTGTCTCCTCTATATTCATTTACACACAAACTTTGAGGGACCTCAAATTAGAGACGATGCTTAATCTGTCATGGGGTTTCACACATGTGACTGCTGCCAGCGCTCAGCAAACCCCAGGTGCCTCCAGATCCATTGCATTCCATCAAAGAATGGATACAACAGAAAATATCCAGTTCTTAGAGCTGCATTTGCAAAGGAGGGAAGTGCAGGGTGGTGCCTGAGCTGAGGCTAATGGTGCTGTTAGAGTGAATATACAGAGCACACATCCACTCACTGCAAATAAAGCATTCCAGCACATTGCTTTGGAAATAAGTCTCAGGATAATACAACAGTCTGACACATGAACATTTAAAAGGATTCAAATCTCAGGGCCCCAAATCAGTTCACCTACTTTAAATCACTGTTGTAAATATTGAATATTAAATGAATAAAACTAATTTGACAACAAAAACGTTACTTATTCCCTTAGAGCTGTCTTATATTTAATTCTTCCCAATAAAATATCTCTTGTGAGGTCTATGACAGCTCTCTGAAAAGATCTTAAATTTTACAGCAAGTAGTAAGATAACCCATCACATCTTCCCACACACAATCTCTTTCAAAAGCAGAAAACCCCACAGAAATTAACTGTTGGCACAGCCAGCTGGATTCACTGCTGAATTTCAACCCACAAGAAGAGAACCTGCACCAGTTTCCACTCCTCTCTTGGTCCAGGTGCCAATTTGATACTTGGAAAGGTTTCAACTGTTTTATCATTCAAGAAACAAACATCTACAGTAGAAAGAAACCCAGTCTCTGGGGAGAAGACAAGATCTTTTGGATTTTCTGTTTTGGTTTTTTTTTTAAATAAGTTAGTGCATTTGAATAAATATCTAAGATCCAGAGACCTTGCTATAAACAAAACCACCCTGAATGAAGGGGAGAACTGTTGTGAAATATTACATGAATGGCAAAAATAACATCTTCAGCTATAAATTTAAAAGAGCTTTCTACAGTATGTTACAATAACTCTCTACAGATGAGATTTGAAATTTGAATCCAAGTTGTCACATGTAATTACAAAATAAATCTTGGACAAAATCTTCTGAGCCAATTTTAATAATTGAAGAATTTCCCCCTACAAATCCTTCCAAAAGAGAAAACTCATATAGTTTAATATAACTGTATGGCTTTCTGAGCCCTATAACAGGGAAATACAAACTATAACTGTAAAGCATTACTGGAACTCTGGGACATCTTAGGCTTATTTAGTATTCATATTCTTTTGCTGCCTATTTTGCTGCACTGTTGTCTTACTGTGGTCACACATCTCTGAAGAGACTCAAGAGTTTTCAGTTGGGTTAAGCTCAAATAAACCCCCAGACTTTACCACTTCCATCTTTAAAGATCAACTTTTGACTTTAAATACAGAGCTGAACCTGGGTTTAAGCCTCAATAAACAGCATCTGGGACTTTGAAGAAGCTGAAATTCTAAACTAGGGAATGATTATTTAGGTAAAGACACAGTCCAGCTTTTATTTACTTTCTTCTTCTTTCTTTTTTTTTTTTTTTTTAGACAATTGCTTCCATTTTCTGAAAAATGGATTTCCCTAGAATATGCTTGCACAGAGTCAGGCTGCTGCTGCTGTCAACTCTCTCACCACTTTTTAGATAAAAATATATCCTGCTTTCCTTCAGATCTGTAAAAGTCAGTGGCTGATAGTTAATTGCTCAGTCATGTGGTGTGTACAGCTGCAGACCAAATAATGTCTGCTCACTCCCCAAGCTTATTTTAAATGTGTTCTCATGGGTCCCTCTGTAATTCCCTCCACTCCACCCCTTAGCCAGACATCATCTTTCCCTGTCCCCTGAACCAATTTGTTCTATTTTTGTTGCTGCTTTAGATTTAAGGTAATGATGAGCCTTTTGTCCTTGGTCTCCAGACAGCTGAAAATCTGGGTCTGGGTTCTTTCATCTGTTCCATGCACAATAATGGAATAATGCCTGCACTGAGCCCCACTGCTTCCTCAGCTGGGCTTAACAAGAGCAGGGCTCTATATGAACAGGTCCAATGGCAAAAATCTGCATTATGTTTCCAGCATACAAAAATTTTCAATATTTATGATGCACAAGTGTCTCTTTCATCACCAAGATGATCAATAAGATCCCATCATTTTGACAGGAACATTCACAGACATATGTTAAATACTTCATAGTGCTTATAGATTTCTGGGTACAGTATATTTTCATTAATTTCTGTTTGCTAAGTCTCAAGACCATTTTTGCATTATTATATCACCAATAAAAGCACATACTTGCTAGGAATTTAATGCAGAGGCATAATGGGTATTTTTTGTGTGCTTTTAGGAGGGGCATTCCAGAAATCTAAAAGGCTAATAGTCTAAATTTTTTCTTCAGGTACTTTTGAAAAATCCTACTATTCAAAATTATTCCTCACTATGCAAATACTTCTATTAGGAATAAGACTTGAGAATTCATATGCTTCAGGCTCTTTGACAACAAAATTTCCATTTCAATTAAAGAAACCAACCAAACAAACCACAAAGCCAGCTAAGAGAAAAAAAAAATCTATTTATTTTTCCCTTCCATGTCAAAGCAGATCTCCAGACAGGCTATCAGTACTCACAGCTGAAAATCTCATGTTGTCTTTGCAAAGACTGACCTGAGGAACTGCAGTCAGAGGTCTGCAGGGTGGTACAACACAGGTTAATTGTGAGATGTTTTATTTGCTTCTCACAATTGACTTCTAGTTTATCTTATTGCATCCAAGATAGCTGGAAGGGCTATTAAGGGTTGTGTCCAAAATGAGAGAGGAGACTGCAGGAATCTGGACATTGCCATTATGCACCAGTTACATCCACTGGCTGAGAGGAGACATCATCTGTGCCCCAAAATGAAGCAGATTTATCCAGCCCTGTCCCCTGAGGTCCCCCCAGCAGCACTGAGGCAGCACAGGCAGGGCCCAGCCCCATCCCACACCTGCTTCTCTCTGGGCAGGATTCATTCATGGCATCACAGAGAGGAGTCTGCCTCTTGTGACCCAGCCAAGAATTCCAGTTTCAGCACAAAGGGAACACAGGAGGTCCCTTTTAGGGCTAGATTTGAGATCAGGAAGGGATGCCCAGTCCCCCCAGACTGCAGGAGGCTGCACATCCCCTGCAGCCACTGACTGTGCTCAGGGTGAAGAACGTTTTGCTGGCATCTCCTTTAAACTGCCCTCCCTGAAACTTGTGTCTTTTGTCTCTTGCCCTTTTACTGCACATCTCTGAGAGGAGTCTGTCTGTATTTTCTCTCTAGCTCTTCATTACCCTTTCTCTGAAAGGCAGAATTTATTCCCTTAAAACAACACTTTCATAATTCAAAAGTAATTTGCCTTTTACAGATAGTGGGTTAAAGCCTGATTAAGGAAATCCTTGGCAGACTGCAACAGTTACATGGGACAATGACACACACACCTCCCCCAAATTAAATCAACCAATCAGTTTCCCAGAGCAAGGCAAATCAGATTCAGAGACATCAGGAACTGGCTGCTCTGGTTAGAAATCACTCAGTGTCCACTTGCAGAAGATGCTCTTAAAACCCACCAAAGACAACAAAGGCAACAGAGCTACAAGAGGTCTAAAGGGAAAATCTAAAGTTATTTAATGCACCAAGGTGCTCACTGAACTATTACATCATTAAATGGGAAAACTGCAACAGAGCAAAGTTGTTTGTGAGAGATCATGTGTCACTGCTGCCTTTTGACTGCTAACAATAGTGGTGCTCTCTAAAACAGTGATTATGACTCCAGAAATATTCCTGACACATTGCAAACATACAACATAGCTATAGCTTCACTACTATTTATTACAAAGCAAAATCTTTTAATGCAAGTGGACAAAGAATAAAAGCAAAGTAAAACAGTGCAGAATTTCTTTATGATTTTTTTTCCATAGCATTTATTTATCTGCTTTTTAAATTACTCACAGAGAAGGAACTCACCCCTCTCTTTCCAGTGGGAGGCTTGTCACCCAGCAAACTCACAGCTGGAGATCTTTATCTCAAAAAAGGCTAAAAGACTAAATTATTTACAATTTAACTATAACCTAATTCCAAAGGAACTGTGCTTGTGCAGCATTTTCCAGCAGTTTGTGCAAGCAGAGGCCAGCTGAGAACAAACAAGGCATTAGCTGCATACGATTCCAGATTCCTAATTAACCACACACTACAACCAACAGCAGCACTGCACTAAACAAGTTAACATGCAAATTCTGCTTCTATCAAACCAATGACACAGACAACAGAATCTGGAAGCACAGCAGAAGAACCACAACTGGTTTTAACTCACCTTCATAATTAGGTTATTCAATTTGCTTTCCTAAACATTTGTATAATAACAGCACACAAATGCTAAAGCTACAGTGTTGCTTTTGGTACTCTAAAAATAACAGGATTAGTGGCAAAGCTTTTGTGCTTATGAAGAATAAGCATCTATTTGCACAATCTTTCATATGCTTTGTAGACATCAGATGGACTTTTCATCCAAATACCTTCCCATGCTCACATAAGAAGACCTGCCTCTGAAATGAACACAGAATCCATCTAGGACAATATTTTTTTCCAGCTATACAAGTTTATACTCTACAGTTGAATAGAAATAAATTAAAAAGTCACCAACAGCATCCTCCTAGAAGAAGTGGAAGAAACAGGAATTGCTACACTCAGTGGAAATATCGAATAATTTAAAATATCACAGCACAAACTTTGTGTTTTCCAGAAATGAAACTTGTTCAAACTGCTGTGCATCCAGAAAAACAGAATACCATAGCATATGTTAAAAATGGATCCTAAACCACACTCCTCCTGCCTTAAAGGCAGGGCTTTAGGCTATATCTGGATTAACAGGAAAAAACTGAGTAGGATTTAATTATTCCCTTTGCTGGGATGACAAGGATGGCTGCAGGGCAGCAGGGCAGGGAAGCAGCAGCGGTGCTCAGCAATCGCTGCCTCTTCTGCATCCTGCAGTGCTATGTGGACCTTCTAACCTTCAGCTTAAGCCATTCCCTCGTGATCAGAACAGCCACAGCTCCTGTGCTGAATTACTGAGTCACTGCTAATGCTGCAGGATGGGTCACATCCATCAAACCAAGCAAACCCTGCTCAGAAAGATTCACAGGCTGCTGTGCAGGACAACTGCTCACAGCAGGGAGGGAGACCTGCCACCCCCTGTGTCCCTCCTCAGCTACAGCACATGAGTCCTGGAGAAGAAGAGGGCAGAAAGCATCTTCACTTCTTTAATGTTCTTCAAAGGGGGAAAAAACTTAAAAAAAAACAAAAAAAAACAAAGGACATGCACCTACGCTGCAATGTCGAGTGTTTTGCAACTGGAAAAACAAAGAAAAAAACAAATCAACCCAGGAGCCATGGATAAAACCACAACAGAGTTATTCCAAACTAATCTCCATCAGAGAAACTAAACACTTGCTGTTCACACGTGCCTGCTTCTGCTGATCTTTTCAGAACAGAAGAATGAGAGGATAGGATTGCACTGGGGCCTGTTCTGCCCCTTTTAAAATTTCCAGTGGTGAAAAGCAGACAGATGAAGGGCTAGGTGGGTGGAAATACTGAACAAGCTCTCACATAAGCACTGGTGACAGACATGGGCCCTTTCTATAACACTAACTACAAACTGATCTGAAATAGTGCAGTGGAGAACTCAGCACCTACAGGGTTGCAAAACCAGAAGATCTCTAAATTAGGGACAGAAAAAGCACCAGTGAAAATCAGTGACTAATTTCCATAATCATATCTGATTTGAGCCCTTTTGGAGCAAGTCCCTGCCCCTCAAGGAACTGATTTTGTAAAAGCTATCAACTATTAGCAATCCAAAAACCTTGGGCAGGACAAATAAACAAATCAATAACTGATGCCTCTCATCAGCTGCACAGTGCACATCACTTACCAAGAGAGAGCTGCTTCCACACTGAGGAAGAACTAGAAAGTGAAGTATAAGGTCATAATCTAACACTTACCACGCTGAGAGACCTCAAGCACTCTAATCCTCACACATGGGGCTGCAGCAGGTGCCCAGCAAAGCCTGGGGAGGAAAATGCAAACTTCTACCAGCTGGCAGCAACACAAGGCATCCTGACCTGTGCTTTATAAGTTATTGCTGAAGAGCCCCCAGATGAGGCACATTAATAAAGCTGCAGCCTAACTAAACCACATCCTTCACATCTCAGGCTCCCCTGTGTCTGGGAAGATCAATGCAAAGCCAGGCAACCCAAGTGGGAATCATTAAATGCATCTGTGAGCCACGCCAGACCAACAAACAATTAGACACACAATGTACCAATCAGGACAACAAACCAGCCTCAATGCTTATGATCCCATCAGCTTAGCTTTCCTCAAGTGTGCTTCCAATTAATTATAAGACATTTCCACACAAACAGCAGCATCTCTAAATGTCTACTTTAAACACTATTAACACTGTCAATAGTCTAATTTTTATAAGTAAACAACACAGCCTTGGCTCTCGACAGGAATGTCTTACCCCACTGAAACTTTCTGTGCTGTTCTGCAAGTACATAATTATACTGATATAGCTGCAATCCCTGAAGGAAGAGAGTGGGAAATGTGTATAAACAGACTAACCAGGAAAATAGGGTTCCCCAAAAAGCAGTGATTAATGCATTTCAATGAATATCAAAAAGAGACAATCCCTCAATGATTTTCAGGAACCCACTCAACAATCTACTTGAAGTTTTTAAAAGGCAAAATGAGAAACACACATGCTACAGCTCTGCATCCATGGAGCTCACAACTTTTTGCAAAGATCAGTGCTGCCACTTTCTGGATGAGTGCATTTACCCATTTCCCAGCTGGGTGAAAAGCTGTGCAGGGCTGGCTGGAAGCTGGACCAAGCAGGCACAGCCTGGCTGGGAGAGCAGAGAGCCCCCCACAGCAACACTGATGCATCATTCAAGAAAGAAAAAGGTTTCTTATAAACTAAGGGAAAATCAAGGGAAAAAATATCTTTAATATGTTGGAAAAAAGAGCCTTTAGGAGCTGGAGGAGCATTAATAGGAATAGAGTGAAACTATCATCCTTACAGCCTGCACACACCTCTTTGCATATTCAAAAAAAGAGAAAGGACTGGTCAAAGAAAGCCTCCCCATCACTGTCCTGAGTTACTCTGGGTGAAATTACTGATCCCAGAGCACCAATATCCTGATAAATGTTCTGCTCTTCTCATGGAGACACGAGCCTTTAGCTCCAGCCCCCAGATACACAACACAGAGAATCCATCTGTCCCGTTCTGTGAAAGCCCTGACACATTCAGAACATTTTGTTTGTTTTGTTCAGAAAACAAACAAAACAATGTAAAATGCATCTCCAAACCCTACCAAAAGCTGAACTAGGTAGTCTAAATTATTACCAATTACAGACCAGGTGGATTTCTTAGTCTGCAGTACCAAAGGAGAGACATTAATTTTCACTTGCATATTTTTATTGTGTTTATTTGCTTTGTGTTTTCCACATTGCCTTAAAGAGTGTCCTTTGCTGGCAATTATCAACAAATGTTTGAAGACTAGAAGAGTAATAGTCACTTATGATTCAATCCAAGCAGTTTCTGTAGCTGGATGTGATTATTTGGTTTGCAATACTAAAAATAAAACACTAAAAAAAACCAAAACAACAACAAAAACAAACAAACAAACAAAAAAAAAAATCCAGACCAAACCCATAGCTGAATACGTTATCACTGCCAAAATAGCCAAAATAAACCAAATCATTCAGATCAACTTAAGTGACTTGGGATCATATGCTAACTCAGTCTTAACTCCTAAAAGGAAATTCAGTTTTCTGTATAATCAGAAAAGCAGTGAATTTAATACAGATATTACAGGATGATATGACATCAATATGGTAGTGTCAAATATTTACTTAATGAATATTTTCTGCAGAATGTTGTAATAATAACAATGTACTGTACATTATGGGGCTGCCCATTATGTAGCCAGTCTTAGACTGTGAAGTCACTCTTTGGTGAAGCAGGGCAGAAATGTGGTGAGCAGGAAGGAATGAGGTGGACTCTGACCAGAACCGTCATCTGTGGCATCTCTGACTGTCAGGGATCCCTGATGTGGTGTGAGGATTTAAAATTGTATTTTCCCCCCATCTGACTGCCCTGAACCACCAGTCCACACCTGGCCTGGCAGAACAGCATTTCCACAAAACCTCCCCTCCCACTGATATCCAGAGAGAAGCAGCATTAGTGCTATTGAGATTGCAAGATATCCAGTTCTCATGTCACCACAGAATGGCCCAGTCTGTCCAGGCAGGCATTTCAATGAAGTAGTGTCTGATTATTTCCTCTCTTAGTGAATCTTTCTTAGAGCAGAACCTAAAAGGAACTTAAAACAAATCCCACCCATTTTAAAACTATGGCAGGGTTACACCTTTGCATCTCAATTTCAGTTCCTTTTCTGAGCCTGACTAAATTTCATTTGATAACATTTGTTTTAGGAATCTCACTCCTGTTAGAACTTGCCAAACAGAGCAAGTCTCTTGTCCATGCTAGGAAACTGCAGCAGTTTGCTTATCTTCCTGCAAACTAAAGAATGGAAAAGAGTGGAAAAGATGTTCTATCTAAATGAGAATAACCATGCTGATAAAAGTCACTTACACACAGATAACTCCTCCATTAGTCTTTTCCTGAAGCTATCATTGTAAGTGTACTTCAGGAAAAACAAATCAAATCTAAACCAGGTAGAACAGCCAAGCTGATGCACAATTTATTTAGTATTACTGTTTACCTTAGCAGGCAGAAGATGGAAAAAAACCCAAATTTGACACATTGGTGTCCCAACAATGAACACAAAAAGAAAAATAATAAAACACAGCTACATTTATGGCTTTGTTTAATTTGTTACCATCAGAACAATACAGTGGATAATAATGATAATTACTACATCACTGCTTGACTCCTTTCTTCATATTTGCTACCTTATTTTTCCTTCTCTTACAAAATATCCAGAGTTACCAGTATACAAGATAAGTCTAAATAAAGAGTTAAAAGAACAGAGATAGAATCCAGAGGTGTCTTCTTCACAAGTAAAACAAGGAGGTGTGAGGAAGTGTCAGCTCCAAATTCTGCATCACTGCCCAATTCTAGAGCATCCCTGGGGAAGCCAAGATATAAAAAACCCCAAGGTTTTGTTGTAAAAGCAACATTTAAATAGGTGTGCTCTGAAGGGAGAGAAACAGCAGGCTGGAAATGAAGGCTGACCAAAATTAATGGAAAACTTGCTCAAGACTGACATATCAGGAGAATTGTTCAAGAAGGCCTCACACAGAGGGAAACACTGAAACAAAGGTCAGCAGGATTTGGGCTGAGCACTTGGGGAAAGGCAGCACTGAAGCTCACTGTGGTTACATGTTCCCAACTCCTAATTCAAGAGGAAGCTCCTTTTAAAAATGGCATTGCAAATGATGGGAGTCTGCATTTTTTAATAATTGGGTTTTTTCTTCCTCTGGCAGGCTGGGAATTGCTGCTCAGTAGTTTTAGGCATTAAGTAATTTTGAGGTGCACAGGACATTTTAATTAGACCAACACTGTTTTATACATTGTATTGATTTTGCCCTTTTTTGGCTATTAATTGATTTATTTTTTTCCAGTTGAGGATATGAACTTATCATTGATTTCTACTAAGTCAAACAGCTGAAGGATGATAACATCTACAGCAACTTGATAAAATGCCATCAGAGAAAAAAGTTGCCATTTTACCTGTTTTAGAGAGGCTCCACAGCTGCAGCCTCAGTTCTACAAGAAACTACAGCCCTGGCTTCTGGCCACTGAGATGTGTCCACTGCCAGCCCAGGGAATGGGAGCAGAATGGGAGCTGGGAAACACAATTCATCCCCAGAGGCAGATGCTCAGCAGGTTGGGACACTCACATTTTTGTATTCCAAGCTGTTATGTGTAAGATAGTGTGAATAAAGATCTTTCAGATCAGATCCACTTCTTCAGCATTCAGGAGATCCAGCAGAGATGCCAGACCAGCTCTCCATTAATTCTTTTGAAATAGGATTTCTTCACCATCAAAGAACAGCATTGCTTGAGGGTTTATATGCCCTGACCACGGTTTGCCATGTTCACACAACCAGATGAAAGATGCTAGTGCCTGCTTCTCCTCACTGTATCTCATCGTGCCCAAACATCACAGCTGGATCTTTGTGGAAATTAAAAACCAGTTGCTAGAGATGCCTTTATTATTTTTTTCCCAAGGACAATATATTTTTGGAGAAAAAAATATGCCCAAATCTCATTATTACACAACAGTCATATGCTGCATGCTTGCTACCATGTGTATCAAATTGACTGAAATTAGCAGGTTAGTCTATCAGTGCTTCTCAGAGGGTATAAAGTTGTTTTCAGCTATTGGATGAGATTTCAGCAATATCTTTTAATTAACTGTTTGGAAATTTCAATCACCCAGTATTGGGCATGTCAGTTCTAGAAGGGAGATATTGAGCTGCTCAGTTAATCACTGTAAGGATGCTGTAGCTCCAAGAAGGGCAATTAGATGTTTGAATCAGAACATTTGCAAGTCTTCCATGAAAAGCCAGAGAACTGGCTGGGATCCACTGGAAATCTGCCCTTGGAGCACTAAGCAGAAGAGAAGCCTCACACTGACAGAGCAGGGAGATGTTCTGTTGCTTTAACTGCACTTGACAGGAGCAGGACCTGGGACTGAATTTTACCTGGCAAAAGGAAAACTCCAATTTCCAAGTGAGCCTGATGCAGTTCATTTAGCCTTGGGAGAACCTCCAGACTTGGAGTGAGCAATTCTGAGTACCAGTCTTGCTGATTCCTTTTATGGTGGTGAAAGTTTGCAGGTGAAGGATGGTTAAGAGGAGGAATCCTCAGCTAATGATGGCTATTCTTTCACTACTTTATTTTCACTGATGCACTGGGCAGAGCAATTATTGAACCCAGGGTCACAGAATGAGCTGCTAATATGCTGCTGAAGGCTGCAGCTCTTACTCACTTTATGAGTCATGAAAGTAGCACCGTTGAGTAGCACTTCAGGAACTGAGAAGAGACCTGGGAGTCAAAGCTTCTTTGTGTAAGAAAAGCAGAAAGACCTGCAAGGTCCATAATTTTGCCAATCTGCAACATTCTCACAGCCTGTTACAGCACAGGTGGAGTGCAAGCTCATATTACAATTTATTAAAGCAGCACCTGGGTTAATTTGCAAGGAGTGTTTCATTAGATCTACCTGCACTGAGTCAGACAAATGTGCTACATGACATGCAGTGAGAAAAAAAGAAAATTATATATGCAGCAACAGTACAGATCCTGAGCTGCAAAATAACTTTAACCCTAACAGAGACCATCTAAATGAGGAACTGCCATGTTACTACTACACTGCATTTTTAATCTATACTTCAATCAGAAAATCTAAAGAACTGTAAATATTTGCTCTTATAACAGGTAACATGATCCTTTTGTATATCAGAGGCTCAGAAGCAAAGTTGATTTAACAGGAGTTTCACCTGCTAATGGTTCCTTATGTCTTTCCTGCTCTAACAACTCTCATCTTCTCAAATGTATTCATTCCCAAATATATTCATTTGTTTTGCACCATGTTTCCACCTCCTCTGCATATTCATATTACAACCCAACTGCACAATATCCCGTGTTAACCCCTGAGTCTGACCCTTCTGACTTCCAACAGCCTGAGGAAAGAAAGGAAAAGGCAGCCCCAACACAGTTCTCCCACCATTCTGAGTCTTAACATGAAATCCCCTTTTGAGGCTCCATCCATCATAAAATTAGAGTTTCCATCCATTGATGCAGCCAAAAGAAGTAGTAAGGGAGAGAGGATGAAAAGAAAGTGTTCCTCAGCAGTGCTACTCAACTCAGAGCAGTAAAATAAAATAAAGAGCCAAATCACTTGCAACACCAACAGGCAGGGAGTGAATCACTAAAAAATTCTTGAAGCTTTATCAAGAGCAAGCCCATTTCTCAGATTAATGTAAAATGAGAATGTAAATGATGCTTAGAATTACAATAAGCCTTTTAATTTATTCCTTTGAATCTAATGCATTTAATAGAAAGTAGCTGTCATCGAGGCAAGGTCTCTGGCATTTGCATTTAGGACATTGTCCCCTTCCCTCTTCATACCAGATAGATAATAAGACTAAAGTGTAATGTGCCATTACCCATTTTTCACTAGGAAGAATTCAGCTAAATGGAGTAGCATTGACAAAGCAACTGAGCCTAGTAAATGGAAGTTCTCCTACACCACAGTGTCTAAGGCTAACTGGTAAACAAACACACATTTTTAACAAGATGTTTTCCTTGCTTACTACACACAGTTTTGAGAAATTTCATTTGAGTCTCATTATTGGTGGCTGTGGATCAGGTTTGGATTAAGATGTTTTAATGCATTTGTGAATCATTAGCGGGGAAGTGTTGATAATGAGGACAAAATGGAGAGAGGAAGAACATCTGTCCCTATAAAGCATCTTTAGTCTCTAGAAATCTGTCTCTACAAAGCATTCTGCACGTCTTCAAAAAGTATTTCGGGATGAAAATCACAAACGTACAGCAAACACCAGGGTTACCACCGTGCTGAGGGAACGCTTGGGCCAGTCTGCCCAGCAGGACCCTCTGCAGCCTGAGGGGCTGAGAGTGCTGGAATTTCAGCCTGGACCGTGGCTGTCCTACACTCAGTGCTGAATTAAAGACTTCTCACTCAGTCACACCAAATGCTGACCTTTGAGGAGAATTTTGGCAATGCACAGCTGCTCCAACACAAATTCTGCACCACACTGAAGCGCTGGGCTGTGCAGCTGAGTTACCTGCACCCTTCTGAGCCACCCCTGTCATGTATTCAATCAGTGGTTGATGCAGCCCCAAACAGAAGTCAGAAAAGAAAGGAAAAGGAATCTATGGAAGTGAAGTATGCAGCCTCAATATGAATAAAGAAGCAGTATTTTACAGAATATCAGTGGAAGAAATCCATAAAATTGCGTGAGATCAGAGATCAAAAACCACTGTCATTAAACTAGAAAGATACAGAACTCAATTTGGAAAAATATAACGTTGGCAACCTCGGGTGCAGGAGAGAGAACTGAGCTGTGAATGTTTAAAACTCAGCATATTAAATGACTTTGAGACAAAAAATTAATCAGTGTTCAGCAAATAGGGACAATACAAATTAGTATTGTTGTTTCAAATACTAACGTTGCCTCATCTATCAAAACATTACCAGTTCTAAAGCTTTGTTACATTTTATTACTCTTAAGCAGAGAGACCAATAAAAATAGCCCAAGAACTCCTGAACCCTTAAAAAGCCCAGCTAATTAACTGGTTAACTTCTGCAGAACTAGAAGTACAGAGATATCCACAGTCTATTGATGGACAAGCATAGCTTTAGGCCTGAATTGTAAGTCCCAAATCCTCTTAGATAAATTCCTCTACAAGGTAGGGAGCTCTGTGGCATAATGCAAACACCGAATCCCGAGTTCTGATAAAATACCACATAAAAGTTAAGACTGGTTTCTGACATGTATCAAGAGATGCATTTCAGTTTTAAAACACAGCTTAGCCTAATTTTTCTCCCATCAGCTCATTTTTCCCCTCTGTGACACACCATGCTATTTTCAGAAGAGTTTGTTCATTTACATGAGCACATTAAAAAAAAATTTAGTATTTTTTTTCAATCTGTTTCCTGGGAATGCAAGTTAAAATCTGGGATTTTGAGACATGACTTCAGGGCACTGCTCTACTGACTGACCCCTGAGGGATCCTGTCAAGGGACAATTGTCCCCTTCGAAGTTTGCAAACTTATTCCAAGTCAAAAGGGCACTAAGGGAGGGGGACAGAGGATCTGAACTCCTGAAAACAGAGAAATGAGACCCTGCTTAAGGGAGGAAGTATTTTAAGTTAATGTGGTGGGCTCTTAAGGAACAAGGAGGATTCTTGGGGATTACTTCACTTTGGAGACATTTCTAATCTTTCTGTTGCCTGTTCCATGCTTAGGTACTGTTTGCTTGAAATGTCTGTTCCATCATCTACTCCCAGTGATGCTTTTATTTCTATTTAAAATAAAACTGTGCTAAAATGTTCAAATTAAAATGTGGAAGTCCCCATGAGTGTGGCAAACACACAGGATCTCCCTGTGAAAGGAGAGGGGAATGCCAAGACAGAGGAGCTCTTACAAGGCAGCAGGAGATGCTCTGGAATCCTTTGGGAATCCACATCTTTAGTGACTCCAGGAAAAGCAGACAGCAAACAGCCAGGCACATTATCACTTCTCAGAACTATTTACCCATCCCTGCATTTTACAGAGAAGCAAGTGACCTTCTCTTGTCCCAAAGGCTGTATCAACTCTGATAAATAGCTCAGTTAAAAAACAGGGAAGCTGTTTAGGAGGAGATGATTTATTGGTCAAATCTTCTGAAATATATAATTAATTTTTTTCCCCTGTTGATGCGACCAACAGTCAAAACCAAAACTTGTGTTTTACTATTCCTTCCAGTTTCTGTAATAAACAGAGTTTCCTTCATCAGAGTTCATAACTGAATCTGGTGTCTATATAACAAATATAAGAAACTATAAAATTCTCCTCCCACAGGCAAATCCAACAGGCATTCACCTCCACAGTTTGGAAATAGAAGTCCAACATGTGTGAGAATGAGCTCTTACACTGAATCTGCTAAGTGTATTTTGCAATATTTTCACCTTTTTGCTCAGAAAACACACTGTCTGCTCAGAAGATTGCCCACAGCTCTGACACCAAGCCAAGATGTTCTTTAGAAGGGCAATTATCAGATTGCTGATAATTGCAGTTATCAGCAAACAGAGGAGTGGTCCAGTCCTCGTAGGGATATTTGTTACAAATTAGAACTCTGAATTCCAAATTTTCCTACTTTTACACAGTGTAACATCATTTGCTACTTATGCTGAAAAATTAACCAGAGCTCATTCAGAAAGTGCTGAAACATCTCAAATGCAATTCTGTACTGCTGTGTGAATTTTGTGGTCACAAACAGAAACTATCTATAGCCAAAAAGGAAAAAAAGGCTCTAGTCATGGAAATACAGACCTGCACTATTGTGTGCACTCCCATCACCACTGACAGAGGATCACTACAGGAAACTTCTGCAGCTATGGGATAACAAAGCACCCAGACAGGGCCAAAAGCAACATTAATGCTTCAACCACTCATCCAAGGGCCAAAAAAATCTATATATATACATTTGACCACTGCTTAAGAGAGAGAAGAGAGGTTTTCAAATCTCTTCTAGAACTATGTTTGCTCAAAAATCTGCCACGAGGTAGAGATTCTTTCCCTTATTAATCCCATGCCTTCCACATCTACCCTGTAAATTCAAGAAGATGTCACATCTAAAATCCACTGCTGAGGGCAACAAGGCTCAGGCACTGTTTCATAAGAAAACAAACTTGAAGAAAAAATAAATAACAGAATGATTAATGGTTATTTTCAAGCTGGAAGGCTGGGTTTGGTTAGGGTTTTTTTAAAAACTGCCTTAAAATACAAAAGCTCATCCTAGAACACAGAAATCCTGGTATTATGGTAGGCTGTGTCATGTTTACTAGAAACTACAGAGAGTTCAGGGATGCTGAAAAACTCCCAGAAAATAACAACCCCTGATAGATTCCTTGCACTTCACCATTTGTGAAGTTGGGACCAGACATCTTCCTGTAATTTACACAGCTGAATATTCACCTACTGAATCAAAAGACCCCGCTCCAAAAGATGATTCATTCCTTCAACTAAACTTTAGTGATCTTTTGAGCCCCCCACAGTTCCACCTTCTGAGGAGCCCAGGCAGTGACAGACACAGACCTGTCTCATCCTCCAGGAGCACAGAACAGCCTCCAGAAGCACTGGCTCATATCCCTCCCTGTTCCCTGCACTGGAGACCAAAAACACAACCCAAAATTTCAGCCTCTCTCAGGTAACAGAGTGTAAAAACCTGACATTTAATCTATCCTGGGATGTTTTTTAGTTTCCTAAAAGGAATGAACTTAGAGGAAATATCAGCAGATGTGAAAGGTTATTGTATTTGCAGGGTGCCCCATGGGAGGAAGGAATGATGAATCTGACTCCATGTTCTCAGAAAGCTAATTTATTATTTTATGATACTATAGTATATTAAAGAATGCCATACTAAACTATACTAAAGAATACAGAAAGAATACTTACAGAAGGATAAGGATACTTACAAAAAATAATAATGAAACTCATGACTCTTTCCAGAGCCTTGACACAGCTTGGCCCTGATTGGCCAAAGAGTCAAATTCACATTGGTTCACATGAAACCAATGAAACAATCACCTGTGGGCAAACGATCTCCAAACATATTCCATGTGAGCAAAACACAGGAGAAGCAAAATGAGATATTTATTGTTTTCCTTTTTCTCTGAGGCTTCTCAGCTTCCCAGGAGCAAAATCCTGGGCGAAGGGATTTTTCCAGAAAATATGACTGTGACAAAAGGTTGAGTATTCTGTCCCTGTATCCTAATTTTTTGTGGTATAAAATCTGAATGTTCAATGGACAGAACAATTCATGCTCATATGAACATGCACAATACCAAGCCAAGGGGGAAGGAACAGTGAAGTTTGTTTCCGCTGCAGCAGAGATTTAAAGTGGGCTAATACAGATGTCACCACCTGGTCTGACAAAGGCATTCGTATCTCCAAAGAATTGAAACAACACAGTTAATTAAGATGAAGCACCAGGCTAGGTAAGAAGAGGGAAAAAAGGGGGAAAAAAGGTTTTGGGAGAAGTCGGCTCATTCCAGCACCCCTCTGTAACAGATGCAGACACTAAAATCATGATTATATCCAAACTGTGAGGGATTTTGCAACAACTGTCCCTTAGTAATTGTCTTACCTTTCCTTGCACATAATGGATTGCTTTCAGTAGTGGTTATTTGTTATCCTGAGATGCTTTTTACCACATCAACTGTGAGACAGCTAATTATTTTACCTACTTTTCATCTATCTTTCCAGCCTCTCACTTCAGCTGCTGTTTTGTTTTCAAGTTTTATTATGAATTTTGCCATAATTGGGACTTTCAACCAAGCACTAACAATGAAATAGTGGCATAATATTCCCAATTTTCATTTAAAATCATCACCTTGTTGACTGCAAAGACTGGAATGTGTTAACCAAATGAATTCAATAGCTTCAAAAAACAAAAAAGTATTACTGCACTTTCACTGGATTTCTAAGCTCTTGACCTGAGACTAATGGAAAATAATTATTTCAAGTCACTGAATACTGAATATATATATATGAAATACCAAATGCTGAAAAATACTGAAAGTACAGAAAGTAATTTTTTTTTTTTATCCCCTGCGAAGTTAACTGCTTCATTTCACAGCTGCTGCTTCTCAGGTGGAACGAAGAGCCCTGCAGCCCAGGAAGGCAGCACAGACCCTTTCCATGTGCACAAGCACATCCTCCCAGAGCCCAGGGCTGAGCCCAGCTGGGATCTGAGCAGGTGACTTCGTTTCTCAGGGCCAAAGGAAGCCAATTCCATCAGGAATGGTCAGAGGTGGGAGCAGCTGGGCTGCCTGAAGTGCCTTCAAATTCCCTGTCAGCTGCCCCAGGGGCTGTGGCACCCCCAGCATTCCCTCCCAGGGCTCAGCCAGGAACCGGTGCTGGTTCCAAAGCACTGTCCCTATCCTCATCCACACCCAGCCCTGATTCCTGCCCTCTCTACTCTCCAAGACCATTCTGAGAGACTCTGAGCAGCTTCTCAGGGGTTTGGAGACCCTCCCATGGCACAGCACTCAGTAAAACAGAACCCAGGGCTGGCCTGCTAATTCTCTTATATAAATATACAGTGCTAACAATAAATCACCATGCACAGGGGGAGAGGCCAGAGTACAAACATTTGAAGCATGAGATCTTCTGTAAGCCCCAGCTCTAGTGCAATCTAATCTCACAATCATCAATTTGGCTCAGTTTACAGCAAATTTTAAGGTTTTTTAGGTTTAATTAGAACACCGTCTGCCTGAAGTTTTTCAGATGACTCAAAGAGCCTAGAAGCAGGTTGAAACATATGGTACTACAGCAGTGGTAGAATAATAAAGCAGGCAGACTTCTACAGAAGTCTCAGGAATAATTTACATCATCTTTTTGCTACTAGAACATTTAAAGAATGATTATCCTTTATGAAATCCATGGAGCTTCTGTTAAAGGAGCAGCATCAAGACCCCAACCTGGCAGCTGCCTGTACTGTAAAATTACTCAGGAGGATCTCTATAAAGAGCAGTCTGCAAGCAAATGAGCAGCAGTAATATTAAAATATCTCCTCCTAAAAAAAGGAAAAAATATAGCTGCAGTGTTCAGGTAGGAAGTGCCATTATTAAATGTAGAATCCATTAAATAAAATTTGAACATGTTACTTTTATATGTACATACAGGGAATGGACACAGAAGCCAACTATTCATCAAGATATGTATTTTTCAGATCTACGACAAGGACTTTACAAGCATGAAAGAAATGTAGTTTGCAAACAGATTAGGTCAAATGAAAATATTTACATAACTTTACAAAAGGGAGACTATATCATATTCAAACATTAATGCTCACATGCTCTTTATATATGCACCCAGTGCCTTGGCAATAATTTAGTGATACAAGACTTCAGTATCCCATGAATTGCTGTGTAATGTTCTACATGGAAGAATAACATGTCTAATTTTACTCTGAAGACAAATGATTTGTCATGCAGAAACGTTCATTAGATTTAACCATTACTAAAAAACAGGGTAATAAATCATGATTTTGCATCAAATGAAGAAGCAGCACCTTTCCTAGCTTGGTTGTTCAGTCATAATCATGATAAATGGACATCCTGGGACAGGTGAATTTTAACAAGCATTCAATACCTTTAGATTAATTAGATTTTTGTTTTCTAACTTCTGTTCTCTCTTCCTTTATGAATGAGAGACTGGAGTTGAAAGCAACATTGAACAAGCAAGTGTTCATTGTTGCATTAAAAGCTGTCACAAGGAGTCCTTCAGTCATTTCTCTAGTTCTGATCATTCCACCCTTCCTTGCAGAAAAAGAGAACATGCGAAAGAAATCTACATTTCAACTTAGCATTTCAAACATAAGTAGCAAAATATCATCCTGAAACATACATATGGATGCTTGCACTCTGAAAACACTAAATTCTGGCACACTGTGGGCATACAGGCAAATAAACATTTTGTCCCTGTTCAATACAGTAGAGTCTCCTGGTACTTGCTGCATCATTGAATCTTTGTGGGATGGGAAAGAACAGGAGGCAAAAAAAAAAAAAAAGAGAAATATCTCAGCATTTAGTCCAATTTGTTACAGTGATGGGAGGTACAGGACAGCAGCTCAATAAATCCCCAACCAGTCAGTGAGTGAGCAAGTCCATCCTTGCATATTTGGCTCCTCAGAGGTTTTTTCCAGGAGCTGAGGACTGGAATTCAGCAGGTGTGACTGCAGTATGATGACATGAAAGCCTGAAGAAACATGATTGGGGATTTAATTTAAATGTGCTAATAAGAAACCACCATTATCTCCCAAATGAGGTGTTCACAAGAGTGCACTGGGAAGGAATAAAAGCAGAACCAAAACAAACAAAAAAGGCCCACTGAGCTATCTTTAAAAAGTTACATCTGCCCAGGCTGGATAAAATGTGGAAGGGGCCCAGCGGCCCAGCATCAATATGGAAATTGAATTATTTGTTTAGTCTGAGTTTTGCTGAGGAAAATGGAATCTAACACTTCTATCTGTCAGGGCAGGAGGAGCTGAGTCAAACTGCTGCCTTTGCTGACAAAATGTTTGGTGCATTGATAGCAAGGAAGAAAAAACTAATATCATGCCAACAAATGTTCTGATTTGAAATCACCAGTCACAGGAAAGACTATCTTGGAATACTAATTATCCAAGAGAAGAGCAGAGGTTGTCCTATTCCATCCTATAGTGTATGTTCAGTGTTATATCCTGAAGAAATGTGAACAGAGCTCATTTAGGACTGTGCCAAAGGAGCAGACAACAAAATCCCTTGGGCACTACTGAAGATTAACGTGGTCAGCAGAGTCAGAAAATGTCCTGCACAGAAATGAAATGGAAGAGAAGGAGAAATAGATAAGTTATTAAAGAACACTGATGAGGAACATGTTGCCCTGGATCCCAAGGAAAAACCCCACTAAGCTTCACTTGTAATGAGAATGTTTTTAATCACTTACACAGGTAAATAATCACCAACTATTCCAGAACATTGGCTAGAGAAAAACATGCTGGAAGCAGGCCAGATGCTGAAGTTCCTGGAAAGCACTGCATAGCTTTTATTGCACACACAATATAAATATTAAATGAAGAAAGAAGAGAGCAGGTCAGACACCATTTGCAGAATTTCTTTTTGAAATTAATTTCACACATGGATTTTAAGGGTTTTACCAAAAAAAAAAAAGCCTAATTTCAATTTGAATTCAAAAATAACAATACACAGTGTACATACAAAAAAGGCTGATTGCTGTAGGAAAATTCCCCCAAAAAACCTGGTTCTGGAGACCTCCATGATCTACAAACACACTGCTGTAGTACTGGGATGTTCCCTTTTTCCAATACACAGTGATCCACACTGGATACCTAAAAATCCAGAATACCAACCCTAACAAAGAACAGTCCTTGACTGAAGGATCTTAACTCCTTTCTTACAAAGGTCAAGGAAATAAAAAATTTAAAGAGTAAATCCCTATGAAATCTGCCCTATTTCCAAACTTGTGTTTTGTTTTCAATTATACTGATTTTATGATATTGTTATTTATGATATTAAGAAGGCTCAGAAATGCCATTTTCAGGATTTCATCATTTCTTAACCTGTTCTATTTTCAGCATCTATATAACACACTGATTTTTTTCTAAGCTTTAGGAACCTCAGAAAACTTGAATAAAGAAATACTTCTGCCACTCCAACCAACATCTGAGAACTTCAAGTAATACATCTGATGCCATTCAGGAAAAAAAAAAAAACATCCACCAGATATGACATTCCTGATGTTAAACAAGATAAAATGCTGTAACTTGACAAAGACAAATGAAAACCAAAGCATGCCCTCCAAGGCAGCAAACAAAAAGGCAAAAGTCTCCTGCAATTGACCTTAACAAAGTTACAGTGCTGGTGTATTAAACCAGACAAATCTATCTGAATAGAGTTTCATGGTTCAGAGTTACATGTGCAAAAGTCATGAAAATAAGAGTTATTCCCACAATTGTTTAACATGGTTCAGTGGCTTCCTCACACTGAGGGCATCTCTTCCTCTCCTTCAGCCAGTGCTGTATCAGCTGCACCCACACGTGTGGGAGCAATGATAAGCAATTATGGAGACTTTACAGGGAAAACTATTAAATGAGAATTGTGACTGCAGTTCAGCAAAGTAATATGGCTTTGCTAATTAACACTACAACAGGCTTAGAGATTTGTTCTGAAGGGAAGGCTGAGAAATTAAGCACATTCTGTTGTCATTGTAGTATTTAACACTGCTCTTGGTCTTAACCAAGGACACACAAGTTTATTTTATCTGTGTTAATTACTATAAAGCTAAAAAATCAACCTGAGACCCTGCAGTTATGCAAGATAGTCTATATCATAAATAGGACATTTACATCAGCCTACATATTTTATGGCCCTTTTCTAACCCCAATTATCTATAACATACTAGTTGGAGAAAATATCAAGACCAAGGGCATTGCACTGTTGCTTAACGATCAGAAATTATGAGAATTTTCCTTAATTATGAAATTTTAGGGTCCACATTTACTACAGAGTTCTCCTATATAATAAGGGCTAGAGCTTTTCTCCTCCAATTCCCTTCTGTCCATAAATTAAACTATTTCAGCCAAACAATGACCCTTAAAATCCTAACAGCAGCTTGATTGGGACTTTCACTAAAGCTATAGGATATGTGCAGGCCAACATGTGGAGAGAAAAGAGGAGCAAGAATAATAATTTCTACCCTAATATCTCCCAAAGGTCCTCTTAATTTTTTCCTATGAATTTTACACTCACATTGACACAGACTTAAAAGAACATGAGTCACAAAAACCTGCAGCTTCCAACATCCCAAAGCTGAACCAAGCTTTTGAGATACCTCAGGACAATAAGGCTAAGAAAAGGCAGCAGCAAAACAAAGAATCTCAAGCACTTGTCAGCTAATGTAGCTTTAAACTTGTATATTTATTCACCCACAGGAACTGTAGGGATGGGAAAGGCTATTTGCTAATCTCTACTAGGCCAATGTGAACCTGGGAGCACAGATATTTGTGATTTACATCAATGCAAGTGCTATCAATAAGGGATAAAAGATTTATTACTGGGATGTTCAGATAATTCCCCATATACCAACTAATAAAAATATATCTATTCATGAGGCTTCCATTAGCAGTGTTTCACTGTACTTTAAATGTATTAGATTAAAAGCCTCCTCTTCAAACCTTTCCTGAGTAAATGCTTTCTTTCCCTCCATCACAAGAAGTAATAGATGAAAAAAAAAATCCTGAAAGAACTAGACAAACTTTCCAGAGCCCAAGTCTGCAAGTACAAAAACAAAAAAACAAAAAAATCTACCTCACTATTGTATTTGCTCTACAGTTTCTCTGTAGAGGAACTCAGTATACACTTTATATTGAGTGGTTATAAACGAGAAAACAAACAAACACCCCAAACCCAATATGTTCATTTCAAAGATCTATATTCAAGTGTCTTATCTCCCACCACTGTCAGAGCTGGCAGAATTTAGAGTACTTCATGCTCAGGTCTGCTTTGGTGTCCCATCCCTGCAGACACAGGAGCACAAACCCCACCCTGGAGTGCTCAGCTCCTTTGGGGAATTCAGTGACACGTGGCTGCCTCTTTAGAATCCTGAGTCTGCCGACTACAAGCAAGAAAAATTGATTACTTGCACAAAAGGTGCATTTGCATGAATGAATTTTTGATTGTAGCAAGAACTGTTCAGTCAGGATCCACAAAGCAAAGCAAAGAAATGGATTTGTCACCACAGCTTCAATTAATGGTTTCAGTTCCCAATGGCAAATCAATGTCCACCAACTCCGACTTTCCCATCAAACACAGGCAGGCAACACCATCTACAGCACTTAAATTACAGACCTTGTAAAATCTGGGGAGCAGGACTTAACAGGAATGCCCCATTTTACCTCAGCACAACTTATAAATTGGTCTGCTTTTCTGCTCCATCCTGAAAAGGCTTTGGCTAGAAGGGTAGAATAATTCAGTATTGCTGAATGCAGAAATAAGCTCTGGGTAATTATTATCTTCAATCATGTTTATGAGCTCCAAAATAAATACAACAGCTTCTGCTTTGATGTGGACAAATGTCTACAAAACATTTTCAGTCCAGTAAAATTAGGATACATATGGCCTAAACCAAGGTTTGAATGAAAGAACCCAGGGGCTGCAGAGAGCACTGCCTGCAGAACCTGCAGAGATGGCCAGTTGTTTTAAAGAGCTTCTCAAGTAAAAAGTACCAAAGAACAAGAGGAAATAAGGCACAAACTCACACATCACATTTTATTTCCCCATTAGGAACAGAAGACCAGGGATATACCAAAGGCCAGAGGAAGCTTTAGGGAAAAATATTAAGAAGTAGATGTGGTGTCATATAATGCAATTGAGCAACTTGTTCCTTGGTAATAGCTGTTGGAGTGAGTCATCCTACTACAGCCTTTTCTGCATAGCAACTCATTTCTGGGCTGAAACTAAGTGGCCCAGGAACCAGGAAATTATGAAAGACTGATTTCTCTTCGGCAGTGAACTGTAAAAACACCCAAAGACCTCACATAAATTTTGTGGAAAGAGTAATGGAGCTCAGCACTGAAGAGCAGGTAGAGAATGTCCTGAAGGACACACCTCAGAACTCTGGAGCTCCTCAGATGGGGGAATGCAGAATTCCCAGTGGGGCAGCTCTCAGTCTAAACGTGCTTGAAAAAAGCGATCACCTCACCAATGTGAGTGAAAAGCACCTCAGCTTTTAAAGCACACATACATTTAGCACAAGCATCTCCTCACTGGGTGATGCAAGTTTTTGGTTGAAGAAAGATGTCGGGGCAACTTTCTTCAACCAAGAACTGACACACAGTGGGTCTGTCTGCTCCACAAGGACACAGTCTGCCCAGAGCCTAGCAGGGCTGGCTTTGGAAAATCCATGTTTCCTGAGTAACTTGCCGTGGTAGCTGATCATGCCCATCCACAACACCCAGCAATTACCCAAGTGCCTAACTGGTGTTTTTGCAGAATGTTTGCTGCTACTCTGACACCTATTTCCTCTCTTCTGTTTTCACCCACTGCTGTCTATAGTGTCTGCATTTTGTACTGCACATAATTTCACTTTACTAATTGCTCTCAGACATGCCCTGGGCTATTGTCATACTGTGCACTCCCTTTTCTCCTGGGCTGTACTAATTCTGTTCCTTTGATAACACAGTGGCACCCATGATTCACTGCTTAGGTGGATTTCACTGCTCTCTACCTTTCCA
Organism: Calcarius lapponicus; assembly: GCA_039654755.1. Classification (NCBI taxonomy): domain Eukaryota; kingdom Metazoa; phylum Chordata; class Aves; order Passeriformes; family Fringillidae; genus Calcarius; species Calcarius lapponicus. The sequence goes on along the minus strand of CM077474.1, from coordinate 14,700,704 downwards.
ATCAAAGCCCCTTCTCCTAGCACTTCACTTCAAGCCTCTTTAACAGAGCCACTCCAAACTTGACTATAAAGGCAATACAATTCTAAAAAAAAATCCTATTTGTGCTAGAAAGGTTCACAGGGAACAGGCAGAACTCCTGCAATTCATGGGTGATCTCATTTGGCTTCTCTGCAATAATCAACCCCTTTTTGGTTGTTGAAAACAATGAACTCCTCAAGAGTTGAAAAAAGACTGAAAACAAGAAGCTGCTTTGGTACATAACAGTGACACTATTCAAGCCCCGAGTCTGCAAACTTGACATGACTCCTGCAAAGACCTCAGGACTGGAACATTTATTAAATGCACTTTGAGAATGCTTGTGAAATAAATAAGGAATTAATAGTGGAATTGTCTTTTGATCTATGCATATTGAACAAATAAATCCATTGCAATATTTACCTCCATTCTTCAGTGCTTAAATTTGGTTTACAATGTATGTAAGATTTGAGCACATGCTTAAATATCCTGTTAAGTCAGAATTATCATGAATTATTTTTAATTGTATTAGAAATCACCCATTAGTCTGAGGCAGGGTGCATGGTGTTAAGTTTATACAACTGCAGAAAAAGGTGTTCCTAGTTCCTTATGTAATAAGAAAAAAGACAGCTGATTTTAAAATCACATATAAAAGCCCAAGAAAATAATATAAAATTTCATAATTATTGTATCATATTAAAGTCTCCTAAAAAAGGGATAAAATTTCTCTTTGGAGGTTTTTATGAACTTTCCTCCTACATAGCCATCAGTAGTGACTGTTCCAATAACTTGTTTCTCAGTCATTATAGCAAACATTTTCTAATTAATGAGAAATATATTACCACCAGGATGAAAGCTGCAATTTATCTACAGGTGAAATATGTTAAATATGAAGTGCTCACAAGAAGTTGAGTTGCATGTTCACAGAGTTTAAATGATATGGAAATGCACTTTAAGGAAAACCTAAACCAAGGCTTTAGAAAAATTATCTATTCCATCAAATAAAATGAATTAAAGCAATTATTAAACTGTTACATTTGCAAACTTGATCATATATTTCTTAACACAACATGAAATGTTTGCTTCCCAGCAACCTGCACTCTGGTAAACACTCAGAAATGTGCTCACAAAGCAAGAGAATGGCACACATGGAATAAAGTTGTTAAAGACAGAGAAGAGCCAATATCTCACTGATGCAAATAAATGCCTCAGTAAGAATGTGTGCATACCCACAGGAGCACACACGCACCTCAGCTGGCATGGGAAGATGTGCTGGCTCTTGAATACAAACACGTGTCTGTGGCATCACCAGAAACCATTTTGGCACCAGTATTGATACTGCTAATAAATTAAAGCAAGTCGAGGCCAGATGAGATCATCTAACAGGAGCCTTTTAACCTCAAAAAAAGGTTGAAAATGTCTTTGAATGTCAGGGGTTTGTGTTTAAAACTTAATTGGGGTTGTTTTGCTGCTAGTTTTGTCTCCTCTGCCTCTCTCCCTTTCTGGAGTAGACAGAACAAGCTGAAATGGCAAAAGCACTTTTACACCGTTATAAAAATAAATATGTTCAGGCTGGACTTCTAAGGAAAAAAAAAAGGCAGTAGCCTGACAAAACCAGTAAGTGTGGAAAACACCACTTTGGGAGAGCTCCCAAACTCATAATGCCATTATTACCAGACACAATAGCCCCTGTTCTAAGATGTACAACACCTGCTCTATGGCACATAAAATGCATTTCCTGCAATATCCACCCCATTTCTCATTGTGAGATCTTATTACAGCTCGTGGAAGAGTTCTGTTGAACTATTTCAATTTTGTATTATAGCAATCAAAACACAGTAAAAATGAGAGGCTACAGTCTATGGCAGGAACATACAAATAGTCTGACAAAAATCTCCATAAATCATCTGCTCCATCTCCTGTGCTATTGAAAATCAAGAATACCCAAGACAACCCCTGACAGATGTTTTCTTAATAGTTCCTTAAGAAAAACTCTCTAAGGATGCCCTACCACACACCCAGGTGCCTGTTTCTCCTGCTCCACTCTTTTTACAGTGGCAAAGTTTGGGATTTTCAAACACCTCTGTTGTATCTTCTTTCCTACAATTAAAGCTGATTACTTCTTGTTCTAGCCTCAGAGAATACAGAAACAAAGAAATCAGTCCTTTGTAGCATCTTTTACAGATTAGATATTTGTTACTATGGTTTTCTTCAGCCTTTTCTTCCTAGAGCAAAATAATCTAATTTCCTCAACCCTCCCTCAGAGGTTAAATCTGTTGAACTTCTCATTTCTATTTTTTGCCTTCCATATTTCTCTCGTGTTTGTATGTCTGTCTTAAAGGTGAAACTCAGGATGGCATCCATGTCCCAGATGAAGGCTCAAAAATCCCAGGAAAAAGAAAGCAATGTCCCTTCCTCATGTTAGATGCAAACTTCCATTTGAGACATCCCAAACCAAAATTAGCTTTTTTTCCTCCATTTTGTGAACAGCACTGCATTTTGTTCACATATTTCCCATATTCAGTTTACAATATGCTACAACCACCAGATCTGGTTTTGCTGACCAGCTGTCAGGCCAAATATTCTCTATTATCTGAGAGTTTCCTTTGCCTGTCTGATGCTTGAGCCCATTTCTCTGCTTTGAGATCATGTCGAGCTCAGTAGTATAAACAAAATTACTGATGACAGAAGACAATTTAATAGGTTTTGTGATTTCCTTTTGGAAGGTGATCCCAAATATATTAGCAGAGACAACGGCATTTGAAAGTGCTTAAGGAAAAACAAATGGCTGATCATGGTGGAAAAGACACAAGGGGAAACTGCAGCAACAGGTCTGTCAGTGGAACACAGGTTAAGATGCAGGAGATAATAAACAAGCTTCTATTTGCTGTAGGATCAGAGCAGAATAAGGAACAAACCTCCTGGAGTCCCCCAGCCTGCTGAACAGGGGGGAGCAAGTGTGGATCTCAACACAAGGGGCAGGCACAGCACTGGTGAGGAAATGGCAGATCTGAACAGAGGGAAGGTCTCCAAGCACGTGATATGAAATGAGATTGTTGTTGCATGCAAAAGCCTGGTCACTGGACACACAGGTAAAGAAAAAAGGGGCTGAATGGGAACGAGTCACAGGAGCTGAGCTAGCACAGCCCAGGAATGCATCCCAGCTTGCAGAGGGTGCTGCCCATCCCTCAGCAGGGAGGGCACTGAGCACAGAGATGAGCAGCTCCCCAGACACAGCCTGTGCCAAGCAGGGGTATGGCAATTACAAGTTAAACCCATCCCCACTCACTTTTTTTGCCTTTATCTGTGCGCTTACAGTGAGACTGATGCTGCAAAAGCCACCTGCACTCAGATTAATAACTCCTGTACTGAAAGAAGTAAGAACCTCCACATTATTATCTGAGAATCCTTCCAAAGATGACAAACACATGCTTTTGACCTGTAAGGTTTGCTGAGAGTCACTCTGCAGAGCCCCAGCTCTCCATAAACAGGCTTTTCATTGCAGCTATACTGCAGGACAACTGGAGAGGAGAATATGGAAACAACCAGGGGCTCTTAAGGGCACTGCAACTGTTATGTAAAAGAAAAACTGTAAATGGATTTCCTTGCTGCAGCACATTTTTAGAGGCAGGGATGTGTACTGAGGTAGAAAACTATTTGTCTCTGCCTGCAAGAGCTCTGTATTATTTTTCTCCTCTATGCCAGGGTAGTGATCCCTTGGATACAGACTCAAAGAAAGCACTTTCTATAGAAACAGACTGTGTGAGTCTAGAAAATTCTTAGTGGGTTACTCATATTATTGATCTCATAAAGAACAAAGAGAAATTGATTATTGTTTAGAAAGACTCTCAAAGCTCATTCATCAGAAGTGCATGCATATATAGGTGCCTCTCTATAGACACATGCATACTCATACACAGTGCATGTAATTTTTAATTTAGTTTTACATATTCTATGTTTCAGCTTAATTTCCTGACACATGTATTTCATGTTGTGACTGCAACTGAAAAGAAAAACATGTTCTTTTGCACAAGAGTTTACACCAAGTAAATTACAAGAATTTACATTTTGGCAAACAAAAATCCTGTCAAAATCTCTACCGCCACTTAAACTGACATGCAAAGAATTTTCCTCCTTTTTGCAGAATTGGATTGATTTAGTCTACTAATCATCATTATATTATAATACCTTTTTAGGTCTTGGCAGTGTCTATGATCTATCTTTAGCCCAAGCCATTGTTCCAGCTCTCTGTAAAAGGAAACTCTCTAAAAGCTGATCCTGGTACTGTAAATGCACTTCAGTACACAAATAAAATAGAACTTCATCTCACACCACCACTCTCTTAAGGTCAGATGTCATGCACTCTAACACAAATTTAATATAGCACATGAAATAGACATCACTGTTAAGGTGCAGCCAATTTCCCTGTGCCCTGCCATCCTGCTGGGCATGGGACTGGTGGAGTTCATGTTTTTTGGAAGATCTCAAAGGAGCTGCTGCCTCTGAGACACAGGGCCCAAATACTGAGAGTTCAAGGTTGCATTTTTGCCCCTGGGAAAGAGAAGGGTGAACATAACTGGTGTTCATCATCAAGTGTAGTGTAATAATGACACCAGGCACTTTCTCAGACTCTTCTATTCACTGGAATTTGGTCTAAATTAAATGTTTTTGGTAGCAGACATTCTCCTGCAGCATACTGAAAAGACAACCTCAGGATGGGAACCTGAGCCTAAGCATTCCTCCCTCCCCAGTGCCTGGCACATGGTGTTCCTGTTCTATCCAGATTCTGTCCTACTTAATTATATTTTGATTTCCCAATGTTTTCTCCACTGCTCCCTCACTGGACACTGCTCTGCTGCCCATCTCAGAGGGCTCTGTAATGTCACTGCAATTCTGGACAGACCTTGCATTCCTTCCAGAATCAGCCACCTCAAAAAGTTACTCACACACTGGGCTACAGTAAAACTTAGAACTACAGAAATGTGAAATACCACTGTTCTGTAGGATAATGGGTTTGGAATGGGGAGTCAGAAAAACCAAAAATCAAAATACCCAACCAGGCACAATTGAGGGGCATATCATAGACTAAATAAACCAAGATTAAACACAGATACTGAATCTGCACAATCTGCATGTATCTGTATCTCAGCACAGGATTGCAAAGTTTCCTTTGCTCACTGAAGAGTCAAATAGGCCCTTAAGAAGTAAATTTGATGCATTAAATTCGGTTATAGTAAAAGGATTCATCTGTGCAACCCCTGCTGATCATTAAATCCAATTTATCACAGCAGATACAAATCTATGAAAGAATTAGTTTTCCAAAGCAAATGTGATTTTTCATTAGAAAGATCCCTCCTTGTGAGGATAGAGTACACGTTTCTAAACATTACAAAGCTCTCAGATCACTTTCATCAAAGCAGGTCAATAATTGACTCTAACCAGCACTCCTTTGACCTGCTAGGAATTCTTCCTGCATCTAAGTGAGTCTCAAGATAAATGCTTTTTTTTCCTTCATGTGAAAAACCCCTCACTCCAAGAGGGTTTTCCACTTCCATTCTGATGATGACAACAGGAAAAAAACCCAAACCCAATCAGTACAAGTGAAGGAAAAGCCTCCCAACTGCCAGGCAGCAAGGATTGAGCTGAGTGAGCAGCAGGCAGGGCTGGAACGGTGCTGGAGATGGAAATGGGCAGGGAAAGGCCACAGAGGGGAGAGGCTGCTCACACAAACCAGCCCCACTCCCCTGACACCACAGGAGCTCAGCCCTGGCACAGGGAAGGGAAATGAATGCAGCTCCTCACATTTCAGCTCAGCAACAACCAGTCCTGCTCTCCCTTCCTTCACTGCCTGGCACTTTGCTGTGTGATCAGCCATGATATTGAAAATCAGGGGAAGGGCTCATTTCACAAAGGCAACAGCTAAATTTAGCTAACTTCTGTTAATGTGCCACATGCTCACGGAGATTGAAAATATGGTGATGGCAGGTGGAAATAACTACAGCAAAGAGTAAATAAACCCAGCAACAGGCACAGGCCTCCCTCTTGACTTCACCTCCAAAATCTGAATCTACAAGGAGGAAAATAAGGCAAAAATGCACCAGTTTTAGAAAACTTAATGATTTATAGTTTAAAAAAGGTTGAAAATTATGCAGCAAAAATTATTAAAAGGAAGCAATTTCATCATATTGTTTTGCTTCTTTAGCTTAACTTTGGCTGTGGAAGGAGACTCACTAACTTGATATATTTTTCTTTCTTTCCTGGCCAAGGCCAACTCTACGTAATAGAACTCACCTTTAAAAATTAGGGGAGTTAATTTCAACCTTGATAACTGGTAAGATAAATGTAAAAAATAAGAGATGTTGGTCCTGGCTGAGCCACCCCCTTAGCATATCTGATGTGTGAATTTCTCTGTTCATCTCAAGAGCGAATTAACTCCAGAGTCTGATGTTAGGACAGTTTCCAAATGCATGGACATCTCCTACTTGCATTCCACATGCAAGTAGGAGATGTCCATTCCACTTTTCTCCCATTTATACAAAAAGTTACTTTAACTGTACAGGCAAATAAACCTATTAATTAGCAGAACAGCCACACAAGGGAGGAATGCAAACAGCAGCTCACCAGCTCTGCACTCAGGCACCTTTTCTCTCCCTGCAATGTCTCTTACCTTCAGAGCGCCTGTGATGCAGCTCAAGGGGAAGCCAGGCTCCCAGGAGTCCAGCTCATTCCCTTCATAAATCCAGCTGACATTTAGGGGGATAGAATGACAGTTTAAGGCAGTTTTTGTCCCTGTCTGGTGGCTTGCACTCTCCCTGGGGCCCAGGTAGCTCTGACAGGGCTCTGGAGGAGTGGAACCTCTCTGCTCCAAACACTGAGGATCCTTGCAGGGCCACACTGGACACCAGCCCTTGCCATCAGCTGAAACACATCTGGACTAGGGCTGCAGCCCTGCCTGCAGGTCTTAATGAAAAATGTCATTTTGCCTTCTTGGAGAGAATGTCTGACACCCCAGTGAGAGCCAGAAGCACAGAGATCAGCAAAGGAAAACGTGTGAGGGTCTGTGCTATAGCTCCTGCTCTCTATGTATAAGAAGGAGGGATCTAAAAATGATGAGATGTGCATGAGATAAATAACAAGAAGGGAGCCAACATCTGGCACTTATCTAATTAGCAACTGGATGTGGCTGCTGTTTCAGAGATCTATAGCTCAAAATCCCTCTTTATTGGTGCAGGAAATGCCTGCATGTACATTAGGGGAAGCAGTTATGCCATGAAAAATTTTGGAAAAACTGGTACTTTTCTGCTGAAAGCATCTGCACTGTAAGCAAAGGTATCATATATTTGTTTAACTAGCTTGGTAAGAAGGTAATATATTAACTTCCCTGAGATCATCATGAGAAGATTTAGCATTTCTTGAGGTTCAGATGGCTTTTAGAGCAGAAGGGACAGACACTGGCCAGCCCTTCATGTAGCACTGCATCCTGCCAGCTGCCACAACCAGGGCTCCAAGGCAGACCCCAATCCAGCACACAAACCAGGGCAGGTGGGAAGGGCTGTCAGCTGCAAGGACCCTGCACATAAAGCACTCAAGTCAAAATCATTGCTATCACACCCAGGGAAAGCTTTAAGGGCATTACAAAAGATAAAGTAATTTTAATGCTGTGCTTTGAAAGTTCAAACATTATGGAGGATTGGAGATGCCTGAAGCAGATCAGAGCCTGTTATTCAAGAATAGGAAAGGAGTATTTGACCATGCAGACCAGCATGCCAAATCTTACCTGCCCAGTGACATCCAGTCTGACCCAGCACCAAACCCAACATCATCACTGAAAAGAACCCCCAAATCCAACAACTTAGTCTAGAAAACTTTGGACTCAGCTGCCCTTTTGGGTTTTCCTGTAATGCTATCCCTGCAGACACTGGCACATTGCAGCACACACTGCACGAGCATTAGGCAGAAAGTTTCTGCCTTTGCCAAGGCTCTCAGAGGAAAAACAAGGTGGTAAATCTAAGTGGTAGCATGGGAGTCTGTTCTCTTTAATTAGTTAAACAAACAGCTTGAAAAGCTTCAGGGAAATAAACACTTTCTGCTGTTACACTTCAGTGCTGCCTTCACGTTATTGTCCAGAGCCCACTGCACCATTCTATTACAGCAATATCCAAATTATTTTAAAAACCCGTAAGAAAATCCCCAAGCCAAGATCAGAAGAAATCCATCCTTCTGTCCCCCTTCTTTCCCAGACACATCTATGAACTGCCTGGAAAGAATGGGCTAGCAATTCAATCCACAAACTAACAATCCTCATCTAAATGCTGCCAGACTTGGCTGCCCCATCAAGATAAAGATAATGCCACTGGCCTTCCATTAGACTGACCAAGCAGCTGCCCTCCCTAGCAGAAGCACTGAGGTAAACCAAAAGTGCCACCTGATGAACCTACTGTTGTATGCAGTAGCTCTTTTAAACACAACCAGAGCCATAATCCATAAGCATTTTAAAGTCATAGATACAAAACCAGTATGCAAAACAAAAAAAGTCCAACATTTAAAGTAATAGGAGGTGACAGAAATGTGAATCACAAAGCATGTGTGAGGCAGATTCCTTACAATTCTCACACTTTAAAATCATTGTATGCACAATTTGGTTTACAATTACTTACATAAAGATTAACACAGAGCTATACGTAGAATACGCTGAATTGTTTGCTCCAATATTCTCTTCAGATACTAAGAGCAACCACGAAAATTCTTTCAAGATAAATTGGCATTTGATAGGGGAAAAAAATTGCTCTTGAATCATTACTGAAAAAGAGAGGCTATTATAATGAAAGAATTGCTTTCAAGCCTTTTAATTATGACAAAGAAAATACTTGATAGCATTTCATATGCTGAAATATTTTGGATTCCTGGAAAGTCATGAGAGTGGTCACTTTGCCAAGACAGTTATCTACTGAAATCTGAGACATAATTATGGCCAGTGAAACTCCTAATCTTGAAAGGCCTGAGATTTAATTCTTTGCATGCCCACTCTCTCTGGATTTCCTCCATGTTAAATTTGATTAACTCCAAGTGGGGAATAGATCCACAGAACCCTGTCCCTCTGAAGTGGGATGAGGAAGGATTACTCAGTGACTCCTACAAGAGACACACAGTCAGTGTTGATCTTAACCTCCTGTGTGCTGGGATGCGAGGCGGTGGCAGAGACAAAAATCCATTTCAGGTGGGTTCCCAAACACAGGAGGCAGGCAGGGAATGTGCAGGTGCCTGACAGCACTGGCAGTCCCTGGCACACCCCACACCCTGCTCTCAGTCACCCTCCAGGGGTTCATCAGAGGGAGCAGGACAGGCCAAGCCAAAAAAGACCAACTCCCTTATCCTGCCTGTGGAATCCAGGCTCTGCAGTGCTGACAGAAAAAGGCAAAAATGTCTGGGTGTAACTGTGCCACTGCCAGCAAGGCAGCCTCATATTCCAGGTAGGCCACATTTTTAAACACAACAAATATAAATGGATTAAAACATTATTTTTGGAGTAGATTGCTGGCAGCAAGGACTGAACACAAGATCTGAGCTAAATTACCCAGATCTGTTAACTCAACACTGCAGCAGACTCACAGCCATGTGGCTGGGCACCAGAGGGGGAAAGAACTACCACGTCTTCATGAGTTACCTTCTGTAAACAATAAACTCTGAGAAGCTGGCAGCCAATAAATTATATCCTAAACCCCATGGTTACAAACTAGAAGCCTGAGGCACTCTGGAATGCAGTCATTCCCCATTCCAGATCAATCCATGAAGCCTGGACTCTGCATCACTCAGAAAGAGAAATTCAGCCTTTTCTGGTAACAATTACTACTTCTCTCAGATTTCAAGCTATAAGGGAAGAGAAAATCTTATTGTGATGCTATTTCACCTGGAAAAACATTTTAGCTCTATCTGGACAGCATGAAGGAAACAGCTTCTTTGGAACTTACAGTCTTTCCTAATTAGAGATTGAAATGAAATCTGGTTTTATCACTTAGTGACCCTTGGGAAGGTCCCTGATTTCTGCATCATTTTGGAAAGTGCTGGTATATTATTTTCAGAGAACCATCCAACACGCATTGCACAAATATGACAGGGTGTTCTCATGACAGAGAGTTTGAGATGACAGAGCCTCTCAGAGAATACAAGTATATTCCAAACTGTTGCCATTTGGTTCTTTCCCACAAGCAAGGAAAGAAAGCAGGAGTTTCTCCCTAAGTCACACCCTGCTAAAAGCGGGTTACAGTCCCAGCCAAGCACTTCTGCTTCAAAATGAACTAAACCTTAAGTGAAAGTAATTGGATTGTGTCCATCCAGCTCTAGTGCACATTTAAAAATACTAAAGCTACAAAGACTGTATGGGGCACTTGGAGTCCCTGATGGAGACTTTTCATCAGAGCATCACAACAGAATAATAGAATAATAACTATGCCACTGTTCCTGCCCACACTATTATTATTATTATTAGTCTATCTGACTGTGTTCTAGTGGGTCCTATTATTTCTTCTTCTCATAAACACCACAAATTATTACATTTACAAATTTTAAAGGTATTTTTTAAAAGTCATCACATTCTACTCCCTAATTTAAAATATTGTGTAGGTAAGCTGCACTGAAAGTCTGAAGTTTTGCTCTTATTGTAAAAAGTCCACTGGTCTTTTCTCTTTTTTGGGAGTCAGAGTGCCTGAAATTTGCAGTGGATTGATTTGATATTGACAAATGCTGAATTATGAAACCCTATAGATAAAAAGAGGTTCAAATCAATGTCATTTAGTAGCTGCTACAAGTGCCAGTATGAAGATTCTCATTTTGGCAATCATACAGTCAAATAATCAATATTTAATACTTTTACTAAAAAAATAATGGCAAGTTATATCTTTCACTTATTTTATTCGTTCAAGTAATTCCCATATTTATTTCTGATAGGGGAGAGACAAAAAAAATCTATTTCATTCCAAAACACCCCTTTGAAAAAAATTAATTGCAGAAGAATATAGGGCAGCATTTCTAACATTTTCTCCCAAAAAAGAAGAAATCGAGATATTAGCTACACTACAGGGTTAACTAGCTTACATCAGAAGAAAAAAGTCTCATTTTTAGTAGGAAGGTTATAATCATTAATCTCTGTAAATATGTAGAAGCTATGTTACATAAGCCTACACAACACTTGTTGCGAGAGGAAAAAAACCCATCAAAGTTCATATTGCAGTCATCTGGGTCATCAATTTTTGAGAGCAACCATCTCCCTCTATTAAACCCCAAACTACCCCCTTTTCTCCCTGTCCCTTCGGTTCATCCAACATGTGATGTCCTTCATGTAAATCTTAATAGATTTATTGACAGAAGAGCTTTGGACTACTGGTGAACTCTGTTATTTGCAGTGGGAGGCCATTTATTACCTTGCAGGTGCTTCAGAGGAGCTCCATTGTTTGGTGTGAAAGGAGAGCAAATGGAAAGTGTGGTGTTCATTAAAATGGATCACACAGCCAAGAATCAACCTCTCTCTCATTCATGTGGACACTGATTTTTTCCATTTCTGCTACGCTGAGCTTATCACAAGAGAGTGCACCAGCAGCTGCATCTATGATATTCAGATTCCTTACCAGAGCTGATGAAATGCCCCCTTAATTGTGTTTGCTTTTTGCTTCCAAGTGACAAGAATAAAATATATTGTCTGCACTCACTGCTTCTAACCACTGAAAGCTCATGATCACAAAGAAAAATTAATTTCTTCTCTTTTCTTGCCCCAAAAAGATATATTAGCTGTCTTTCCTTTACAATAAATTTAAATTGAATTTAATAGAAATTTTATATTAAGTTTTATTTACTTTTCCTACTAAAATACAAAATCCTAGGTATCAATTCTTTACTGTTTTGAAATTAAATTGTAAAAGCTTTTTTTTTTTTTTGGTTTCAAAAAACAACTCCAAGTAGGGACCTTGGATGAAGATTTAGTAATTTACTATCTTATTGCTAAGTATTAGATTTGTTTTAGTTCTTGTCTGCATAAGTGTTAAGAACTGTCTCAGATTCTAATTTTGGAAAAGAAGTCCCAATGTCTCCAGGCTGAAGCTTAATGCTGAGGTTAGCTCACAAATCAGCCAGCTAAGAGAGTAACAACCCCAACAAAGCAAAAACATTGGACGGTCACAAACAAGGCTCAGCTCCAGAAATAAAGGAAAAACTCTGTGAGACTGAAAGCTGTGATTTTCCACAGAAGAGAGGCAGGTTTCCAGAATTCTACAGCATTCCAGGGGCAGCCTGGGTATTCAGCCAAGTGAGAAATCCTTGATACAGTGATGAGCCCAAGGTAAACACAGCTCTAAACTCTGGACAATGAGGCAAGCATCTGGAATTTGGTGTCTGAACTGCCTGGTTGGCTGATTTACTTAATATTAATGCAAACCTAAAGGAAACCTTGACATCAGGGCTTCTCCAACAAAGGCTGCAAGATTTCTGGCAGCTGGGCTGTCAACCACAGAGGCAGGAGCTTTAGGAGAGAAGAACTTCAATGCAAACCCAGGGAAAACCAATACCAGGTTCCATCCCTTGAGCTTCAGGGCTTATTTAAAAAAACAAACCATAAAAACACAACAGTGTTTGAATCTGCTTATTTGTACGACCCAGAATAAATGCAATGGCAAACCCAAAGACAAGGAGCAGTGACTCCCTTGTTACTTCATCCCTTGGCCAGACAGACCATCCAGGTCATCCTCTCTTGCACTATTTCTTGCAATCATTGGGACTGAATTTAGCAAACAAGATTTGACTTTATATTTGCTGGGTTAGTCAGTTAAGACTGAGACCATGGCAGACAGAAGGAATAGAAAGGAAAAGCTTTTTTCTTCCAGTTTTGGTACAGCTGCTAGACCATCTTAAGCTCTGTCATGTAACTTCACTCACCCTCAAATTACATAAATCCAGACACACTTCAGTGTTTTTCCAGTGCTTTCAGCCACTTTCTGAAATGCTTTTTTGCTGCTGAGAGGCTTTTCATCTCTGAATAGAGCTGGTGAAGAAGAAGAAGTGCAGGTGTCCAGCTAGATATGCATAATAAGCAAGTGAGTTAGAGGTAAAATTTGCACCCAGATTTGGCACAGGAACAAGCTCTACATGATTGATCCTGGTGGGAGTAGAGCTTCTACTTTCACTTCAAATCATGGCCATATGAAGGGTGTTATTTTCAAATACTTACATTCATCAGTTTGCCTTTAGTTCAGGTCTGATGAATACTCTTGTAAATAGTCACAGATGGTACACACTATCAGCTCCATTTATGCTTGTGCTGGACACTTCAGAAATGGATACAAACCACTACAACAACAAACAAGCCCCCAAAAACCACCAGCACCCCCAAAATCCAACTCAACCAGAACAAACAAAAAACCCAACACCCCCAGCCCACACCCCAGCTTTTGGTGTTCTTTAAGAAATTAGCCTAAAACTGACCCTGACTGTGAGAGACCAGCTGAGTCCCACCAAGGGAATAAAAGATGGAATTTCATTCTGAGGAGGGATGCCAGTATTTGGCTGCTATAACCTTCTAATCAGTGCAAGGTCTGCTAGAAAGATTCAAGTCCTGTATCTGCCACCATGTGAGAAGAGAGCAGCTCTTCAGCAGGACGGTGACATGGACACCATGCCTGGCAGCTGAAGCAAGGGATGAGAGCACTCTCCCCCAGAGAGAAGTTTGCATCTTGCTCCAGAGCAGGGCTCTGCTGAGCTAAGCTGCACCACCACACCCAGCACAGCTCAGGAGAAGGAGGTCACAGCCCCAGCAACGATTTTTGGTCATGGTTCTCTGTGGACTAACTAAGTCCACCTTTTAAATTATGGCACTGAGAGCATCAGAGCTTATCATATTCATAATAATGGCATATTTAGTGCTGCCACCAGCTCTTTCCCACTGAACAAGTGCCTCTAAACTCACCAGCCTTTTGCCATTTATCTGCCTGACTCTCAGTGAACAGCAAATTAAAAATTGCATCACTTAAGGCACCAAGATACCAGAAACTCCCCCACAGGCACATTGTCACAAAACTGCTGAAAGTAGTGCCATGAATAGAGAAAAGTTTCAGACTCCTGTGTCTACCTAACCAGGCCAGAAGGAAGCAACCAAAGGAGGAGTCAGACCTCAGTCCCAAGCTGATCTCATTGCTATCTTGTTGACAAAGCAGAACACATGGCTGCTGTTCAAAGTAGATCCCTGAGGGAATGGGTAAATTCCCAATTCTCATACCTGGCAGCTGCTATTTCACCAAAGGGTATATTGCCATCTAGCAAAGGTTAGAATCATTTTCAGAGTACTCAGCTCTTGCTCATCTGCAAAAGACAGATTAATACTGAGCACATGCTATACATATTCAAAACAAGAATATTACAACACGTCTATTTGCATGTTCAGGAGGAAGGCTAAAGTAGAAATTTTCACTCTTCTCCCTTAAAAACACATTTTCCAGAGTCCCCTTTGCTACAAGTTCATGTGATTCAAAGAAAAGAGCAATCCCTCTGTGCATGGCCTGGATGTCACAGAGCATCCCAGCACCTCGCCACAGCTCCAAACCCAGACCAAAATGGATATCTTTCAAACTGGTGCCTTACAAAGGGGTCAGTGCCATCACTGGAAAGGGCCACAATATAAATTCAGAGGTGCAGGCATCACCTCCTGTACTTGAACAGAGCAGAGCCATCAGCAGCAGACCATGAACAAGCTGGTACTGCATGACATTCAGGGAGATACAACAAGGATTAAACTACACACTGTTACCTACTGAAAAGTCTGGGACAGTTTTTAAAATTACAAAATGTGACTGTTCATCCAGGAAATCTTAAGTATTACGTTTCCAAGTGTCAATTCAGATTTTATGTTCTGTCATAAATCTCAGCCATTTGTTCAGCTACATGGCCTCATGCACAGACTTTAAAACATACTCTTATGCAAGTGTCCAGCACACAGACTCCAGCTAGCCTGAAAGACAGGAGTTAACTAACAACTATAATGAGGTCAGGAAGGGTTTATGATTATTACAGCTACTCCTCCTTTGATTGAAACTATTAATGGAATTATAAAAAATTAAAATTTCAGCATTCTGATCACCAGTTGCTGCAGTCATCCAAGTGCAGCTTAGTATTCATCTATCATCCTTCACAGGTTGCACAAAATTCAGAAGGTAACAGCAGATAGAGATCGAGAAAACTGAGAGGAAAGTGTTTTAACAGCTTCAAGCTATTTCCACATTGCCATGCTGTGTGAAGGCGGTGCTGATAAAAAGAATGCCATATCAGTCTTTCAGCTAATATGAAGTTATACAACTGAATTGAATATAAAAATGAAAGTCTTAGTATCTGTCAGTTAAGTATTAGCCTGAGTTAGTCTCAGAAGAAGATTAAAGTTTAATGGACTGTTTTGATCATGCAGATGTAATGTGAGTCCAATTCACACTTGCTTTGCTATAGGATTTTTTTACATGATTTTTTAAGCCTATCCTGGGGATTTGTTGCTCTGAAATGAATTGCTCGTGGAGGAAACCGTGTTCCAAGTCTCAGCTGTAAGACTGCATTGGTCTCACGGAACCTAGGAACAATGTTACACATTTCTAAACACAATTAATGGCACTTTAGAAGCTTGTTCACAGGCTGACAAAGAAATAATCAAGATTGAGCCTTTTTTCCAAATCAGAAGAAAGCAGGCTTTTTAAATCAATGGCAGCCAAGACAGTGATGACTAATCCTCCTCAGTTCAGTTGTAATTATTTTATAGTACAAATATTTGATGTATGTAGAATACATAAAATGTAAAGAATTGCATAACTGATTAAATATTTCTGTGACATCTCTCATCACAAACTGATAGAATATCAGCAAATAAATAGCAATGCTAGAAAATGAGGAGATAGCAGAGAATAAATGGTTTCTTTGGCTCAGTGTTGATCACAGAGTTATCCAGCACAGAAGCCTCATCAGTGAATTTTCTTCATTGAACAAAAGCACTTTTTTTTTTTACATTATACCTTCAGAGCCATTGGTATGTATACTGGTAACTGTGGTGCACCTGCTGATCAAATTGGCTGATAGCTTTGGTTAACTTCATGTGAAAGAGTTGGTGAAGACATTTAGAGAGGAAACTCAGCCCCAGACTAACCCCCAAGTGAGCAAAGCTAGGGATGTATTCTGCTTCTTCATCTGGGCTTGCTCCTTTGTCACCCCATTTCAGCATGTTCATTACCTGTGAGCTGGCTGCTATCACTACATTCACGCTTTCAATTTACTCAAACTTCCAATGAAACAAATGTCTGAGTGAGATAATGCTGCTCACTGCAGTGTATGGCAAAGTAGGTAGCCAGAAGATTAATTACAGGCTTTTAAAACAGACTAGGAAAAGAGAGAAAAAAAATACAGGAATAAACCCTCAACGATCTGGTGAAGCAAACACTGTTACAGAACCTCTGTGTATTCCATATTCATCAGTTCTCTGGGAAATGGAAAAAACATCAAGATGCCAAAGGCAGATAAACATAAGTCCTTCTTAAACAATAATAAGCATATAAACCCTCAAGAGGAACACAGGAAAATGAACAGTGAAAGCAATCACTTGGTGAAAACCCATGCTGACAAACTTGCATCGTGCACAGAAAAACAGCAAGTGTAGACTTAATTTGGATAATTTCTTAAAACTTGGAATCATTCTGAAAAGTGGTGCAGTGTGACTGACAAAAAAGTCAAAACAAGATTGGCAAATACTTGTCACTTCTGAAAACTCCACTGGCTGGAGAAACCAGTGTTTCTGCAGGATTATACAGCAGATTTTGTGTCAAACAAAACAGATTGTTGTACCCGTGAGGGCTTTGAGATACCACACTGCTGCGTGTGCCCCCTGACACCCTATCAGGAACAGCCTGATGCAAAGGCTGGCCCTGAACCCTGGGGTTTCTGAAAGTATGCACTGATAGGTTTTTACAAAATCAGAACCCTGGAGGTGACAACAGAAATGGATCAACCTACACCCAGCCAGAGGGATTTTGGCAATACATGTTCCCTGCAGAGCGTGCCAAACGTGGCAATCTTAATACCATTTGAAACTATTCTACCAGTAAAATTATGGGTTTTTTCAGCTGGAGTTAACAAAAGTTCATGGAAAAGCATCCTGAAAGAAAAAGACATTTCAAGATTAATAAGGCAGCTAAGCACCTTTAAAAGACTCATGAATATATTAATGAGAGATCCTGAAATGCAATAGCACTGTGTTTATTTCCATGAAACAGAGCATTAAAGCAAAGGGTGATACTCACAAAAGATCTTTTATAAGTGGGAAAGGCCTACTGTATAATTCATACACCATGGGCATCTTTTAGAGTAATTCCAAGTTTATGTACCTTTACAATGTCTTTACACATAAAAATTATATACAAGCCATCTTCACAGTTATAAACAAGGCATTTATGGCAAAACCAGCAAACTTTCTTGGAAGGATTATTCTATTTCAACATATTAAATATAGAGAGAAGGTTATCTAATTTGTTCTCTTTCTTTTCAAACACAGCTTCTTTGGCTGAGCCCTAGATAAACAAACATTTTTCTGAAGCAGGTAATTTTTAAAAGGGTCAAATATCAATGACATATTAAAAATTCATCCAATTTTTCAAGAGGAAGAAAAAAACAGTTAAGTGGCTTGTTCATCATCAGCACAGGGAAAAAAAATTAGGTAAAGACGCAAGAAAAGAGAATAGCAAAAATTTCTTCTTCATTTAGTGATATGGTCTCCTGGCTTATGTATTATTTTCCTATTATTAACCTCACATTTGGATGCACAGGGGCAGATTCCAATGCGCACCTTTAGCAAACCACAGGAAATGTTAACCCCCTCCTTTGCAGGGCTCTGCTCTCTCCCCCAGCAGCTGCTGTTGGGCAGCAGCAGTGTCACAGTGCCAGGCTGCTGGGGCCACCTGGGATCCCTGCTGCACCCTCTGCCCCTCCCAAACTCAATTATTGCAGCACAACGCTGGCAAAGTACAGGAACACAACGGGGACCTCAGTGCACCATCAAAACTCAATGGAGAAATCAATCTCATGCAAATACAACCTGATTAAATGGTAATGATTAATGGTAATGAAGAACTTGCTTATTCATCCAAAAGCTCATTTGGGTTAAACTTTGCATATGACTAAGATCTCAAAGAAGACCTTGGAAAAAACTTGATTTTTAAGGCACTGCACAATAAGACGAATTATGAAGTAGCACAGACATGGCAAACTTTAACTTCATACGAGAAAAAAACCTGTTGTTATCCAATTCTGGTATGCTGCTCTCACCAAGCAGTCTGAAATCACAATAGCTTATCAGTAAATGAGAAGAAAATATCACTGGTAATTTATTGACATTTGAGACAACATGTCTGTTCTTATTAACTGAAGTGTAAAAAATATCACTGACATCTTAATACCATTAATTATTTCAACTAGTGCTTAAAACAGGAGCTCTCTACCAACTCCTACACAGCTTTTTTCTGAGGGTGCTGAAAATTCACTATAAACAACTCCAGTTCCAACAAATCTGCTGTAACAATTCTGGACTCAGAAGGGACAGGTGACTTTCCTGACACTCAAGTGAGTTTCCCCTCAGTACAGAGCAGTACCCAACACACCACTCTGACAACAGCAGTGCTGCAATGTTCCTCAGTGGGACCATTTGGTCTCTGGAATTGCAGTTCATAAGAGGGCAGTTCTACTACTGCAAATCTCCCCAGGCTCCTTCCAGGGCATCATCCCACACTACCCAGAGCTGCTGAAGCCAGAATCCCACTCTATTAAATGCAGCCCTTTCCATCCTATGTGTCTGCTGGCAATTATTTATTGAGTACTCCAGAGCCATGTATACCACTAATACCAGAAGTAACAGAAAGGTTAAGCCCTCACTAATGAAATATAAGACATCATAACATAAAATCTCAGAAGAAAAATTTTGAAGTGGGTACAAAAGCATCCACCACAGAACCCTGCCCCTTCTCAACTGCTTGAAGAAAATATTTTCTCTCTAGTCACAGAGATGAAAAATATATCTAGCATTGAGCCAAAGCAAATTGCACATTGACATATAAATTAATTTATAAGTAATATGGTTTTACAAAAGATTCAGTTGTTTCAAAATTACCAAAATTAGTCACTTTAATGTTCTTAAATAAGATTGCTCTCATTCTCTTCTCCAGACTATCTTTTTAAAAAATATCATCTTGTCTTCTAGGGGCCCAGGAAAAAAAACAGAAGAGGAAGGAAGGAGACTGCAAACTCTACCCACCCACCTGTATCAGATACTGATCTCAGATACAGTACTTAAGCACCTTTAATATTATTACTGTACTGAAATCTCAGCAAACATGCCAGCCATGTCTAAGATATCATCCCAGGACCACACACTGGAGTTGGATTCATCTGTGTAATATTTCTTGCTGCCCTTTACCAGGGCCAAGAGAACATGAAGCATATTCTGTGTGACAAGAATGGAACGACTTTGCCTCTCCTCCTGCCCAGGATGTGCCATAGATCAAAGTGGTCTTGGACAGATCATCCATTCAGACAGGAGTGTTGAACATATCACTGACCTGTCATTCCTTGTTCATGCTTCATGACATGTCAGACTATCAGTTTATTAACTCTATCATCTGTTATCAACTTATTTCAAAAGTTCCATACCTTCTTGGTGATTTCTCATGGGCATCTGCTCACAGCACTGACTCCTTCTTCTTCACAGCAAAGCCAACAAACTCCAGCTCTCTCCTCACCCACCTAACCCACTCTTTATATCACTCATCCTTGTTGGCCACAGCTGTGGCCCGTAAAGGGCAGGCCTGCTCCTAACCTTTGGTAATTAGCACAGCTGCAACTCTTCAGGGGTGAGATTACCTTCTGCACTATCTTTATTTTCCTACATTATATGCCCCCACAATCATCTCTTTTTTTGGTGTTCTGGGTTTCTCTGGGGGGAAGGGTTTTTTTTGTTTTCAAAGATTAATTATAGAAGCATGGTGGAACTGCCTATACATCTACAAGAGAAAAAAAATCTTACACGCTTGGTGTTTTAATTTGACCACTGTTCATACCCACAATATGAAAATTTCCAAGGAGAAGCCTGCTTATAATGCTGGAGTAAAAAGAAGTTTAACTGAATAAAACAACATATGCCCTGATAAGTAAGTTATGGAACAAGAAATCAAAGTCATAGATGATGGCACTGTTTTGACAAGCATACTTAAATAACATGAAATTTTCTTATTCTTATAAAATGTATCAGGAATATTGTGATTAGCATAATGGAAATAAGCTCTGACAGATTTTGGGTAAAAAAATATATGGTTTACATTTTATGGGGAAATTAATTTCTCTATATTTTAGCATAGGGATTCTCTGGAAACATGCAAATTCAAATGAGGATAATTTAACCAATAATAGTAATCTTGCTACTTTTATAATTCTTACTTTAACTGAATTCAGACATCTACAGAAGAAGGTGGACACCCCAGAACTTAAAAAAAAAGCCAAAAAATAAATTATTCTAATAAAAAGCTTTTTCCTTGCAAATCTAAGAAACCTTTTTCCTTGGACAGACTCCAAATGCTGTTACAGTTGTGCATCACTGAGATGAATAGTGATGTAAAGGCAGTTGTGAATTTTATTACAAGAATGTACTGATGTATTGTCTAGGGGCAGCAATCAAGCACTGGCAAATATTTCCATGTCCTAATTCCTGATAACAAAAATTCCCAGAGTTTGGAACTAGCACCTGGGTAGAATATAAAGTTTGATATCATGCACTTACTTGACCTGGAAATCAGGGGCATGAAACACAGTCCTGAGCCCTCAGATGCACAACTGCTCTCCCAATCAGAGTACAGTGAAGTTATTTCTGTGCACTTGAGTTTCACCTTGAAGAGAATCCTGCTGACATTAAAGTTCCTTTGCACAATTTCACACACTACTTTCATTTCCAAACTCATTTTGCTGTCATTTCATCTATTACCCCAAAACTTTTGGGGGGCTTAAGTCCTTTTGCAGAGACCAACTAGCTGGAAAAGGGATTTCTTATCTAGCCACAGCCACACACAGGCCTGCCATGCCAGATGGCTTTTATAGGGCATAGATATTCCTCATGCTTCTGCAATAACATTTCTCTTTTCTGACATCCACCTCCTCCTTCACTATTATTACAATATCACCAGGCAGGGAACCAGGGAAGGGAAATAAGGACTACTGTCCTCTTTAAATTCACTGCATGTTACTTAGTAAATGAAGCATAAATACACCCTTCACACATGAACTTTTGAGGATTCCTCATGCCCATTCCAATACCATCTGTAAGAATCTGGCTGGCGCTGGGCAGGAGTGAGGAGAAGGTCTGGGACACCAGAGAGCTCCTGCACAAAGCAGAGCTGCTGTGAGGCTGGAGCAGGACAGCTTCTGTGGGGCAGCACACAATAACCAATATTTATTTTGTTTGCTTTGGATCATTAGCAGAGAAGTCAACATCTCCCACACACACCAGCTGTCGGGGCTATCCAGAGATGCTTCACTGAGCACACAACCACAGAGCTTGGAGATACAAATGAGCCAGCCCAAGCCTTTTCAGAATGAAATTGTTTCTTACACAGACTCTCCTTATGGCTTCTGCAGTCTAGTTTTAAAAGCCCCTGAGAATAACAACTACCTGATATTCAGCTTACCATTCCCTTTTTCTTAATTTCCTCTTGATACTCCTAATTATTTTACCATGTACCACACTAATTGGTGTTCACACATGGCCAACTCATCTACAGCTGGTCAAATTTATTGTGTCACACATCTAGCACAATTTCAGATTCCTTAAAATTCCAGTTGTGCTTGTTAAGCATTGCATATAAGTACAAAAATACAACTGCACTATTTTCAGTTTCCTGGATTTTTTCCCCCAAAGTTTGTTCTGAAGAAAAGGCAGCTTGTCAAGTTACATTTACCTGCTTCCACCTCTTCCTCCCACATCAATTAACTCAAACTACCACAGATGCATTTAGACACTGTCACAAGAGAAAATCCCAAAGAGTGGAGAGAAGTCTTCCACTCACATCCCAAACTCCCTCCAGGCTTCCAGGATGAATCTTCCAGCACTTTTATGACACCAGGATCAGATAATAGTATATTTCATCAAGAAAAGAGCAGTTTGAAAATGTACTGAAACTCACATATATCTGCATTAACACCATGGTAAATGCAATATACAATATGCAATTACTAAAGAATACAGAAGAGATACTTACTGAATGCTAAAAGGATAATAATGAAAACTTGTGACTCTTTCCAGAGCCCCAACACAGCCTGGCCCCAGTTGGCCAAAGAGTGAAAACAACTCACACCAGAATCAGGCAATCAGCTTTGGGTAAACAATCTCCAAACACATTCCAAAGCAGCAAAACACAGGAGAAGCAAATGAGATAAGAATTGTTTTCCTTTTCTCTGAGACCTCTCAGCTTCCCAGGAGAAAAATCCTGGGAGAAGGGACTTTTTCAGAGAATGTGAATGTGCTCATTGACACAGGAAACACTTAAATCTGCACTTAAACACTTAAAAAAGATTTTCTTTTTTAGGTGACACATTGCACAGGCCATGACAGGCCTGGGAAATTGGGGTGCCAGGGAAAACAGAACTCTTCTTGGGAGGACAGCAGCCCATGGAATTGCACAGTCACCCCATGGCCACCCCAAGGAGAAAGGTTCAACCAGTGGCTCCAATTCCTCTTGTGTACAAGGATCCTGAGACTTAGAGGAGGAAAGTGGTGCAAAGCAGATTTTGCCTCTTGATCTGCTCCAAGCTCCCAGAATCACAAAAGAGACAGACACCAGGGCAATATATCATGTGTATCTCATGCAGTTGGGTGTTTTTAATATTTCTAGGGGGGCAGTACTGCCTTCAGCCACCTATTCCTATATTATTGGTAATATAGGTATATAATATTTGGTAAATACAGCATTTACCAAACATGCTGGGCTGGGATTTATCAGAGGTGACCCCACAGTTCTGCTGGGGGCAGTTCTTGTGCTGTGCACATTCCAGTTGACACAGTGAAATTGCATTTTCATCTGAATCTTCCACATTTAAAGTATTTTTTCTCAACCACTCCCCTAGGATGTGTCTCCACACAAGAGCACTTCCAAGTGTAAAGTTTGTGTTGGATGTCTCTGAAGTTCAGAGCTGCCCTGAACGTTCAGATTCAAGACAACAAATATATTTTGATAAAAAAGTAGATCCAAATTCCAGTTTTTTCCAAGAGGTTTGTTAGCCTTTGTGTTGGTCCATTCCTATTTCCAAGGCCCAGCCCACCCATCTGTATTTATGTACACTTCAGACAGCTTTCAACACAGTGTTGGGTTTTTTCATATATATTAAAGAAAAAAAAAAGAAAATTTTAGTTTTAAAAAATGCAATCTGTCTTTTGTGCAGAACTGGCAACAGTGTGGATGTAAAGCTGAAACGATCAGACCACATAAACTTAATAATGTGGTGCAAAGCAAGAACATTTAATTGATTTAGAGTGCAGTTCAATATATAATCACAGTGCTATGAGTGGAGCTGTAAGGTAGCCCATTAGTTCTTGGTGGGCTTTCTCAAGAGCTTCATTCACAAGCCTATTAATTAGCTGGGGTCCTTCAGTGTCCACCATTCAGATTTAAATCACTTGCTTCCCATTAGTGTGTTCTATGCACTGCAGGCCCATAAAATCAGACATTAATACTTCCATCAGCAGGGCTTCTGCAAGTCAGCTTTAATTACTACAGGTAAAACCTTCCTAATCCTTGCAAAAAGTGATTAAAATACAATGAAGAAGAAATTCAGGGATAGTGTTAAACGCTGGAGTATGTTATGATCAAATGCCATAAAGTTTATTCCACTTAATAAAAAAAATCAAGATATTTTCTAAAATGTCAGAAAATGCCATGATTTTTCAAGGAAATTCAGAGAGTAAATAGATAAATTTAAGAGCTTTTCAGGTTCTTTAACTATTGCATTTTTCATCATATCCTTTCTAGACTTGGTATCAAGTTCACGTGAAAAATAAGCCAGACCATAGGGCTAAAATTGACAGCAAGATTTGCTGTGTCACATGCACAAAGTAATGATATAAAATTATATTTAATGGCTTTTAATATTTAGTTATTCATCCAAAGTGAATACTTCCAGATATAATGAATTATTGTATTATTTAATGTCATGTTCCTCCCTTATATTTGAGCACAGCTTTGGATTCATCATAAACTAGCACCTAAAGCTGCTACTTAAATGAAACAGGTTTTTTTTATAACTTAACCAAAGACTGGATTTCAGTTGCAGTGAAAACAACATTTTGTTGGTTCAGCGCTGGGATAAAGTCAGAAAACCTGAGAGATGAAAGGGAGGAAAATGCTTATTGCAATACCTCTGAATCACAGCGTGTCTTGCATTAAAAGACACTGCTGGGTAGCATTCAGGAAATGCTAAGAATAGATAAATTGAAATAGATAAAAATCCATATCCTGCAATGAAGCTGAATGCAGAATTCCACAGATGCCAACAGAAAACTATCAGGGTGTGCCAGGCCTGGGGCCAGAGGCAGAACTTTCAAAGGTACTTTGAAGATGACACCGGATTTTGAGAATCCAAAGTTAAAATACTTCACAGTGACTACCATGAGACATTCATCTCCATTTTGGAAACCATGCATAATAAAGCTCTGTAAACTAATGTACAGAACTACCTTAATCTTTTATTGCCCTTAAAGTCAATGAAAAGCAGATGAGAAAAGCCTGGTAGTTTCATTCTTGCTACAGTGTTTTTAAGCACAACACCCAGCAAATGCAGTAAATAAAAATCCCATTTTGGCAGTTGACAAACCTCCCTTAGACTCTGTTCTGGTACCACAGCTTTGCCCACAGATACATTTTGCTGTGTTCTTTCACTTGCAATCACAGCTCCTGCTCACTAAGAGCTTTGAAAAGCCCTGCAAGTGTTAGGAAGCAGAAAGTTACACCTGGGGCATCCTGCCAGGACTGAGACTGCAGGGCAGCTCCACCTTCCACCTGCCACAGCCTACAGCAGGAACTGTAGGAGCTCTGCAGCTCCCCATTTCAGTACCTGCCTTGCTCAGGAAGGTTGGGGAACGTTTGTACTGAACATGCATTTATTTACAATACATCAGTCACTGCCTCTCATAACAGTCAGCTCCAGCAACATCCTCACACGGAAATACTTTTGCAAACACTCCTGGATGGGGTTTGGAGGCTGTTCCTCTTTGCAGGAAAGAGCCAAGGCTACACATAGCATCACTGCTCACAACAAGTAACATCTAGAACAGCAGATATTCTCTTTTAGGTGACAGCATGAGCTCTGTCTTTGGGCTTCAAAGTCAAAACCACAGAGCCTGAATTAATTCACAAAATCATTTTGACACTGCTGAAATCCATGAGACACTGGTAAGTCATCTCACTTTTCCTGTTCAGGTGAAAGAATCCTGAAGCCTGGAGTAGTTTGTATATAATATCACATGCTTTCCATCATCACCTTCCACCTTCAGCAAAATCATTTACTGTCTTTCACTCTAAAGGTTTATTAATTCGATCAAGGGCAAAGGATAGGTAGTATGTTCCACCAGTTAATAAAGTTTATAAAGCACTAGGGGATCTACTTGGATGAGAATCATCACGGAAATGCAAGACTTAATCAGACCAAAACCCTCTGCTAATGCCAGAGAGATGTAAAACTCATTTAGAAATTAGAAGGGGTGGCTGAGCAAGCAGACAAAATTGAAAAGTTTTATTATGAGACACAGGTGCAAAGACTTTTAACCTAAGCTAAAGTTAGGCTTTTAAGGCTTAAAAAAATGCTGTGAAATGCACTTGAGGTGAATAGTTGAAAGGCTACTCAGACATAAAGGATCTGCTGATTATAAGAATTTACAAATGGGGGGTAGGAGGTTCTGGCAGAGAAAAAATATATTTGAAAAAAAATTTAAACGCTGAAGCTCTCTCGACATTACATTATCAACTCTGAACTACCATAGCAGGACAGAACTAGAGGGCTTTGAAAGAGCACTGAGGATTCAAAGTGCAACCTGGAAGCCAGTCTGGGCAGGCTCTCCAGAGGTGTGGCTGTGCTCAGAGTGGTTCTGGACACCCAGACTCACTAACAGCAGATCCACGTGTGTCACAGCATTCACTTGCCAACAAACCAGTGATATTCAAAGGGAGCTAAAGAAGGAAAACACTCACTGCTGCACCCCAAGGTAACTGCCCTGGCTGGTGGTGTTGTGGGTTTATTTTGAAATAAATGGGGTGGTGTAACAAGTGTTATTACAGTGCCATCTAGTGCAAACGAGGCCTTGGGATGAAGATGGCAGATGGTGAAATATCTGCACCCAGAGCACCACCACTGCCTGCCCACAAAGGGAGGAAAGCCTCTCCACTGGGGCCATGGTAGCTCCTTGTTAGGAGTTAGGGAGCCTGGCTTAATTAGAAAAACATCTCCAGTCTTGCCTTTGGGTGAATTGTCACTCTGAAATCAGTGTCACACATTTTAAGTGTCACAATATTAAGTACCTGGAGTATGTGCTGGGCTACTTTTCCTCCATCATAGTTACTTGCTTCTTCCTCTGACACACAGGTGAGGAGAGCTTTGTGCTGATGAACCAAAAATGGCCTGAACACGAGCAAAACAGAACTCTGATTTGCTGGAATGAGCAAAGGCTATGATCAGCTTAACAAGTAATAGTCTGTGAGATACTCACTAGTTCAGACAGATCCAACTTTGTACCTGCAACTGCTCACAGAATAGAGGGAGCCCCTTCCTCTCATGATCCCTTAAATATTGACAAGGTGGTCAATGCTCCAGCTGACAGGCTGAGAAGAAAATAGAAGCAGTGGTTAACTGTGCATGTTTCTTCTGCTAAACTCTAAAGTGAACCTCTTAGTCTTAACCTATGGAGGTTTTGCAAATTCTCTGAGGAGGACATAGAAATTCCAGCTGCTCACAAATCTGCAAAGAGAACCTGGTTAGTTACTGTGGATGCTGGTGACCTTAGGTCATCTCAATCACATCCTCAGGGGAACTCTGTGCAGAAAGAGCCACTGGTAGATGCTGCCTTTATTACAGAATTTTCTATTCCATCTTTTTTAAAGACAGATTTGGGTCCAAAATGAGAATGTCTGTTCATATCTTTGCTATGCAAGTGACAAATACTCATTAAATCTGCAGTAGTTTCCATGTGAGCCCTGGAGACAAAAAAAAAAAAAAAAAAAAAAGTTCTAAGGCACAGCTGCCATTCTGCCATTCCAGCTTCAGAGCAGTTTTATTCACTTAACTTCCTTCAAAATTATAGTCTTGTATAAATTCTGTAGGCAATACAGAAAAGCATAAAACTTCCTATAAAAATTATGCGAGAATTGCTTGGTGCCACATGAGCTGTCCCTGTTTCTTCCCAGGGAAGAGCACCCAAAATCCTTGAGCTGAGCAAGGACAGGCTGTGCAGTTCCACTGGGAGCAGGGGAGCACAGCTCCTTGCAGCCAGGATGGACAAGTTTCACCCTGGCTGCACCCACTGCCCCTCACTGGTGATGTCTGATCTCTGCAGCCTGAGAGGTACAATCAATCCTGATTATTTAGACCAAATGAGAAAATTCCTCTTGAAATCACAAAGCACAAAGGAGGAGCAGCACACTTCCCTCCTCTCCTGCCTGCACCCCAATAAGCACCCACACACACAAGTGCACCTCCTAAGAGATGTCAGTGATACCATTGCTGCCTTCCCAGCAGCCACAATGCATGCAAAAACCATTTTCTGTATTTCTTTCCTTCCTTAAGTTCTTCATGCAGTGATTGATAAAAGTAATGTCTGGGCCCACCATGGCTGTGTCAGATGGTCTCAGTGCCCAAAAGCCAAAACAAAGGAGAAGCTGTGTTAGTTTGGACCTCTCTGACCCTGAGCTGGCAGAGACTTGTTTAATGCTCTGGTCAAGCTGCACCTGTAGCTATCCTTCCTGCATGGAAGAAATCCAGCATTTTGTTCTTCACTAGCTCCTTCCACTTAGATATTCTGTATACAGAAGTCCCATATAAATCCCAACCCCTTTGTTTGGCCATTTATGGCTCCCTAGGGTCATATTACAAGAGCTTTGATTAAAATACAAACCAAGTGAGTAATTGCAGGCTTTTTAATTTTACAGTGTCAGTTTGTCATTGTAATGGATATGTTGGAACATGAAAGTCTCTTAATGAATTAAAGGAAATGCATATTTAGAAGGACTTAAAACTGCCCATGACCAGTAACCTCACATACTCACACAAAAATAAGAGAGGGAGAACAACTTTTCCTGTCAGTGATGCAAACCCCTAATAAAAATTACAAACTGTATGTCCTCCTGATGGCAACTCTCAAAGTGCCCTGAGGCTTCACTGAATATCATTAAGCAGAAATTTTGTGAACTTATTTTGACCAGGGTCTTCCATCTCTGTATATTCAAAATGCTGAAAAAAGGGTTATTTTTACAGCAGAGTTGAATAGAAAATAAAAAGGAAAGCACTTAGTTAATACAGTTTATCCCCTCCAATCTGTAACATCTCAAATCAATAATCCTTTCATTTCAGGAATGTTGGTTTCCAGGAAGCAGGTTCTTGTTTTCCCTTCTCTGTGCTGTTCGTCGCTCAGAGTGAATTTCACAAAAGACACAGTGAAAAGCACATTGTAGTCCAGGTGCTGGAACATCAGTTTTATTGTGAAGAGCTAACGAGTAAATCTAATCACACTTGGACTACCCCTCTGATAAGCAGCTAAACCCAAGTATCATTAAGGAAACTGATAAATTTGTCCTGATGCACAAACCAAACACGTAGGAAATCCACTCTGACAGCTGCTGTAAATGGCAAAATCCATGGCTGAGTATTTTTTGTTATTTAAAGGGCAGCTGAGTAAAATAATTATTATGGATTTACACACATATAACAAAAATGGAGAGACCTGCTCCCATCCCATCCCTTTGAATCTACTAGTCCATAAAAACAACAATAGGTAACAGCAGATCCAATCCACAATGTCACTGCTGCAGTCATGCCACAGAGTATTTATGCAGCATTGTCAGGACCACTATTATTCATCACAAAACATGGACCAGATTAAACTGAATTTTGTAACAGAACACCTCTTTTTCCTTCCACTTTATGCATGAAAATTACATGTATGTGTGTGTGCACGCAAATGCAAAAATTAATTCAAATTGTATCCCTTTAAGGGAAGGCATTTCTGGGCATTAGAAAAGGAACAGAGCTTAAAAATAAACATAAAAGAGTAATAATAATTTTTAAAAGACCAGAAACAAAATATTTTTCTGCATATTTCAGAGCTACCAAGGCAGGAGCAGAGGGTTTTTCATGGCTCATTGCTCCCCTCCCAGTGTCTCTTGGCATAGACACATGACTCGTAAAGATTTCTGGGTTTGGTGGTCTCTGCTTTACATGGCAAAGCAATTTCTGCAGCTGAAAAAGCAGAAGATAACAGAACACTAAGCTGTTTAATGCAGCTGTGACTCTTGCTTAGACATCCTTGGCAATTTGTCAAGTTGCACTGTCAGAATGACTCAATTTTTTTCCTGATTTTAGCTTAAACCCTCAGACGTGCCAAGCACCTGAAATTGCAATGATTAGAAAGTGGGAAGTATTCAGTAACTTCTCTTGCAGCCCTGAGATCATGAGCTCACTGCACACTCTGAGGATTTTAATAGCTTTTCCCTGGCATTTCTGCACTGACCTTTTAGGAAAGCACTTCCCATCTCTGAGAGAGGCAGCTCTGCTTGGACCTGGGCAGACACAGTGGCAGAGTGACACTGGATTTGGAAAAGGGAAATACACATTTATCTGCTGGAAAAGGGAAATACACATTTATCCACTGCACCTTCTTCCACAGGGCTCTCCCACAGTCACTGAGCACACCCCAAGGGATCTGTTCTGCTGATTTCCACCCCACCCCAACCCCATCCTTTGGGGCTCTTTAACAGTGTCAACACCACTCCATGGACCCCCAGGTGTTCCTGAAATTGTTATTTACTCAGGTGTTTATTCAGGAATTGTTATTTACTCCCAGGGAGGACCACACTGAGTAGGATCCAGCTCAGCAGAGCCTTGTGCAGCCCCTTGCAGTGACTGAACTGTTCCTGTGGTCCAAGGGCTTCAGTGCAGTAAGAGCTGGAAAGCAGCAGGGCTGGACCCCTGGCTCCTGCCAGAGCATCTCACTCACTGCTGCCTTACTCTGGGCATTGCTCCTGACTGGGGTTCTGTCCACAGAAATGTCCTCATCCACACCTCCTACACCAATTACTGTGAGCAAAAACTGCTCAGTGCAGTGCCTGTCAAAATGAGCCTGTCACAAGCACTAATTTTATAACATATTTATAAAAATATCTCAGTGCCCCAATCACCTTTATTTGGCAAACAATTGTAATATGTAAAGGAAATAAATATACTTTAATAAATTTATCTCCCATCACTTGAATATCTTTTTTTGCTAAAAATCAGCTCTTTTCCCAAAAGCAGTATGTGTTTGATAAGTGTAAAATTGAGTCTGCTTCCCTTTTTTAGCAGAGGGATGTGTATTAAGAAATAAAAATGCAAACGATTGTTCCTCCTGCTTGCTATTCATTGCTCAAATACTGAAAGTCTCTTTATGAAAAACATGAATTGATGTTCTTGTCAGTAGCAACAATATTTACAGAACAATGTTACATTTAGTGTTACATTAAAGATGAAATTGAAAGTAAAGACGGGATTCTACTGAAAGAGACATGGAAACATGCAGACTATCTCACCCTTGCAAAGACTGCTCACCTTCTTTCAAGATGTTTTCCTTAGTATTCATAAACCTTTTGTATTTGATGTTGACTATTTAAATCTTTATTACCTGTCAAAGTGGGTCTCTGCAAACATTTGTGGTATCAGAAGGAAAAACAGCAAGTTATTACAAAGCACAACAAAAACCTGGGAGGTTTCATAAGCTGTACAAAGTTCCACCATTCAGTTGAGGATGCTCCTTGTGACAAACACAGAGAAAATGTCCTGAAAGGGAAACACAGAACTACTGGAGCTCCTTTCATCGCACCTCCTGAGCTCCAGCAGGCCCCCAGTACAGCAGCTTTGTGCCCAAAGCTGACACAGAGCTGATCACAGAGCAAACTGCAAAGGTCCCATCAAGACCACTGAGCACAAGAGGAAATTTCATCTGAATAAATTTATCCCCACAATTTTCAAGGTGGGAAAACTATGGTGTCAATTCCTTCCAAATATTCCATTAAAAAGTAATTCCTTAACTCATGAAAGGAGAAGAGCAATCCACTGTGCACATAGTGGATAGGATCACGTTTTATTATTCACTTGGAGATCAATAAATACACCCCCACAGCCACTGAAAGCTCAATCAAAACTCACAACTCATAAAATCCAAATTAAATTTCTTTTTTCCATGCACAGAAGCATAATGCACCAAAATATACCACAAAAATATACCACTAGAGATGATCCAGATTGGTTTTAGATGCTCTTTGACCAAAGCAACAAGGGAGAGAGAGAATTCCAGAGCCAGACACCTCAGAGCAGTGTATTTTATCAGCAGTGCTCTCTCCTCTCTCAAGGAGAATCCAACCCTCTTCCCAAAGGAAGAAGGGCATCAGTTCAGGACATTGTGGAGCAGCCTCGCATAAAGTCACCAAAGAGAGAAAGAAATGTAAAATAGACCCTTTCATACAAATATTTTGAAATCATAGACTAGCTGACACTGGCCACTTAACAGAAAAACCCAACAACAAACCCAAACAAACCCCATAACAAGTACAACAAAAACCCCCAAACAAACAGAAAGAACAAAACAGGACATCTGGAGAAAGAGGGAAGGTGTAGGTAATATTTTACCACACATTTCATCTAGAAAAAGAGGAAAACTGTTTCAAAAGACTGCTGCAAATTTTAAAAATATAATTAAAACCTAATTATGCTGAGTATATGCAGTAGGGACCATGCATGAATGAAGAGTTGATGCTTTAAACAGGTTTTTCTGTTAGAGGTTCATTCAAAGCAGATAATTTTGGAGATAAAAAGAAGGAGAGCTCTGTAGAGGAAAATACTTCTCTCTCACAAGAGTGAAAATGAAAACAGTATTAATCATATGCCTCTAGGGAATTTGATATTAAGGCACTATTAGTGACAAAAGAAAAAAAACCCCAATAATTCAAATGTATTTCAACTATGATGCACACCCATTAAGATTCTTATCTCTCAAATTTTACATCTCTCCTTTCTTTCCTCAATGAAATCAGAAAACAGCTCTTGAGGAAGAATGGAAGGCTAAAAGTGCAAATCAAATGGAATTGCAGCAGGTAGGTAAAAATCAAGCCATGCTTGGAGCCAAGACAACTTTTTGAATGGATTTACATTATTGAGTAACTGAAGTACTGTGCCATGATTTTGGACAGATCTGCTGAGGAGTGCATTCCCAAAGCCAAGCAGAAGATGCATAGTTACCCAGAAAATAAAAAGTGATCCTAATTTGTCCACGGTAATGAAGTTGTCATCCTACAAAATGCAAACATTTCTAATTTTTGGTGAAAAGACACTTTTTTTTTTTTTTTTTTAACATGCTTCTAAACTTCATGGTTTTCTGCTGAGTTTACACAACTGGTTTTAGAGAGACTCATTAGCAGACTCACACAGCTCATGGCAATATTTGGTAGACCAGGCCTAAGAATTGTTTGGTAAACCTGGCTGATGCCGAAGAACTCTCCTCTCTGTTTGAGGCAAAGAATGAAATTTTCTTCTAACTGCACAGTGAAACAAGGTACAGTCAATAGTCAGATACCTACAGTCAGTGCAAGAAACAAGAGAGCAACAGGAGCAAAATCATTCCACTTTTTTAATAATAAATCTGAAATAATCAAACTGCCCTTAACCTGAGGGATAAAATTTCACACAGAGCCGAAGGTTCCACCCCCCCTTTGTATGAAATAGATGACAAAAATATTCCAGTGGCAATGCCATTCTGTTCCTAGCAGCACTGGGGACAATGCTGGTGAGGGATTCTCCACTTCAGTTCCTCCAGGAAGGTTTTGTGTCTCCAAACCAGTTGTGCTGATCCCTTCCAGCATCCCTGATCACACCCACAGAGCAGCTCTCACCCTGTGCTATGAGCGTGGCCCCTGTTCCCATCTCCCCCTCAATCCCAGCTCATCCCTTTCTGCAGATCCACAGGGACACCTGCACCTCTCTCCTTCACAGCCTGTTCCTCAGGTGCCCAAAAGCAAAGGGACACTTTGTTCATGGAAGCCTCAGTTGGTTCATGGAAGCCTCTCCCTTCCAGAACTGCTCCCTGGCCCCTGTTCTTTACTGAATTTCCCCAGCAGAACCAGCACAACAGCCTTGAAACTCTCCTCCAGTTCCCAGTGCAGACACATGTCTTTGGAAATTAGATTTTCCTGAGTAAATATTGCAGATATGTTGTTCAAAAACCAGTTCTTGCTACAAAGAACACTAATTTAGGGATATGTTTCTGTTTTATCTGCTTTCTAAAACCATGATTCCCCTCCTACCAGGCTGCTGACCAATATATTCTGTTTCTTTTCACTGAAACTCATGATCATGCTGTGTTTTCATGTGGAGATGAAAATTGGAAAATAGGTGTACAGGTTTATTCTGTCATCTTGACAATCTGATTTTGCCTTGTGATGTTTTAATCCACTTTCCATACTTTCAACACTAACTTCTGACAAACTTTTCCTCACCCTTGAAGATAACATCCTCATAAATGACCTTACACTTTGTCTGAGGTTTGGAACATGAATTTATTTCCTTTTATCACTTTGTACTAAAAAGGAAGAAAATGAACCATTATTAAAAAGGGCTTTCCACCCCTCCCTTTTAATTCTCCTTAGGAATAAGTTTCTTTTCCTTTTATCTTTTCCTTCTGAACTACAGGTACAGTCCTATTATATCACTTGCTGATGCCTTTAAGCACACTATTTCAGCTCAAATGCATTCCTCAAATCAATGAAAATGAATTAAATTAGTACCTGCAGGCAAAATAAATTAAATAAAATGTACAATAATACAAGTCTTAAATGTTCTTCTCTGTGCAAAAATAGTAATACTCAGTGACTGACATTCAAATAAACAATTTTGTGCCACTAAAATCAAACATCCATATCTTCATTTTTTTCTTTTTAAAATTTAAGATTTTTTCAGTGTACCAATAGAAAAAGGTAACAATCTATTTTCCTACAGAGAAAAGTAAGGTAGAAGACCTTCATAAATGTTTGAGAGAATTATACCACTGACAAAAACACTGGTTTTGTAGGAGCTAAAAGTGAATTTCTTTCTTCACCCACAGAAGAAAACAAAATCTGTGGAAAAAGTAATCCATTTGGTTTCCCACCCAAGGTTAAGCTATCAATATGGTATTTTTAGGAGCAAGAATTGTACACATCCTGGTCTCTGCTTGGAGCATGAGGAAGGATTTCAATTTCTGATACAATTATCCTCAAGAAGCAAGGCTGAGCACACACCCGGATTTAAAATGAGATGGTGAATGTTCAGTAACACTGTCACCTGTGATTTTCCTAGATGAAATTAGGATTTGTGCCAGCTGTTATTGCTAAGTGTTCAGCACCATCTCCAACATCCTTGCTTGCAGAATCTGAACTATGTGTTATAAACCTTTTCCATCTAAACCACAACCAAATAAAGCCACCTAGATACAGAAATAAGGTTCACTGCATTAGAAGTTCCTTAAAAGGAGAAATAAAGTGTGGAAATGAGCCTTTGACTACTACTATTTGCATAGCATTAACAATCTAATCTGTGGTAGCCATAAATCCAAGAGGGAGGAATAATTTCGGGGGTAACAGGGCTGCATTAGTGCCATGAATGCATGAACTCCTAGGTCTGGATCAGGCAGGAGTCCCAAGGGATATTTCACAGCTCCCTCTCTCTTCTTCCAAATTAAAGTAAAAAGGGTTTAAGCATCTGCTAGAATCAATTTTTCCTTTGAAAAATAAGGAATTTTAGAATACAGGACAAAAATAAGAACAAAAAAGCTTTCAGACTTACTTTCCTGTGCTCCTTTCTGCCTAAAGCCTGCCTGATTACCTTGCTCAGCCCCAGCCACTAAGCACCTCATGATTTTCCTGTATTAACAAGGAACATTCCAGATGAGACACAAAGTAATTTAGCCAAGCTGCCCTCGAGCCCACAGATTTCCCAAACTGCAGCCCACAACCCACAGCCCATCCCTGGCTTTGCAATAGCTGAGAACCCAGAGCACACCTCAAAAGCTCATTTGGAGATTGATTTCAGCCCAGCTGATGCTGCCTCCAAGAGAACTCATCTTGTGAGAGTGTGGGGAGCCCTGGGGCTGCCAGGCTGAGCTGCTGCCACCCCCCAGAGCCCCTGGGCAGCCCGGGCAGGGCTGGCAGCTCCCCGTGCCCAGAACCCATCCCTGGTGCTGGCAGGAACCAATCCACATCCTGCCCAAAGGGACACCTGCTCACAGGCAGCCCCGGATGAAACCTCAGCCCTGGAAGGCCTTCCTTTGGAATTGGAAAAGGATGGGTTTTGTGGGCAGCTATTTTTAAATTTTTCCTTTCAAATACCCGTGAAAGCATCTACTAATTTCAGATGATGTCACGCATAGAAAGTGAGTGAGCACACTTTTTTTTTGCCTAAGATTTGAAACAGACTAAAAAGAATAATTATTTCCTCTTATTTTTTAATGAGAATTGCCAGCCCCTCAGCAGGTGGAAGGACATTGCCTGCAGGAGCTTTTTTGTTGGCTAAAAACTTGGTTCATATAATCAGCATGGTAATTAGCAAGCTCTTTGCTATTAAAAGGAACTCATTACTGCTATATTTTGCTGATTGATCCATACTCATGAAGTAATTTAAAAATGTAAAAAGCATTTTGTGAGCCACTTAAAATCTTCAATATGAATACTGAGACAATGTAACTGACAGTTGTCTTTGACTAAACTTCAATCTGTACTTCTTTAGCCATTCAAGCAAATCCACGGGGAACTGGAAAATGAAAACAATTCCCTAAAGTCATATATTGTTCTCTGCTAGTTGTCAGAATTCCCTTGCAAGGGATGGGGTCTTTGTATCAAGTACATGCTCACCTCAGTTTCTGTGACATTTTTAGAGGTGATATTGCAATCAAAGAGAGGCCAAGTTCCCACACAGCTCATTGGAGTCACTAGATTGCCCTGGCTGAGTCTGCCCTTGCTGCCCTCTGCCCCCAGGGCTCTGGGCTTGCCCTGCCCATGCAGCCACAAGAGGACTCTGAGCAGCCATCTGAAGGGGAAATCACCTCTACTCAAAATTCATGATTTGCATGGATCTCAAACTCCTGTAGGATGAGTTACTTTCAACTCTGGACCCTCTGCCAGGTTTTCTCATGCTTCAAAAGGAACTGATAAATTATCCAACAATTTCTAATATTGAAATGCCAAGAGGAGGGAGAAGAATGAGGGAAAGATGACAAGAGGGTGGACACACGTCAAATGTTCAAAGAATTTCCCTTATTCAGGGAAATCTCAAGTGAAATTCTGCCTCCAATTAAGTCACCACACAGCTCATTGAACTCAACACTGCCAGGATTTCATCCTTGACCTGCTGCCTTGAACTCCATCCTTTAGTGCTTCCAACAAACAGCCTGTTCCTTTCCTCCTGACCAGCTCAGGTGCCGCTTCATTTCCAAGCTGGCTGTGGCTCTGAGGCTGACACTGTTCCTTTAGGCATGAAAAAAGAATTGCCATGGCAATGCAATCTGCTATTTATAGGCTTCACTACAGCCCCAAATTATTTTACAACCCGAAAGGACAGCACTAGTAACTGAGACAGATACATTTTTGACAGCGATCATATGTAACTGTGGCTGGCCCAATTCACTTGCTACTAAAGCAAAAAGCAGACTTCAGCGAGAGCTGGGTCTGGCTCTAAAATCATCCACTGTGGTCACCCAGCTCCTGCAATAGGAAGGGAATACAGATTTCAACTCCGTCATGAGAGTCAAGATCTGGCTGCCCCTGTGCTGGAAGGGCACAGGACACCCACACCCTGTGTGCTGCTGTGTAAATCTGATGGGCACTTGCTGGGAAAAGTGATTTCCACAGCTCAGCTGGGCAGTTTTCACCCCATGCAGATTTTCCTGCCAGCACCAGCACTGCCAATGTGCTGTTCAGAGCAATTCCTTTAAGATAATGAATTTCAATATTTAAAGATCTATTTCCCTTCTCTATTCCTTCCCATTTCCATATTTTGAAGATGAAAGGATTATGCTATTTCAGCCTTTGCTCTTGTTTTTTTGGTGTATTAAGTATTTTTAGGCTCTTCTTTCTACCCACAAAAATAAGTGCTTATAACATTCATTTTGCTTTAAGAAATTTATTCTTGCTTTCAAGCTGCGGAAACAACTCTTACCAAGTATTATTTTTATCTTTCTTAGAGATGGATGATTTATTTTTAATTGCTTCTTTAGGTCAGGATGCTGCTTACCAGTGTGCCTACATTTACTGTGTTCATTAATTTAAGCTTTTTTAAAAAGTAATATGTCAAATCACTTTTTGCCTCCTGGAAAGGGAAGTCATGGTAGATAAGAGAGATCAATTATTAATCAGCATTAACCAAAAAAAAACCTCAAAAACAAACTAAGAAGCATCTTAGAGACCTGAGTGCTCCGTAGAATGAATTTATACCAGGTCATACTTTTCCAGCAGAAGTTCTCCTAGGAAATTAAAGCACAGGGAGATGGAAGCCTAAATTCTCCTGTTGAGGTCTTCAGTTTTTATTTCAACACACAAAAATCCCACTTAAAATTTTTAAAAAATAAGAAAGAAGGGGAAAAAAGAGAAGTAAACATAAAAGAGAAAGAACTATCCCCAAGGTTACACAAAGATGAACATGA
The DNA here is from genome assembly GCA_039654755.1 of Calcarius lapponicus. Classification (NCBI taxonomy): domain Eukaryota; kingdom Metazoa; phylum Chordata; class Aves; order Passeriformes; family Fringillidae; genus Calcarius; species Calcarius lapponicus. The sequence goes on along the minus strand of CM077474.1, from coordinate 14,662,696 downwards.
AAGCAGAGACCACAGCCTGCTCTCCAAAATACTAAACTTCAGTTAATCCCAATTCAGCTGTCCATCCCCTCAGAGTTAATAAATTAATATATTCATAGAAGTACGGGATCCTAAATCCAGCAAATAAATTGATCACCTACAGAATTGCAAGTAAACTCATCCTTTTTAATTTCCCAGCCTTTAATTTAACAAATATGAAAAAAAAACCACACATAAAATCTCTTGAAAAAACTCTCTGCTTCTCAGTCCTGCATATTTATTACATGGAGCGCAGGGGAGAGCCCATAAACATCCATAAAATGATTTATAACCTGTTCTGCTATGAAGCAGAGTATTGAAAAAAAACCAGTCCAGAACAGCCTTCAAAATGTGAATCAGTGATCCAGTATTCCTATGTTTTATATAAAGTGCAAAAATAGCTTTGAACTCTAACATTATTTTTGTCTATTCATTCTCTGTTTGGGAAAGTAAATTTGGACAAGATAGTGTAACTACTACACTGTGCTGAAGCTTCTGCCAGAGAATAAATTCACTATAGAGACAGTTCATCTGTTTCTACAAATAAATAAAAGTTATTGTAACAAATAAAAAATGCCTTGTGTCAGACACCCAAGAAAAGAGTCCACAAACCACACAGAAACTTTTCTCAATAATCATCTTTCACTTTGAAGAACAGCATCAACCCTAGAAATGCAGCCACTTTTATTCCTGGGATATGCTGCTGAGCACAAGCACATTCTCATCACTTCCATTTCCCCAAGATCTGCTTCAAATCACACCCCTGAAATTCTAAGATTTGGAAGTTCTCCCCTGTCCATTATTTCCTTCTTTACTACACTTTCAAAAGTGAAGTAATGGAGGTTTGTTTCTTTGAACAAAGGACAAGGCTGTCATGGAACCAGGGTGATTTTACTGATTTTAACAGTGCAATCAGAATATATTGCTTTATTTTCCTTTCAGTCACTTTGGTGCCATAAGCATTTTCCTATGAAACCTGGTTAGCAGGTTCTACAGGATCCATGGTTTTATTCCAGTTTCTCAGCATCCCTTCTGCTCCACTCAGACTCATTTTCTGCCTGTTTATGCTATAACAGGCAAGTCCCTTCCTCAGAAAATGTCACTCATGGGCCCTCACTGCTTTATGAACCAACGCTGACTTTGTGCCAGAAGTCTTGTTTTTTAAATAACTAATTTATTCATTACTCCAGGCTAAAGTGGCTTTTATTATCAAATGAGTCTGCTCTGAGAGCTGAACTGACTTCCTCTTTTCTCCCAGAGTTCTTATCTCATGGATGTGACCTTGTGGACAGAAGTCAACCTGCAGCAGCACACTGAGTGTCAGAACTGTCCCCAGTGTGGCTGACAAATCCACTCTAAGTTTGGACCACTGGGAGCTGTACCTTACTTTGAGATGCATTCCAGCACTGAGGTCAATTTTACTGCACAGACAGACCTGAGGAAGGTATTTTAGAGAAGCTTATGTTGTTGTGTTAAAGAACCAAACAGAATCCATGCTTTTAAAAGCTTTTCTGCTTTATAGTGTCCCTGAAGTGAAATTCTGAAAATACAAAGCAGTATTTTAGAAGCCCAAGTTTTCTGTGCTGTGTCTGGCAACAGATTAAGTGAGCTGAGACAGAACACAAGACAACTTCTGAGCTCTGACATATTCTGTATTTTAAATTTAGATAACAAATAACTTATTGCTTGCCCTGCTATACTACATTCATGGCTTTCTTTTCATGTTATTCTTGATAGTAAAGAAGGTTGTGTTATTTTTGTAAAGATTTTGTATGTGCCCCACTTAAGCTAATGATGGCAAAGGAACCAATCTGCCTGGGATTAGTGGAACTGAGAGCCCTGAGCTTACACTGCTTCCATTCTGGGCTGTAAACTGCCTGCCAACAATCACCTGGTCCTCTGGCACCTCTTTAGGCTCTTAATTTTAAGGAAAGGCAGCAATATATTTCTTTGAAACATGACACAAAAGTTGAGAAGGATGCTATTTCTGAATGAGCTTTGAAGCATAATCTGCATTTTTATTCACACTGACTTCCTTTGCTAAATACACAGGGATGTGTTTCAAGAACTGAAATCAGTGTATTTGCTGTTGACTGCACTGCTCAGTTCAGATTAGTTGTTTATTTAACTGAACAAGCATTCCACAGCAATTTGCAACAACCAAGACTATCAGCTGACATCCCTGAGATTGACCCACAGAGAGACATTCTTTGAACTGGTTGGAAAGTACTAAGTTGGCCAAACTGAGAAAAACATTTACACATTCAGTGACTCAGGAAGAACTTTCTACTTACATGGGCAGGGGCTTTGTATGATAAAATGACTATTTCCTGAATCTGCTGAAAATCTCACATTGAAAATCCCAGTACCCCCCTACCTATTTAACACACACAGTGCACCATTATGCTTTGATCACCCACCACATATCTACATATTCTTCTCCTATCACTTCTGATGAAAAATCTGTAATTTTTGGTAGAAACATTTGGTATGAATCTTTAAAATATTCTTGTATTTCATAACACTCAGTTTCATCCTAACTTTAAAAAAGTTTTCTAATTCTTTCCATATTTTATTATGATTTTTCACTCAGTAAAGAATGCTTTGTAAGTCTGCCTCAGCAGATTTCATTAGTATATGTCTACTTCTTGCACCAAGGGTCACTAAAAGTATGAAAATATGAAATATAACCAATCTAAAAACTTGGAGTAACTCCACTGGGAGCCATTAGGAGCAGCCTCAGTAGCATAATTATTCTTGTAACTAAGCAAAAAAGAGGGAAAAAGGCTTTTATTTATTCTTTCTATATATAAAGGACAGAAAATTAAGGTACCACACACACAAAAAAGAAGTAATTATTAAAAAAAAATCTTTTGCATTATAGGGAAGTTTCTACAAGCTACAGTTGAAGGAGGTGCTTAAAGATAGCCCTAAGATGATTTAGGTGATGATGACAGTGGGCAGTTAGCTCAGTGCAGGCACAGGTCACCCTTATCACCAGATAAAGGTAATATATATTATACCCAGAGCCCAAGCTGCAGTGGGAGGGCAGGCCCAGCTCTTTGTTGTCAGCAGGGTGGTTTTGAGGTGCTGCTGTCCTCTGCAGCAATGCAGCTCAGCGATGCAGGAATGCACAATGCAACATGGCACAGGTTCCTGGAGAGCCAGCTCCATTCCACTGCAGCATCCAGCTGGGAAAAGGCTCCAGGCAAAGCCTCTGCACAGCAATTGTGAGGGGAGGAAAGGGACAAAGTTATGACGTGGGGACACTTGGATTGCATTAGCTCTTAATGGCGTGGCTGCAGACTGCCAACAGCTGCCAACAGCATTACAAAAAAGCTCTTCCTTTGCCATTATCTGCTTTATGCTGGTTTAAAGGCAGTTTGAAGCCAAGGTTCAGCACCCTTGCATCAGGGAAAGGCTTACAGGAGAGCATAACAACGGTCAAGATCTGTACAGTACACTATAAAATTGAGACAAAGCGATTTCCTTTGTCACTTCTTAAACGTTACCCTCCTTATTCTGCCACCTCACTGAGGTTTCACAGGGGCATATCTACACACACAGTAGCAGGTGAGATTTTTTGGCCCTGCATCAAGCAGCAAGCTTAGCTCAGGTGCTACTATTCCCCTCCCTGCTTCTGCTTTGTAGTCCTTGGAAGATGGTTATTCTGAAAAAACAATTTATGGCCCTCTGAAACGTCATAAATATTCTATTTCTGTAAGCTTTGTGCCCAACTGTGCAACTGTGAGATCTGCTATCAATCTCAGAAGAGTGAGCTGTAACAGCATGTACAGCTGAAGCTTTAAACAACACCTGGGGTTTCACCAACCAAAGGCAGGGCAGTGACATTCAGCACACTGGGAAGTGGCACTAACTCCTCATCCCTTCCTGTGCACAGCTCTGGGGAAAATGTCTTGTTCCCAGCCCCACAAACATTGTCAGCTGGACAGCAGATACAAGATGGAGTTCTTCAAATGCATTAATTGCAAGAAATACATAGGCAAAACAAAAGAAGCCAGGACTCTTTGTTCAGCCTTTCAGATTTCAGTCAAAGATGGTCGTGAAGCTGTTTCCATCTTCAGGTGCCATAAAAAGTAAATCTATAATAGTGGAAGCCAGATAGAAGTCAAACACATGCCCTTCAAGAAATGTCAGGGGTTTTTCATGAAATGTAAGAGAGAAAACAAGAGGAAGGGAGAAAATATTCTCCCTCAAACTGACATTTTGATGATGCTCCAGGCAACTTCATTTAGGCTTTAGCTGCTGCCTTGCAGAGCAGCCTTTGATGCTGCCCCAGGCAGTTCTCATCTAGCCTTTGGCTTCTGCTTGGTCAGACACCTTTTGGTGCCATTTCTGATTTGTGTGAGCAGCTCCTATCAATTTCACATATATATGACTCTTTTTGTCCATCCCACAATTATGTAAATCTTTGATGTAATCTTAGATCTTAGGCTTGGTCTTTTTAATTTAATTTCCTTCAATGGGTTTTTTCTTTCCTCTCTACAACTGACTGCAAAAATCCCATTCTTTCTGTCCAATGGAATGCTTCACGTGCTTGCTTTGAGATTTTTATTTTCTTTTGGTACAGAGTAGAGAAAGAGGCTTTCATTGTATGTATCTCTTATTTTAATATTCTATACACCAAATGCTGAGTGCATGTCTGTCAGGAACAGATATTCCCTCCCCTTCTGCTCCACGCAATTTATCTTGGCCTTAGTGAGCAGGGCTGGAAGAGATCTAGAATAAGATGGCTGCTGAGGCTGTGAACACCTGCTCATCACCCCTGCATTAACAGAAAGAATAGTAAAAAGCTGACAGCACATCTCCTCTTCCCTCATGATACCTGAACTTAGTTTTTCCTTGATTGAAAAAGACCTGAATTTAGATTAGACTGTAGCACTGAGGTGTCATTATTTCTACTAATTTGAGTGGCAGGAGAGAAATGTTTGACCAATCAGATATTCCTAGATTTTTCCCCCTCATTTTGACTGTCCATTTTCATTCCTCACATTTCATATATATTCCTTTAGATCACAGCCTGTGACTTTTCAAAGTGATAGATCAACTTGAAAGAACATTCAAAGAAAGTCTAACTATTAAAGGATGTCCATAATATTAACCTTAAACAAACTGCATTGCATACACAAATCTATCTTCAAATGTGTATGGCAGCTTCCCCAGTGCCACACCACGAGACCAAAATCACTGTAATGGACATTAATTCTGCAAAGGAAGCACTGCAGACACTTGGAGCTGCTCTCAGAGTAGAGTGCACTTATCTAAGCAGTTGATGCACAATGACTGCTGTACTAGCAATGCTCCACAGTTAAAGTTTGGTGGTTTGTTTGTTTTCTTGTTTTGTTTATTTCTGAACAAGCTTATTCAGGGAGAAAAAAAAATTATCAACAATTCAAATCCAAGAAGTAAATGTAAACCCTGAAGTCTCAAGTTTAGTAGCACTGAGTTTTCAGGGCATAAAAATGATGCAAGATGACAAAGAACTCAAAGATAACTTTCTGGTGAGATCAAATTGCCTGGGGTGACCAACATTTTAGCAAAAAGCCATCCAAGTTCTGCAGTTTATCTCTGAGGAAAACAAACATGAGAATGAATTCTGCATGGAGAAAGGCACTGCACATACCCAAAAGCATTACAATACTTTTCATCTACTTCATAATGCTGCAGCCCTGACAACTTATAGCTTTGGTATTGATGCAAATGAACTTTTAACTTTAGGAGGACAGGAACATTAAGCAGCATAAATTTACATGAGGCTAATGTTTGCATGGATGCACAAAAACAATCACAGAGATCTGTTTGGATGGTTTACACAGTGCCATGCTGGCATTTTCCTTTCATGTTTGGCTGGAATGCTCAGTATTGATGCTCAGTAATACAAGCTGAACAACAGCTCTCCAAGAAACACCTACACACCAGAATTTGCTTCGTCATTTTAAAATTATTCTTTTTTTGAACTCTGATAAAAGAATGTAGTTCCTTTTTGCTGTAGTATTTTAATGTTTTATTTGTGTTCTAACCACACTGGAATTTGAATTCAGATTTACTTCTTTAAAAAACTTACAACTGCTCTTTCCCAAATAATCATAGAAAGAATGTTAAGGAATTGGAAGGGACCTGAAAGATCATCTTGTCCCATCTGCCATGGTCAGGAACACCTCCCACTAGATCAGGTTGCTCCAAGCTCCTTCCAACCTGGCCTTGGACATGTCAAGGCTTGAGGCATCCACAGCCTCCCTGGAGAACCTCTTTTGGTGTCTCACCACTTCACAGTAGGGAATTTCTCCCTGGTATCTAATCTATATTTCCCCTCTTTAAATTTCCCATTTCTTCTTGTCCTATAACTACTGTTCCATCACAGTACCTCATTTTGTCAAAATTTGTGCCTCATGTACGTTTTGCCAAACATCTCTGAGAACAGCCCCCCAATCAGAATAATATATTGTTTGGGATCTGCCAAACAGCTAAACTGGGTTAGCAAATTCAAAACTGGCATCATTGCCAAAACTTAGAATCCTTAAAAAATCCCACTCCAATAAACAACAAAAAAAAAAACCTCAAACCCACACCTGTTAACAAACCCTTTAATAAATATTAGCCCAAGTCATCACTTTCATGGTGAAGCACAAAATATCTCCTTTAGCTGTACCAGCACCTGTTCAGCTGGGATCAGGTCTCTGGTGGGAGCTCGCTGTGGTCTCACAAGGAGGAGAGGAAGGGCAGGAACAGCTCTTTTCACTCTTGTGACCAATGACAGGACTTGAGGGGATGGCTGGGAGCTGAGCCAGGGGAGGTTCAGGAGAAGGTGGGCAGCCCAGGGGGTGGCTGGGAGCTGAGCCAGGGGAGGTTCAGGAGAAGGTGGGCAGCCCAGGGGGTGGCTGGGAGCTGAGCCAGGGGAGGTTCAGGAGAAGGTGGGCAGCCCAGGGGGTGGCTGGGCTCTGGAACAGCTGCTCAGGGCAGTGGCACAGCTCCAAGCCTGGCTGAGCCCAAGCAGTGCTTGGAGAACCCCCTCAGGCACACAGTGGGACTCTTGGGGTGCCCTGTGCAGGGCCAGGAGCTGGACTCCATGGTCCTGATGGGTCCCTTACAATTCAGCACATTCTGACTCTATGATAACAATCCTATAATCTGTTAGGAATTGAAAATATCACATTTCTGTAGCTCTGTTCCTCCTAAATGATTATAAAACTTTTGCTGTTAAAAGCGCCTTCCCAGCTTTTTACCCTCTCAACCTGAACCCTGCTTATTCCCACCCATATATTGAGTGTTAGCCCCCACAGTTTGTACAAATTACCTTTGCTCCAGAATGTTATTATGGTGTCCTTTAATTAGTGCATCACCAGTGACTACAGTTACCAACAGCACAGTGAACTGAGTTGGGTAAATCGTTATCTGCTGAAGCCTGGATGTCACAAACGTGCTGGGAAAGAAATAAATTATAGATCAATAGTACTGGGACTGGAATGATCCATCCCACTTAATTAGAACCACCATATTTCAGTACAGTTAACAGTTAAAAAGAAAATGAAAAAGTCAACCCCTTAAATAAATCTTAATAAGGCCAGTCCTTAAACTACCATTCTACAAAGATGGGGGAGGTTTTAATGCACAATCATAAAATAATTTAGTAGCAATATCATTAGGAAGATCTGAATTTCAAAAGAATAGTTCTTCACAGAGCCAGTATGAACCACTAAAGCTTCACAGCCTTGCATGAATGGACTGGGCTGGGGAGCTGGGAAATTGCTGTGAGATTTCTAGAGGATGGTTCAGCCTGAATTTCTTCAAACATATCTCTGTGTCAAGTTTATCCTGCATTTTGGGGAATTTTCACGAGCTTGAACTGGTTAAAAGGTTTGACTGGAGCAGGTATGCCTCCACCAGTGTGTTCGCCTGTACCAAACTAAATCTTACCACTGGAAGCTGTAACAAGTCAAGCATAAGACTGCTATTATAAAGTAAAACAGATTTAAGGCAAAAACACCTCTCCAAAACTGAAATAAAACAACAAAAAAACTCAACAGGTATTTATTTATTTGCTCCAGTCATTAGTAGAAGAGTGGTTCTCTCCTTTAGCCCACAGTGATATATCGATATGATGTATTTATGTGAAATATTTACTGTCCCCTTGCAATTAACCCCCACCCCAGAACAGCCCCTAGCCTGGATTCAGTTGTCAAACACGTTTTGCATTCTCAAACCATACATAAAATCTATCCCTCAACCAACAAGCTAAAAAAAATTAGTTTTTTCCCAATGTGAAACTGGTCCAGGACGACCAAAGACAAAAAGAAAAAAAGACTAGAGTAGGCTAAGGAAAAGAGAAAAAAAGAAACAAAAAGGGGCAAAAACCACGCAGCGCACAAGAAGTAGAATAATAAAGAGCACGTATTATCTTAGAAGCGACACGGTTCTCTTCTAAGTATTGTTATTACATAGCTCAAAATCACATCCTAAGAATAGCAATGAAAAAACCACGTGAAGCCCTCCAAGGTGTTTTGGGGTCACATCGCTGTGTTCAGAAGGAGCCGTGACCTGCAGGGGAGGCGCAGGAGCCTGGCGCGTCCCAGAGCGCTCCACAAACCCTTCCCGAACTGTCCCACCCTGATTTAACCCCGCAGGCACCGCGGGACAGGCCTGCAGCACACAGCCTGAGGGAGAGGGAACAGCCGGAGGGAGAACTGCACCGCGGAGAAGGGGAAAAAGGTGGGGGAAAGGGGGAAAAAATTAAAAAAAAAAGAGAAAGGAATAAGGCGAGGCGGAGCAGCCGCGGCCCCCCAGCCCTTTGCAGCGCCCGCTCCCCTCAGGGCACCCCGCGCCCCGCCTGCGTCACCCCCGCGCGCCGCCGCCTGACGTCACCGCGGCGCCGTGACGCGTGGTTGCGCGCGCCGGCGGGGAAGGTCGCCGCGGGGACGCCGCCATGCTGTCCGTGGCCGCCCGCGCCGGGCCCTTGGCGCCCTTCGTGTCCGCCGCCGCGCACGCCGTGCCCGGCCCGCTCCGCCCGCTCGCCCCGGCCGCCGCGCACCGCGAACGCAAGGTGCCGCTGGACGTGAAGCGGCCTTTGCTCTGCCGGGAGTCCCTGAGCGGCCGCGCCGCCCGCGGGGGGCTCGTCGCCAGCGCCAGCCTGAACGGTGCGGGCCGGGGGAACGGGCGCAGCCGGGGCTCAGCCGGGGCGCTGCCAGCGCTCCCGGGCACCGGCCGGCCTGGGGGAGAGCCGGGTCCGGCCCGGGGGCCGGGGGAGCAGAGCCGGGAGGGAGGAGGGCAGGCGGGCGGGCTGCGGGGGCCTGGGCCGGTTGGGGTTTGTAAATGTTTGGTTCCGTTGTCACCGCTGTCATTGTCACGCATTTACAGATACAGAGCTTGTTCAAGGGCACCTGAATGGCAGCCTCCTGTCAATGACTCAGAATGGGGCAGGCTGGAGGGACACGGTGTGTCTGTCACCTGTGCCCGAGCAGGGCAGCGCAGGATTGTGTCCAGGCGGGTCTGGGTATTTCCACTGAGGGAAACAGCTCAGTGATTTTTGTTTTACCGCTGAGGAAATGCAGCTAAATCCTGTCATTGGGGAAGGTTTTTCACTGCAGGCACGGGAACAGAGGGGTTTTACCCAGGTCGGGAAAGCAACGGGCAGGGAGTGACACCGAGGTGTTCTCTAGAACCCGACCTCTGGCCCGGGGCTGGGCTGTCCCTGCCGAACAGGGCTGGGCAGCTGCCACTGATGGATCCTGCTGCTTCAGCTGCTGCAGAGTGCCCACGTTTGATTCTGGGAAGGATCGTGCTGCTTCAGCTGCTGCAGAGCACACACGTTTAATTTTGGGGAGGGCAGTGCCGTGCTGAAGATGCTGTGTAGCAATTAGAGCTGAGTACTTGGCCTGACCCTCAGCTGTAAAGGGTCTGTGTAGGTGAAAATTCTACAAATCTGGAACTGACATAGCTGACATTTAGCTGTGCTCTACATTTCAATTAACATCAAACATGCTTTTCACTGAGCATAGCAAATTTTGTAGAAGTTAGTCATATTAGATGTTACTAAATGCTTTAAGTCTTATACTGAAATAACTTAGCATGGAGCACTGTCTCAGAATTTCGATTTTTCAGTTTAATTTCTTTGCAGTTAAAATCCTATAGCAATTACCTTCTCAATGCTGAGTTACTTGTAAACAAATGTAGGGATCAGCCTCATTGTACTACATATAAATCCATGAGAGCTTAAGTACTTTGAGACATCTGTTAACTTTGTGCCAACTGTTAGAAAATACAAAGACTAAATAATACTATCCAAGTAACAGGTTGTACTTTGGCAAGTAATGTGTTCTGTCTTTGCCATGCTCTTTTCTTTGGCTTATAGATTTTCAGTGGAGGAAGCAGATTTCTCTTGCTGGAGAAACTCATGGGAGGTCTTTTAGTTATCCTTCATATCCTGTTATTTGAGCACACAGGTTTGATGGGAGAATCCCACTTGAAATTGGATAGTTGTTAGCTTTATCCCTAAATCCTTTAAAAAGCGAGCTTGGGGACTGAAGGTTTGAAATTATTTACTGTGGCTTTTAGCTAAGACAACAATTTAATTTGAAAGAGGATGCCTGATATTTTTAATTTAAAAAATGTTTAACCACACACTTAATACTATTACAGGCATAGAAGTTACTTCAGACAAAAAATAACCCAAAAGTGTAACACTGCAGCTGTGCAAACTTCACTACATCAGATTTCCTTCTTAGCAGCTCTTTACAAGGAAACATTTGAATGGAAAACAGGTCTGTCTTTTCTGACCTAGTCATGGTATCCTACTGGAGTTTTTTCTTGAAATTTACTGAAACAGTTCACTTTTTTCCCCCAGAAGCCCAGAACTTCTCACAAATTTTCTGCACCTTGATCAGGTTTATTTTTCAAAGAATAGGAAAACCAGTTTCATAGATCACCTGTTAACCTACCAAAAATTCCCTCTGAAAACCGTTTCCATACAACACGAAATGAAACCGCTTAATTGATGGAATCCTACCCAGATTTGGAATACCCTTTACCCATTACTCCAAAATCACCCCTAAGAAGGTACCATTTCAGATGCACGGCAGTGTGTTTTACCTGCAGTGGTGTCACGTGCTGTCCTTTCCCGCGCAGCCCCCGCCAGCGTGCGCTGTGTGCACAACGATGTGGCAGTGCCCGACTTCTCTGCCTACCGCCGCCAGGACGTGCAGGATGCCAGCGCCTCCTCCCAGGGCAGCAGCGACTCCAGGAAAGGCTTCTCCTACCTGATGACTGCAGCCACAGGTGTAGCAACCGCCTACGTCGCCAAGAATGTTGTCACCCAGTTCATTTCCAGCCTGAGTGCCTCTGCTGACGTGCTGGCCTTGTCCAAGATTGAGATCAAGCTGTCTGACATTCCAGAAGGCAAGAACATGGCTTTCAAGTGGAGAGGGAAGCCCCTTTTTGTGCGGCACAGAACCCAGGCAGAGATTAGTCAGGAGGCTGGAGTGGATCTGTCCCAGCTGAGGGATCCTCAGCACGACCTAGACAGAGTGAAGAAGCCCGAGTGGGTGATCCTGGTGGGGGTGTGCACTCACCTGGGCTGCGTCCCCATCGCCAACTCCGGCGATTTCGGCGGCTACTACTGCCCCTGCCACGGCTCCCACTACGACGCCTCTGGCAGGATCAGGAAAGGCCCCGCTCCCTTAAACCTCGAGGTCCCAACTTACCAGTTCGTTGGGGATGACACGGTGGTGGTTGGCTGAGAGACGAGCTGCCTGCTCACTTCCATGTTCCTGGGAATGTACACCATACTGTAAAACCAGAAATTAGCTGTCTAGAGTCTCAACCAGAACTATGCTTGAATACTGTGTTCAATTTCAATAAAAACTTGGAGTGAGCACTTGTTCCTGACTTGAAATAAAGTGTATTTATTTGTGTATACATTTGTAATGTGTCCAGCCAAGGATATGCTACAGCAGACACAGAACACAGAGCCCTCCTGAAGGGCTGCTGATTCAAGGCATTGAGCTAAGAAAAAGCCACAAAGAGATGTTTAGCCAGCATTGGTCCTGCCAATACAACACAAAGCCCAAACAGCTGGTGTTTCATTGCATGCACAACAGGAGGAGAAATAAGGTTTGCTGTTTCTAGAACAAGCAAAAAGACACCCATACTTTGTTTTTCCTTCCCATTCTTTTCCACTAGTCTGAAAGTACTTCTGTCCTGCACTGATGTACTCCCTCAGTTGCAGAATAGCAACTAAGTCCTCAAAAACTACAGAAAAGTCTGAGAGAATTTTCAAGATGCAAATAATAAAAGCTTATTCACAATAAACTAGTAAAAAACCCAGATTGCTAAAATTAAACATTACTAACCAGAGATTACAATGTGGTCTGACATAATAGTGTTCTGTGGGTATAGTGAGGGAGAGTTCTGTCTGACACCACTTTGACAATAGAGGTGTCATTCATTTCAGGGACTGTCACAATCTATGCAAGTAGCAGTCAATAAAAATTGAAAACCATTGTATGCAGCCTGTTTGGTGAACAGCTCACATCCTTTGTGCATGCAGATACTAATTCTAAAGTATATTTTTCATTGTGCCATATGAAAGAAAAGACAAGATTGCTTTCTTCCTCTCTTCAAATGGATCCAGAGAACACAAAGTTCTTGTAGCAGAAGCAAAGGGACAAGTAAAGAAAGGTTCAGGCAGGTGAAGTTAAAGGCCAGTCCTGCATAAAGACAGATTCTGACTTGGATCCCAAAAAGCCCACCCAGAGGAGCCCTTGACTGCCCAGGAGCCAGGGGTGGGTGGGTGGGTACAGGACGCTTGGAGCTGCAGTGCTACATTCCACTAACTCCCACTTCTGCCTCTGACTCAGAGGCATCCGCAGAGTCTGGCAGCTTCTAGAGGGGACCGTGGCATGAGAAACAAGGGCAATGACTAAGAAATGTCAACCAGCAGCTCTGTTTAACATTACCCAGCCTTAGGTGTTTGTGTTTTAAAGGGAGATTTTTTATTTTCCACTATCTGGCCATTTAGCAAAACAGCAGTAACTGAGAAGTCAGACCAAACTGATCAATTCCGGGTGAATATCATCAAGAGAAATGTGGGTTTGGGGCCACTTCCATCTCCAGCCCCAGCTAATACAGGGCCTTGAGGTGCTCCTCAGTCCAGGGGTGGGACTGGTGGCATAGCCAGGAGCAGTTTGCTCATTCCCACACCCATTGCCATCATTTGTTGGTAGTGTTTGTAGTGAGAGGAGGAGAAGGGGACCCTGAGCACTTCAGCAGGGCTCACTGTGTTCAGAAGATTTGTGTAGGAATTGTAAAAGGACAGAACTTGTGACACATAACATGGTCCTAGGTAAACAGCTGTATTAATGTTACATTTTCAAAATTAATGATGCTTCAATTTATTAAAGCCTTCATTTATATTTTGTGCCTATTAAAATACATAATGCTGTAATCCTATTTGTAAGCAGCTAGAATACTAGAAGGTGGTAAGTAATAGCCTCCATGGATTTATCAGGAACAAATCAAGTCAATGCAATCACATTTGTTGCTATAGTAGGATAACAGGCCTTGGGAACAGGGGGATATTAGCAGTAGCTACCACAGTTTTAAATAAGATTTTTCACACCATCTCACAAAACATTCTCATGTCTATTAAGGAGGCTGGTATAAATTGGAGTATTGTAGAGAACTGCTGTTCCCAAAGCAGTGCTGGTGGATGAACTACCAGCAATTCCCTGCTGGAGCAACAAGTCCTGCTGTGAGGAGCTCGGTGAGACCCTGTGAGTCCAGCACTGCCCACTGCTTGTTAATCAGCTGGCAGAGAATGAGCTCTGTAAAGCTGGATGTGGTGGTGGTTGGATGTGTGTGGGTACAGCTGGAAACTTTGATGCAAAAAGGATTAGAAATAAAAATAACCTGGACAAGTAATGCCCTACAAAGTCAGCATGTGCTGTGATAGAAACTAATAGCCAGGGAGCAGGTCTGCAGAAAAGGATTTGGGATACCCATGAGAACAAGAATGGATGGTTTATAACATTGTCAATGCATCAAATGTTAAAATAACTTTGAAGATTAAAATCTGTGGAAATAAATTATAATGTTAAAATGAATGGAATTCTTGATACAGGAATAGGGGAAGCTGAAGGATGAACAAATTAATGGAGGAAATAAATTACTGATTACAGAACATTCCTCTTGTCAGAAAGTTGCAAAAAAAATTGGGGGAAATATCACTGAATGCATGTGTTATGCTGAATTCTTTTTTAAAAAGTGTCAGTTTATAGCCTCAGTCAGAGGTAGGTCTCTAAGCTATTTGGGCTTTTTTTCTGACTCATTAGAGTTGTCCTTGTATTGTTTAACATGCTGAAGAGAAACAACACATTCTAACTTGGTTTGCTCAAAGAGACACAGAACTGTTGGCATTTATTGTCCTAGCACTAATGGCAACCCCTTTGTGTCACAGCTGTGATAGATTTTCTTCATTAACTATTTAGCATTATAACATTTTAATAACCTCAAGACATAAATTATGACATTGCCTTGTTCTAGCAATGCATAATCAAAATGTAATGTACCACATTGTTTACTAAATGCACTTTTCCCCCCCCTATGACATTAGAAATTGAAAATGAGCAAATCTGGAATTAAAGCACATTTGAAATGCATGTTTGTTGGTTTTACCCAACTTCTACAGGGGCTTGGAATGTGAGACAGGAGGAAATTGTCTTTTCTGCCTCTAAGTAACAGAATTAGCAGGAGAAGGAAACTTCCACCTCTAACAACATAACAGAGCACTGATGGCTCATGTCTTTTGCCAGTCAGTCATCAAAGAATTGGCAGCTGTACAATGACTTCATCTTCTCCCACACCAAGCAGATGTTACACTCATAGAGGCAGAGCTGGACTTAGCACAGGCCTGTATTTAAGTTACCTTTAGTATAAATTCTACAGTAAAAATCACCTTTAGCAAAAATTCTACATTAAAAATCACCAACATGCAGGTTCTGTGGACAGCTCTCTGCAAGCAGTCTAATGGTGGTGTTGGACTGAGCTGGTTCACTCCACCACATAACACAGAAAGAGAACCCCAAATACTCCTCAGAGTCATCATATAATCTACAAGTAATTGCAATACACAGAATGAGAATCAGCAAGGTTGGAAAAGACCTCTGAGATAATGCCAGCCTCTAGCTCCCATCACAAAGGAAAAGTGCCAGCTTCTTTCTCTATTGGTTTGCACAGCCCTAAGATGATCAAAAGAGTTTCTGAGAATTGCATCGTTTCCTAGCAGGTCCAGGAAATTCTATATGTATGGGGATTTAATTGTTAAAAGGAGATAATATAAACTGCTTGAATATATATCATGAGAGGGTAGATTTGGCATGCACAAAAATTTGCCTTCCTTGCCTAACTTTGTAGATGCTAAAGAACTAGCAAGAAGCAGCTAAGAGGAAAGTTTTATTTCACAGGTTAACAACAGCAGGGCTTTTGTCAGTCAGTGTGGGGACCAGGAGGAGGATGATTTTGTAACCCTACTTGTGCATAACTCACACAGAGCTGGTGGCTGCCTACAGCACCATTTAGACCACATTGCAATCTGAAAACAACCCAAAATTGGAGGTTTCCATCTGGTTGCAACAAGTGTGACAGAGCATTTCAGGTGTCAGCCTGAACTGTCCCCTGGAGGACATCACCTCTACGCAACAGCCTGTCAGTTGTGCCAGGCTACACCTGGATTTCCCCACTATTTTCAGATCCAACTGAACTGCAATTTTGAATTAAGCAGTAAAAAATATCAGGAGCTGCAGTGACTCTTCCAGCAGTTTGCCTGGGATTGTAGATACGCCAAAGATCCAAAGCACACTGAAATATTGTGCAAGCCAGAAATTAACACACACAGATGTGGCTGAGATTGCCCACTGAAGTACCCAGAGTGGCATGAAACTTCTGACCTAGCAAGAATTCTTTCTTTATAACATCAGTTTTAACTGTCTGATTAAAGACTGCAGATATAGGTCAATATGTTTTGCTTTTCACCCATGGATTTAAATGCTTTTCACACTCTGATATGCTTGGATTTAAATGGCTTTACTTGGACTACAATGTTTCCACAAGCAGAAGCTACTATTTATTCTTGTTTTCAGTTCTTTTAAAGATACCTCTACTGCAGATTACAGTCCAAAATAAGAATATCTCTTTCCTAGCCACTGGACTTGATACAGACTAGGAAGATAAATAACTGCTTCAAAACATTTGTGTTTTTTCCAACTAAACAAAGCATTGCTATTTTCTCTCAAGGCATATCTGACATTGTGTATCTGATAGGGAAATTCTTGCATTATGGTAACAGAAAAGAAAAAACTTACTTGTATGTTTATATATGTTTATTGTACATGCAAGTAAGTATATGTCAGGCTGTTCAAAATTTATCATTCAATATTAACAAGGGTATTTTCTATATCAGCTTTTGGAAGGCTGGAATTCATCTGATAATTTTTGGGCCTAATCACAGTGACACTCAGAAGAGTTGCTGGTGATCATTTTTCTCTCCTTGCCTTGTGCCAATCATTTTTCAGAAACATTTGTTTTTGAGGACAGCTTTGAATTTGACAGATAATGTGTCCTTACTTTGAATTCACAGCAGTAGATATGAGCCATTCTTACAAGTAGTCTATAAATCATCAACTTTTCCACCCTGAATTTCTTGCCATCTCTGGGCTGTTTCACTGAGGTCAGTAAAGGTTGGCATTTCCACCACTATTTGTCTTCCAAATTTTTTCTCCTCTCTGCCTTTTCCTTCATTTCATTTCCCAGGCAAACACACTTCTACTTATGCCAGCAGGCATCACATCCATCAGCTTCTCCCAGGCAGGAGGGGCTCCACAGGCTCTGCACTGTGAGCAGTCACACTGAGCCCTTTTCATGTCAGCTGCACTCACAGCCCCAGGGAAACAGCCAGGGACGCAGCACTTGGGTGGGCAAAGAAAAACCTGGAAGATCTGCAATAAAACCATGGAGTCATGCTCTGGGTTGTGGTGATGGATTAGGCAGCCCCGATGTCCAGAGCCCAGCAGCCTAGAAATAGTGTTTGTCTTAATTAATCCAGCATTTTTTTCTACAAAGGAAGCATAAATATCTTCAAAGATATCTCAAGTCAGCACGAAATGAAGCTGCTGCAACCGAAGCACAGCACACAGGAGGAGGCAAAACATCCTACAGGTGCAATGGTAGACTAAATATACCTCATTTAAATACTAAACTGAGCAGTGCTGTGAAGCTTCAATCTTTAGAGGCAAAATAAATGCCCCATGAACAGTAATGAATTACAATTTCCCAATTTCCAAAGCCCCACTGAGCACAGAATGGTCAGAAGCACAGTCTCTACCTTTGGGCAGAGAAGATTCAGCAACCTCTGAAAAATCTCTTGGATCTGTGACTGCATTCTTCCCATCATGTTCATGATGTTAAAGTCATTTTCCCTTCCATTTACCTTCCACAAAGCTCAGAGGCAGCAGAAATTGCCTCATTCTGTGATTTTTAGCTGTCTTTCATTCATCAGTAGTCTTATCAGCAGTATGTTTCTCCCAGGTGAGATATAATCTATTAACATTTTTGGCAGCTTCTTGTGTGTTGCTTTTTCACTGTTTCTACCCAAGTGGGCTTTAATGGAATGCTTTTTAGCTAAAATGTGTTTGTTTGGACAATACAAAACCAGTTTTCTTCACTTTCTTCTGTAATTAGCTTTATCAGTACCAGAGGAAAAAAAAAAAAGCCAAACACTGTACATATTTGGTCTCTATCTTATATTCTTTGGACTTAGTTGCAAAACAATTCTTGTTTCTGTGCATCTTTTGGAAATATCTACATTTATCTTTGCTTTCTATTTTGACATAAATTACAACAATTAAATAATGCTGAAGTCCCTGATGAAAGTTATCTTTAGCAACTCATTTAATTCTCATCTAAGGATCTCAAAGTGCTATTCCCATTATCTTCTAAGCTGCCTCCCAGTTGCACTGCAGTGTGTATTCTGAATGACACACTGCTTTGAAGTCTAAATGATACAAGAAAGTCTTGGCTTAGGGATGTTTTTGACAACTAATTGTAGTTTTTGATAAAACTCTTCCAACTCTGTGAGAACATACAGCTCAGTGTTTTCATTATTCTTGTTTCATATTTTATTTAGAGCAATATTAGCTCATCACTCACTCATCTCCACTCTCTGACTCCCCAGTAATGCCCTTCAGAGTAACCACAGAAATTTCATGTGCAGCATAATTTACTTCTGTTTGAGTGATGCACTAATCTTTGATATATCCAGCTCATTCCACCAAGCAGTTACACTTGTACACATCCTTCAGAGGGTTTGAAGTCAGATTTCCTTTCAGCTGTGGAAAGTAATTCAGGTATGACGCAGCTCTAAGTCCTGTCCTTTCCCCCATGGCCATTTTTAACCCCAGCAGAAGGACACTGATGGCAAGGAATGGCAATCCTTGGAATACAATTCCTTGCAGAACAGCATGGGTAACTTTAAAACAGATTAAGGTTATGTAAGGGCGCCTCTGCACAGGTTCTATAAACTGTAGATTCCTGACAGACTTGCACCAACACATTTGATTGGTGACTGACCTGAATTTAAATTCTTTTAAACTCCTGTTTCATGCAGTACAAATCAGAAGAGAACATTACAGCAAGACAAGTAATTGACAGAACTCTAAAGACATCTGTTAGAGGCAGACTATACCTTCTGCCAGCACAGTATTTAACACCAGCTCCTTTCCCAGCTTGTAAATTGCAAATGGATGAGTCTTCCCTCACAGAGGAGAGTAAGTGGGTGGGAAGATGCTGGGGAAGCATTTTAAAACTCTGTGACTGTACAGGAACCTAACACTGCTCAAAACACTGATCTTTTAAAGACATTTGAGGGACCAGAGGAGAATGTTCTGGTATCAGGTGAAGGACATTCAGTGGTAGCACTCAGCTACCTTAAGTCTTCCCAATGCACCATTTAGATCTCCCAAATCAACAATGAATAAAAGGACAAAGAAGGGATAAAAAGCATGCAGAAAAATCACCAAACTACAAAAGCAAAGCAGAAGAAAGGAAGGAAATGTGGATTCCACATGCTATCATTGCTTCAGAATGTGGGGAAGGCATAAAAATACAAGTGCAACAGAAGTTTCATGGAGTAAAGGTCAATCTGTGGATTTTGAACTCAAAGCTTCCTGCTCAGTCTCTGGTTCAAGAGATGCCCAGAGCAGAAGAGTGCTGGAAATTGGCACTGGAAATCCCAATGAAAGACAACTTTAGTCTTGCATGTTTCTTTTCCTGTTTCCAACAGTATTTGTTAGTGGTTGATGCTGTAGACAGGCTGGGCCAGTCATGATCCCACACAGCTCCCTCAAGGAGCTCAGTGGCACTGGAAATTGTCTTTCTCAGTGCCAATAACCTGCCTTTCATTTTGCAATATCTATGGTTAAGCATCAGATTACTGCAGATTTATTTAGGACTCTCTGGGTGAAGTACCCTTTATACAGTGGCTGGCAGTTCCCAGTAATGCTGCTGTTATTATTATTACTGCAGAAAAGCTTTCAGTGTAAAAAGGTTTATGGAGGCAAGGTTTCTGCAGGCTGATTGCACATGCACCTCCTACACTGAATATACTCCAGTGAACAGAAGCCACAATAATTCCATGATAAGCTGTCCCCAGGGGTTTGAATAGCCACTGTAATGTCTCCCTTAGAGCCAAGCCAGCTCCAGAGCAAAGGGACATTCCAGCTTCCAAATGAGACAGGAGAAGGCCAGTGAGAACATCCCTCACGAGCAAAAACATTTAAAACTTACATATAGACTTTTAAAACTGGCATATATTTTAGGTTATTGGTACTTGGATATTCAGTAATGAATGCTGTGGTCAATAAATATCTTTGGGCAAGGTAAGGTGATCTTGGATGTACTCAACAGCTAAGGAGGAAGAGCAACATAGGAACCTGTTTGGGTTTGCATCAATTCATTTTTCCTGTGCTCTTTGACAAGAAGATTATGCTCTCATTTGCTTAAAAACATTTGTTGCTAATGTTACACACCATTTCATTACAGAATTTACTAAGCTGGGACAATGTTTTATAGACGTTGCTTACAGAAATGATCAAATAAACTTTGGACCAAACCTGCAGTGCAGCACCAACTTCCAAATCAAGGGAAAACAAGACTTTATCAGGTAATTCAGATTTGTAGGCACCCATCCTTTGTTTTGAACAAAAACCCCTATTTTTTTAACAATTCATTATTTGATCAAGCCTATTTACCTTAGAATGATTATCTGCTCATTTCAATCTTGTTAATGCAGTTTTAATTCTTCAAGCATTTACAGAAATAAATCAAAAACCAGGTAAGCTACCTGTTTTTTGTAAATAATATATTAATTTTTCTTCAAACAAAATAATTAATTCTGAACAGTAACACTGTGTAATAAAACAAATTCCCAATAAAGCATTCTCTAATTATCATTCCAAAGCTTATACTATTTTTGAAACTTGTGTTGGCTATTTGATAGATAATAAAAGCAAATTACTGTGTATTTTCATAACAGTTTTCTAATGACACCATAATGCCCAACTGATGACTAATCACAATGCATAATTCCCCATAAAAGTTAATTGACAATTGATTTTCTTAAATACTGAAAGAATTCATCATGAACACTGCTACAATAAAATCCCAAGGAATTAGAAAAGATTTATCTCTATTTGAGCATTTCTGCAAATATTAGACCTACCGAAGAGAATAAATAACAAAGGTGGGTTGGAAACACAACACCAGAATAGGAATTATGAGGACATAGCTAAGGGGATCAGTACCTTTTTGTAGGTGCATCAAGGTTTTTGTGCATGGAGAAAGAATGGTATCAGTTTAAATAGAGCACAGAACTAACCAAGCAGCTTGGGGCCTGGAAGCCACATTTTACATTGTGATGTGCAAACACATCATTCAATAAATTATGTACATGAAGCAAACCAAAGAATGCCTTAGCCAAAACAACAGCAACAAAAACAACCTCCACCAAACATAAACCATACTGATAAAATAAACTAAAGTATTCAATTACTGAATGAAGCCATTTGCAGTGGGCAATGTTGAGATAATAGGCTGAAATGTAACACTGCCTGCTCAAAAGCTGATCTGAAAGGAATCCTAAACTGTCAATAACACAACAAATCATAATCCATTTATTGTCCAATATTCCATAACAAACTTAGAATGGCCAGATCCTCTGGGAAAAGATACAGAGCTTGATATAACACACTAACTATAAACCCATAATCCTGTTTACTGTTTTCCATAAAACAAGACTATGAAAACATTTGCTGAAATGGAAAGCCACACATCTCTGAGCTTTGTGTAAGTGGGTAACAGACAGACTTCTGACTCCTCTCCCTGATCAGGACCTGCCTTCAGTCTGAGAGCACTAAATAATCCATGCTAGTAAGCCCTTCTTTGCTTGGGCTTTTGCATCTGCTACCTCAGCTGAGGCAAATCATCCCTGGTTTAAATCTCTTTTATGGCAAATACCGGGAGAGGCTTAAAAATAACACAAACCCAAAGCCCAGCATGATGTAGGATTTCCTTATGGATGTCATTGTCAGGAAACAGAAGTGAAAGGAGCAATTCCTTAGGTTCAGTTAAAAGGAAGCCAAACTCTGAAAACTATTTCTAGCCATGTAGAATAATATTATCTATTTAGTACCACTAGTTCTCATGTTTCAAAATAATTACCAAACTAAATTGGGAGAACAGTCTTTTCCATTAATTGGGAAAAAATTTAAAAATCAGTAAACAGCTTGCTGGGTTGCTTTCCTGCAATCCCCTTCTTGGAATCAATTTCCTGATCTTGCTGGAAGTTCAGTGTGACTATCCATGGACAAAACAGCTCCTGGATTTACACTGGGCAATGTGCCAGCTGTAATTTGTTTGTGTCCACACAGGTAGTGAAGTCAGTCCTTTAATGTAAATATTGCCCATGTTACTCTCGTGCTGAGGGGTGAATGTGTGTGCAAATAGGAATCTCTGTTAGAGGAAATGGTTGCACATTTTCACAGGATGATTTGTACCCTCTTGAAAAGAGCCTGACCTGCTCCATCACATGAATCCCACACGTGAGGTCACACTGCTGCTTGCACACTGCTTTGTGCTTTCACTGTTCCCTCGAGGGTTTTTTCTGGCTATAATTAGAGTTAATCACATTTCAAAGTAGCAAGATAATTATCTCCATGTCAAATTAGCTCTTTTCAAATTAAAGACTGTCTCTGCTTAATTTTTCCCATTTTGAAAGAAAAGCAGCGATCCCCAGATCTTTTATGTCATTTCTTTCTGAACATGAGGCTACGATAAGCTACTTTCTGAACCACTGCTTGAATGCAATTTATTTTACATAGCTTTGCATAATAAAATAGCATTTTAGATAACTTATTCAAAGGGCAGATAGTAATTCTCTGAGGATTTCATTAAATCACTCTTTTCATGTTAAATTAATGTGCCAAGTTAATTTTGGAATAAACAAACCAAGATATTTAATTGCTTTGTGATAAATATGTAGTCCTTGCCTAGAATTTTATCATGTAGTTTTAAATTTTTAAACTCCATATATTTGTGTGCATCTCAAAAGCCTTACATTTTACTGGTACACACAATAAGATGTATTTAATAAAGTGGTAACTCCATGCTCATTTCAAAACAAAATTTATCTTTCATAGCTATTTTGTATCCTGTGTTTTCCTACAGCATGAATGGCAGAGGGGACCTTTTTTGGAAGAAGTCAGTTCTAAACAAATTGACACAGAAAACCTGAAGGATAATGATAAGCTCTGACAAATGAGAAACAAACAAAAAATGCAGCTCCACAAGAACGAGACAGAAAACCTCAGGACTGAAGCCAAATTTGCTTTACACCAGGTTTCACAAGCCCACTCCCCTCTTTTTTCACATTCCTTCAGTGAATGTCCAGGGTGTGCTCCAAACTGCACCATTCAAAGTGCAGTGACTGGGAAACAGCTTGGCTCTGGTTTGAGGTTCAGCACGTTGTGCCCTTGGCTGGTGCAGGGTGCCCAGCCCCAGGGAAGAGTTCCACAGCCCTGCTGAGACACCCCTGAGAGGTGGGGAGGGTCCAGAGTGACACAGGCCCCCAGGCAGGTGCAAAGGAGAGCTGCTTTATTGCAAAGAACAGGCTTTTCTAAGCAGCCAGGCCTTTATCAGTTACAGAGCTTTAAATCATAACAAACATAATTCAAGCAACAAGCACACACCACAATACATGATGGCTGTAGAACTTGGTTTTTACCCCTAGTTCACCTGAGTCCCTTTCCCATAGCCCTTTTCCCTTAGGCAAAGCAGCAGGACTGAGCCATGGTTTTGTAAGACCTTCTGTGACCGTGATCACAGGGGTCTCAGGTTGAGGGAAGAGATGAGGATCTGACTCCATGTTTCAGAAGGCTTGATTTATTATTTTATGATATGTATTACATTAAAACTATGCTAAAAGAATAGAAGAAAGGATTTCCTCAGAAGGCTGGCTAAGAATAGAATAAGAAGGAATGATAACAAAGGCTTGTGGCTCGGGCTCTCTGTCTGAGCCAGCTGGGCTGTGATTGGCCATTAATTAGAAACAACCATCATGGGCCAATCAAAGATCCACCTGTTGCATTCCACAGCAGCAGACAATCAATGTTTACATTTTGTTCCTGAGGCCTCCCAGCTTCTCAGGAGGAAAAATCCTAAGGAAAGGAGTTTTCATAAAAGATGTCTGCAACAACCTTCCTTTAGTAAGGTTTTACCTACATGCAACACTGAGACACTCAAACACAGTTCTGATCCTGCAAGTGCTCCCTTCAGCCTTCAGCCCTGGGGGAACAACACCACCACCCCTAAATCTGGGGTTAGAAAGACAAGTTAGCACTGCCAAGCAGTAACTAATGCAGCACCTTCAATGAGAGAGAGAGATTTTGATGAGCTTTGTTGGTATAAAATAAGATGGCAGTCCAGCAGCAACTATTTGCTAATGCTCCTAACAGGGAGAAAGATTTAACTTGAGATTTTAGAGCCAAAAGGTACCTTTGACAGCCATCAGCAATTATTACTATTGCTGTAACAATACAGTTGGATGCATATTTTACTTTATTTCTTGGCAATATGTCATGTTACTTTTAAAGGATACAAAATCCATTGCAATGCTAACATTTCACGCTCATTTATGCAAGCATAATTTTGGGATTAGTGCTCTTGATGTTTTCTTTTGATAAGGTTGTAAAACATTCTTGAAAATTATTTCATTTTTTTTTAAATCTTTTCAAGAAAATTGTACTCAGCTAGAATAAATTATTGCAGTTCTTCTGCTGCCAGTGAAGAACAACCTTATTTAGGGCAGTTTTTCAGCATGTACTACCAACTGGAGAAGGAGCATCCAAGCTGAACTGTCATACAGACAGCAATAGCATATTTTTATCTAGAAAAATTAGTTAATTCACAGCTTTGTAGCTGAAAAGTTTTTAGTGAAGCCTCTGTAGAAAATAAAGTGATATTGATTATATATATGAAATTATTTTCATACAGAAAAAAATGGTTGCTGGATTTATTCTTACTAGTTATAAGGCCTAGGAAAGTTTCCCTTCCTTGTGCATCCATAATTCTCCAGCTGATCTCACTGCAGGCTCTTGTGCCAGCTGGGACACAAGGGTCCAATGCCCCAGTCAGGATCACATGGAGGAAGGGAGCCAGGCTCTCATCATCCTCCCAAGATTTGTCACCATTTTTCTCCTACAGCAGCCTTTTAGCAGCTAAACTCTCCATTTTATTTCACTTCTCTGTGTGACAGTATTATGGCAGATAATAATTCCTCCCTCTCAGGAAAAAAATGAAAAACATGTTTAATTTTAAGCAAAGGCTTAAGACTCTAAACTCAAGAGTAGTAGAGCTCACCAAATCCAAACTCTTAGTAAACTAACAACTCTACATAGCCCAAACTCTACTGACAGTGAAGCAGCTGCCCAAGTTCTTCATTGATTCAAGCTGAAGAAATATATACAGGGAGCTCACAAATTACATTACCTTGGGTTTTGACAGATATATTTGTACTTTTACAATAATAAACAAGTATTTCATGAAACCATAGAATGATTTGCACTGGAAGGGACCTAAAAGATCATCTAGTTCCAACTCCTCTGCTGTGGGGATGGACACTTTCCACCAGATCAGGCTGTTCAAAGCTGTATCTAAATATAATTTGCCAAAATATTTCTTCTTTCCAGTGCTAGAAGAATGTACAAACACATTCAAATTTTGGGGATTGCATGAAAAAGCAAACCCAGTTTCTTCTGCATCCGCCCCACACTACAGCAGAGTGCACTCCAAGCACAGTACACCCGTGGGAGTAGAGCTGATTCAGGTAAGCGCTCAAAGGGCTAAACCCTTGGTTCATTTTCAGTGGTTTAAAATTCTCATCTCACTCCTAAAAAGTCATTATTTGTCTGAATGAAGAGGAAGAAGGAAGAGTAGATGGCCCAAGCAGGAGCAGAAAGTGTAAATGCTGATGTGTCCCTAGCTTCTGACCAGCGCCCAGTTGTGACCACCCATCCTCAGTGGGGTGAACATTTGATGATAGGCTGCATGTGCAATTGAGCAACACAAATATCTTCTTCTCAGCTGCACTACAAGCCTAGGCTGCACTTCTGAAAATAATCTTTTTTTTTGAATACATAATTTTGAGGGTCATTGCCCATGGATTGCTGAAAACGCTCTCTCTGGGAATCCAGACTTATTTGTTTGGCCATGAGTTTCTATTTCACAGTGCAAGATAAGGCCTATTTGCTGCTATTGCCCATCACTGTGTAATCAGGTTCTGTTATTATCATCAGTTTATTCATTCTTCTGTAGCACACTGAGCTGTGCTCAGGTTCAATCAGAAGAGATTTATGGGAGGAATGACTTGTTTGTTGATTTGCTTGCTTCCTCTCCTCCCAGACAGATGCACATGCAGCTACATAGCTAAGCTACAACACTTAAAGGCTTCCCAAGCCTAAATTGATGTAGCCTCTGGAAATGCCTTTAAGCCGAGTGTCCAATTCTCAGTTTGCAGGGGAGCATTAATACCCAGCAGCTCCCACCTCTTCACATTACCACAAATTGTTCCAGTGCAGGGTAAACAAAGTGAGAAAATGAGGGCACTGCTGCCTACATTTGGGAAGCACTGCCCAGGGCAGCAGGCCAGGGCCAGAGAGAAACTCAATTCTCCTGCAAACAGCCACCCTGTGGAGAAGGTTGGCAGTGGGACAGCCTGGCTAAACACATTGTGATCTTAGCCTAAGTGGCATTTCCTGCTCTAGGTTTTATCAAACTGAAAACCTTCTTTCCTATATTTACAACTAGCCAGGTGCTTCTTCCTATTACCAGAAGCACTTCAGGGGTTTGCTAATGCACTGGAAGCACCTTTCTGATAAGCCAACATAAATTGGTACAGCAATAAATCAAGAAGCATTATGCTAGTCCAGGATGTGGAGGCAGATGATTTCATTATGCTTATAAAAATAAAATCAAGAAACAATACACATTATACTACCATATGAAGGTGCAGTTCTGTGTACAGAGAATGTGAAGCTTAATAGGAGAGGAAAATAATTACAGGATATTCTATTCACCAAAAGCCATCAAGATCACATGACAGCTGCCAGGACAGGGTTGTTGGAGAGGGTTGCATTAGAAGACAATATGCCTTATGAGGAAGATGGAGGCATTATTAAAACATAATGCACATGCAGAGTGGTGCATGCATTACACACTGACAAGTAAATGCTTCCCGGGAATATAGATTGCAGTAAGCAGAACTTTAATTATTTAATTTCCTTGTTCAAAAGTGCAAAGCTCTAGCCAAGAAAGCATCTCCTTCCAAATTCAAATAGCACCTTTCTCCTATCTATTTGGTAGTGCCCATTTAATAAGCTATTGCCACCAGAAAAATAAAGATCAATTAAATTAATATCTTTAGTATACATTAACAGATGTTTTATTATTAGATTTCTATAGAAAACTGAAAATTGTGCTTGAGAAGTTAAAGCAACGTGTTAGTGCTTCTATTTTGGTTTTTATTTGGCATATTTGTTCAATAAAATCAGCCTCCTTTTAATTAAACACATTTTATCCCTTTATTGACATTGCATAAAGTCCAAAAGTCACAACAGGGAATACTTTATTGAGCCATTCCACATTTCCTAAAGAACTGAAAGCACTTAGTTTCACCTCAAACACCACAATGCTCTAGAGAAGGAGAATACAATGGTGATTATTAATATCAATAATCAGCCAGTGTCTGCTTTCACATTGACAGTGAGTCCCACCAGCCCTGGATCCAGCTCACCACAGCCTGCAGCTCAGGGAGCTCCTCTCAGGGACAGGAGTGCCCAGTGCCTGTCCCCAGCCATGAGGACAGCAGCCAGATTTTGGCACGTCCCAGCAGCAAGGTCAGGCCTCAACTCAGCTTCAGAGAGTCCTTAACCCTGAGCAAATGAAATACTGGGGGAAGATAACTCTGTATATTTGAATTAGGCTTTGATTTGACTCAACAGAACCCCAAAATGCAGAAACAAACCCAATGTAAGCAGTGCTTGGCAGCCCCACAGAGGAAGCAGGGCCAGGCAGGGTTTCCTAACTCTGGAAGGTTGTTCCTAACACATGGGCATGAAAGGAAGCAGGAAAAGAAAGCATGGAGAACATCATCCAGATTTTGAGATACCCAAGTCCTCCCTAAGTCCCAAAGGTACCAAGAAAGCAGAGTCTTCTAAGTCACAGGGATGCTCAAAGATTTTGGTGTGACCTTGTTCCCAAGCTTTACAGGGCCTCAGGCTTGTGGCAGCCTCTCAGCTCAGGGACACTCTTTATCTCAAACACTGCACTTCCAAGGCCTTTCCTCTTTTGTGCCTCCTTTCTACACCAAAGTTGGTTACTGTTTGCTCTTCTCTCTGTAATAATTTATACTCTTGGGTGATTAAGCAAAATTTTGTCACAGAATCGTGGAGGTCATTTCATCCCACGTCCTCTCTTTCCCCCCCCCCCCACCCCAACATTGCATTTCCTTTGGCTGTAGCACGGGTGAGTTTTCCTCTGTTCCTCCTCTGGCTGTCCATTTCCACTGCTCATTGTAGAGCCTCCCACATCTGCCATGCAGTGTCCCAGATGCAGAGCCTGCTCCCCATCACGCCCCCCTCTCCTCTCACCTGTCCAACAAACTGTTTGGACAAGCACAGGAAAGCTGCAGCAGCCACATCCTGAGAGAATGGGCTAGGAGACACAGCAGAAGCAAAAGGAAGGGAAATAATTCCAATCAGATTGTTAGAGGTTGGTTTTGGTTTAAAAGATAACCTCTGGAAATATCTACATCAATTATAACTTAATCTCCTTTGTGATCATTTAAGATTCCATCCAACGAAGGCAGTTTCTGCAATATACCTCAAAAAACTTCCTATGTGCAAAATTTCCCTCTATTTATGTACCCTGGTTCTAAATGCTACTGCTCTATTGATTACTGTAATTCAGCTCTAATTGCACTTTTACAAAGCAGGATGAATAGATCACAGTTGAGCTAGGAGGAAGCCAAACATCAATTATTAATATAACAGAGCTGGCCTTTCCCATGACTGTATTATTTACCTTGGGGAGTTTAGGAACCTGCTGAATAATATTTATCCTCATAAATTAACCACTTTAAAATATTTGTTTTCATTAAGAAAAGCAACCAGAGTAATGAAATATTCTTTCAGCAAATGCAAACAAGCCCTCAGTGTCTGTAATGATACATGAAAACCCAATGCCCTCTCTCAGAATGAGTGTTTCAGAAAACAGGTTTGTGTTGTTCACCAGAACACACAGGGCTGAAGATCTGCAGATTGGCTCAAATGCAGCACAGGCTCTTTGGTTACTTTTTGATTCATTGCTATTTGCACAGCTGGTTTAGCCTCAACAGGGATCCAAAACCAGACAGTTTCAGCAATGAGAAAAAGCTAATGGTAAAGCTGGTCTTTCCTCAGAGCAAATTACTAAAAAAAGGTAAATTTATCCAAGTCCTGTTTCCCAGGTACATTCTGGCCTGCACTGTGACCCTACACCAACCTCTTTGCTTTGCTGTCACTCTCTTTGGTTCCATGTCTTGCCTGTGCATCTTGTGCTTCATTGCTTCAGCAATCTGCATTTCCATTAGCAGCAGTTAATATTGACAGTTTATACTCTAACCTTGTGGCCTATGGCTCTGGCTGATGATTTAAATATATGGATTTTTTTTTCAAATATACATATATTGCTAAGCAAGGAAATCTTTAAATCATTCCCCTGACCTTTGCCTCTTCTATTTGGACACGTCACCTGCTCAAAGAACAGTCATCCCTTTTTTACCACAAGTCTGATCACCTGCAGAATGATCTGGCTTAGTGCAGAGTCTCCCTGGCCAAAGCACAAGGGCTGCCAGTTTGCAACCACATGCACAGAGCCACCAAGATTTTCACCTTCAGAGTGAATTTCTGGATTTTCCACTGGCAGATGGTGTCACACACAATTCCTCTTCAGTATTTAACTGCTGTTATGAAGGCAACTCACGTGCTGCACAGATTCTGTGGTTGTTCTGTAGGTAGAGGCAAATTTCCCCTGATGAATAAATACTATGCTTAAAAGCTATTGTTTCTTGAATAAAAAATATTCACCAAAGCTAATTCTGTAAATTTCCACTCTATCACAATCAAAAACTCACTGTGCACTATTTAATTAGCTGGCCATTTGTAGCTAGGGCTGGAGGCATTCATCATCTTTCCAAAAACATGCACATCACCATCTGTAACATCCAGTCAGTATTTTGGCTCTGAATGAGATAAAACATTTAACAAATTGGCAGCTAAAAGTTAGGTTTGCTACAGAAGCCTCAAATGTGAATTCTGTTGCACTGCTCCTTTGAGAGTACCCCAGCATTTGCCAGTGTGGATAGTCTCTAATCAAAAAGCCTGGAGGGAATCCAATGAAGTCTGTGCCTAACATTCAACTGCAAGAGTATTAATCCAGCTTTATTCTATATCTGATTAAATGAAATCAGCCCTTTCTACCCATTAGGTATCTTTCAATTGCTCCTGCAATATATGTTTCTATTTCTTTTCAATCCTTTGGAAATAATATCAGTGCAGTAGTAGTCTAGCAACTGCTGATCTCTGATAAAAACTTAGGGCTAGGTTGTCCCTAAGAAAAACAAGATACTTGTTGGATTTGCTCAGGAGCTGATTAGAAAGCCCTGGAGCAGCACAACCCTTGGATGTGAGGAATCTCAAGGAGGAGCAAGGCAGACTGGTGGGTCCGGCTCCATCAGCCCCCGGTCCCCAGACCTGGGGGGCTCCTGGCACCTCCCAGCTGCCCCATCCTGGCTGTTGGGGGCCAGCCCCACACTCCACCATTCTAAACACATTACAGGCAGATTCCAGGAGCTGAAGATTCCCCTTAGCTCATTCCAGAGTTAGTGTTTCCCAGAATATAACCCCTACCGTGTGCCCAGCACTCTGCCTCTTCCTGGGTGTGTAGTGTTGAATTGGGCTGTGCCAAAGCCCAAGGGAGTTGGCCAAAGCAGCCAGCAGCTTCCTCTGTCCTCGATATGTACCTTCCCTCTTGGGCCCAGTGCAAATTGAATTATTAGCAAGCTTTAATTTGCTTCACTATTACCCACAAAAATGCTGAATAAGATTATTTTTGATGCTGATTCATGAGAACACCCACTCATTGATTCCTTGTTGACAAGTATCTGCCATGATCTAAGGGTCTGGCAGTTCTCACAGCACTTTCCCCTGTTTTGACAACGCTGCACAGTGCTAGTTTTCCATAAGAAGCCAAAACTTAAACCCATCACTCTCTCTGTATCAACCAATGCCTTCAAAAGTGTTGGAGTTTATTGAGCAACTTCACAGATTTTTCCTTTATAATTCTAGAGACCTGAAATGTGTTACAATCCTACAGATAGTTGCAAACCAGTAATAAAAAATGAGCAAGCTCTTCCAAAAAACTTCTCAAAAAAAGCCTCCCATGGTTCAATGATGAACTCTACTCCTTAAACACCACAGAAATCACACAAGGGACCAAAAGCAGGACAAAACATTCCTGGAAAAGAAGGCTGCACTGGTTCACTGTCCACCAAAACATCTGATCAACAGCAATATTGAGCAGTGCTACCAAATTTAAACAGCTATGCAGGGACTTTGGACGTAAAGAATGAAAGCAACTTTATCTGAGATGTTCCATTTTTAAAACAGTGTAAAAACCATACATGAAATAAACACCAACAATTAGGACAAGTTAAAACAGAATTGCTCACTACCAGATTCACACATTCAATGTGTTCCCTTTTTCTTGCTACTCCCCTCACATAAGATATCATTGACTTGATCCAGGCAAAAACTTTCTCTGCAGTTATCTTTTTTCCTGTAAGCCTTGAAGTATTAGATAAATGGATCTGTTCAGTGAAAGTTTTGTTTTCCTTCAAGAAACTGAGATGAAATGCACTTTACTCTTAAACTCAAAAAAGACAAAAAAGAACCTTAGTAGAATGCACACGATCTTATTTAAAAACAAAGGAACAAATAAAGAAACAAAAACACTACCAAAAAACCCCAAGAGACAGAAATTTTTTAGGTGATACTGTACTGAGAAACTTTAAAGACATCTATGAATATTCACTTTTTCATACTGTGCAAACCACCTTTATTGCAACACGCAAGTAGCAGCCTGTTATATCTAGACCAGATATAATTTTATTAATAGAAAATTTCTCCCTTCAAATGAAAGCCTCCCATGAATATTTATCTACATTCAAATAGGAATGCCTCTCATCTCAGAAAAGGATTCATGAACTTTAATGGCAACTTCAGACAATTTGATAGGCTTATATTTCCCTCATGTAAACAGCTCTGCATTAGCATATGAATGTTATTATCCATGCTTTAACTTTGCCAGACACTGACCACTTTGTTGCATTTTTAATGGCTTACCTAAGAGTTTTTTCATTAAATATTTTTGATCTACTGTTAGCTTTGATGTCAGCTTGAGAAAGAATTTTGCCTGTTTCCATATCAGTGAGCTAAAAGTTACCTAGAAACACTTCACACCAGCCTAAATTACAAAAAAAGGCCTTACACAGCTAGACTTGCTTCTCTGTTACAGCACAGGTACCTGAGGAAAACACATTAAGCACCAGAAAGGCTGCAAAGATATTTGAATCTGTACTGCATGTAACATCATTGTCCTTCTTACTTACTGCAGTAGAGGTTTGGGAAAAAATTGAATTCTTATTTCACAAAAAAAACGGTACCTGAAAATAGTTTTTATAAATCCTAAGTGAATTCAAATTATATGCACAAATGTGGACTCACATAGAGAGGGGAGAGTTAGAGATCCTCCTGATACCTTTAAAGAACAAGGAACTTGATTTACATTTTCCTGTTATCTTTTCTATAATAATGATCAACATGTGCCTGATACCAGAGTGATGAAAAGGTTTTTTCCCGTATGGAGGAAACCTCAAATATGGTAATTATTAAAGTTCCTGATGGATCTCTAGCCCCAGAAGAGATTCTGCTCTTCAAATTTCCTATTTAAAGTATCTATTGAAACTTTTCCTAGAAAGGGAAATAAAAAAATAAAAGGATTCTTCCTTTCCAACTTGTTTAACTTTTATTTTTACCTAGGCTGACTCATCTAGAAAAGAACAAATAAGATTTATATTTCTTTATATATAAGAATATCATTATGATGAATTGAAGACAAGGCTACAGTGGTCATCTTTCATGTGCACACTTGGATTATAGCGAGGTCTATATTTTTACATGTTTGATAAAGTATCTCTTTTATTCAATATTTTCATCCGTTGAAACTGATTCCTATCTACTACTAATGGTGTATATTCTCATATAACACTCTGGGCTATATTTCTTCAAGTCTCAGTTTAAGAAATTCGTAAGAGTGATGCCCACAACAAGAAATCCCACCTAGGGGATCATAAGCAAATGGATGCCTCTGAAAGTTGAAATAATTAGATAATCCACCCTGACATAGGCAGGAAATTGCATGGATTGTTCCTACACCTACTGCAATAGATGTAGCCCTGGAGCTTCCTTGGATTAACTCAATTATTTGCCATCATCTGCTTATCAGTCTACTTGTACCTGAAACAAATTCCAGAGTAAAATAAAACACAAGGAACTTGCTATGTCAGTGGACTGGAATTGCTCATGTGACTGCTCCAATCCCTGATTTACACAGGGCCAATGGGAAGTGCCATGGGAGTCAGGCTAATCATCAATTTTATCCTTTCTAGCGCTGTGCCCTAGAAAGGAACAAAATGCTCTGCTGTAGGAAGAGGTGGGTAAACATTTAGAGTCATGTTCCTGTTCCCCACCCTCCCAGTGAAACACTGCTTCCAATTAAATGTGAGAGCTTACACCCCTTCCAGATGCAAGGCTAGTGCTGAATTGTGCTGGTTACTACTGTGGCTTTGGCTAAGAGCCAGCTGCAGTCCAACACAAGTTTTTCACACTTGCCAGTTTCCCCTTCTGCTCAATATTCCTCAGTTATTTTCAGTACTGGTCTGAAGTCAATCTTCCAGGATGTAGATCACACATTTCCTTACTATGATTTTAATTTGTTTATCAAGCCATCCCCATACTTTGCAGTTATCTTTAAATCAGTAAAATCAAGGTCAAACCTTGACAGAAATGCTGTTTCCTCTGTACACGTACATGGAGAGATCCAGGATGTACTCAGCTCTTGGAGCTGCCACCAGGCTGTTCTAACTCCATCTCACCAAACTGTTGCACTCAATATGTACTGACAATAGGAAAAGTGAAGCAGTTGAAAGCTGAAGTCTTCTATAGTAAATTTTAATTAAGAGTCTGTCACCATCTGAGTTATTATTGTTACTTTAGGAATTACATTGCAGCATAAATTATTATGATAAAGAAGCCTGGCAATTGTGATCTTAGCCAAAGCTTCTGAAAGAGGTTTGCATTGTGTCTTTTGGCCCACTGGGGAGAAAGAAATTCAGGGTTGCTTTCACTTGGAAGAGGAGCTGCTGTGTTGCCAAATACTTCCATCATTAACAGCAAATGTCCTGTCCCACCTCTGAAGCCCACATCCTTGCCCAGGGCACTCCTACAGTTTCTCATCCAAGTATTTATTCCCCTCCTGGGGCTCATGGTCCCCACACTTGCTCTGTCACTGTCTCTCCAGCTCACCAATTTTGTGCTGTCATCTCTTGCAAACACACATCAGCAGAAGGAAACGCAGAGAAGCCTCCCACCCCACCCCACCCCACCCCACGTGTGCATCCCAAGCACAATTTGTTTGAAGCATGAGGGGTCCTGTCTTTGGGTTGACTATGGCAAATGTGTGAAGTTATCAAACAGCACAATTATCAACTGTTCATGATTGTGGATTCAGAATAGCTGCTTTTCCCCTTAGAAAATCCAAACTTTATCAAACCATGAGGAAAATCAGACAGAAGCCAAAACACGAGAGTCTCAGCCAGAGACTTTGCCACCACCTGTGTGCTGGGATCCCTTGTGCTGTGCCTAGTCCCTGTGGGTGGTGGCAGGGAGCTGTGGCAGGGCAGTGTCCGGGCAGTGCCACGCAGAGAGGAGCAGGAAAAGCCACATTGTCCCCAGGAGCAGCTCAGGAGCGCTCGGGTTCTGCCCACGGGAACTCCGCCGCCACAGTCCCCACACAATTCTGCATTGCCTCGGCAGCAGCGCTGAATCCTCTGCTGAAAGGGGAAAAGCAGAGCTCTGCTGGCCAAGGAGCCAGGAAAACACTTCCAGCACAGTCCAGTGGGATGAAATGCCAGCATGGTCACACCCACAGGTCCCCCAATGACTTCATTGCAACGAAAGACATTATTTCCCAACTAAAATCAGCAGAGGCAGCAAGATATTTACCCATCCTGGCCTTATATAAAAACATATAGGGCAGACCAACAGAGACAGAAATTACAAGATGACAGCAAAGAGTGGATGAAAGGTTTGACGTCCCCACCACCTCCGAGGGCTGGCTGCTTTCTGACACTCTGAGAGCTTTTAGGGAACAGAAGCCACAGGGGCAGGAGGAGCAGGGGCAGCGCTGGCCCTGCCGAGCAGCCCCGCTCAGCCCAGCGCAGCGCTGGGGAAGGGAAAGGAGAAGGAAGGGAAAGGAGAAGGAAGGGAAAGGAGAAGGAAGGGAAAGGAGAAGGAAGGGAAAGGAGAAGGAAGGGAAAGGAGAAGGAAGGGAAAGGAGAAGGAAGGGAAAGGAGAAGGAAGGGAAAGGAGAAGGAAGGGAAAGGAGAAGGAAGGGAAAGGAGAAGGAAGGGAAAGGAGAAGGAAGGGAAAGGAGAAGGAAGGGAAAGGAGAAGGAGGGAAAGAAGAAGGAAGGGAAAGGAGAAGGAAGGGAAAGGAGAAGGAAGGGAAAGGAGAAGGAAGGGAAAGAAGCAGGGAAAGGGAAGCGCTGCCCGGGGCGGCTCCGCGGTGCTCAGGCTCCCCCTGCCTGCATCCACAGGCACCAAAACAGCCAGAGGATTCTCTCCTCTTGATTCAGAACCTCCTCGGACCTCTGGGTTGAGGTTCCTTTCCCTTCGCATCAAGAGCCACATTTACTCAATTTACCAAGGCGTGTCTCTTGGCTAAAGGGATGCAGATGTGCTCGTTTCTCAGCAGACAGATGCGATGTTTTTACTGTGTCCCCAAGGACAACCAAAACTACAACGGTAAATAGCTGAGCATAATATAAAATTCACACTGAATGAGAGAGAAATAATCTTGGTGGGTTAAGCAGAGTGACTAATAACAATGTGGAAGATCAAATACATTTTCAAGAGGATTGAAGACTTTTGTTGTTGTTGTTATTTAGAGCTTCATTACCTCTTTTGCTAAGCTGGGCTTAACATACAACTTTTTAAATTTTGAGTATGATTTTTAAAGCCCATTTCACAATAAATCCTTAAAAACTTCAAGTTGCAGCATTTAATTTTAAATAGTCAGCAATGCAGCCTTCACAAATACAAAGCTCTTAGGTGAAAAAATATCACTGCCTTAGGCTAGGGCCAGAGTTTCACTCCTGTTAGCAGAAGTAAAATGATTTGCATCGTTTCTCTCAGACTGTCGTAGCATGTCAGGATGTGGAGGGTATTAGAGTAGACTAATTTCATTATTAAGTTATATATATACATATACACGCACACACACATAGATATAAAAAGCTGGAATCTTTCTGTATCTTTTTGCCAAGAAATAACAGCTTAAACAATTTGTTATTTTTATATGTTTACCCAGGCTTCACCTTAGATCATTTATTGTCTGAAAAACAATCTGTTAACATTTAAGACACTCAGATTTTGCCCTGCATTATTTAGGTTTCGTTCCAAAAGCAGCATTATGTGTTGGTTGGAAAGCAAATAAAACATGTTTGTACAGCTGATGTCATCTTTCTCCGGTGTGGGTCTGCACAGTTCACACACCACCACCACCATCAATTCACAGCTCTCACCACAAAATAGATCTGGCAAGAAAAGCCTAAAGCTCATTTAGGAAAAATTGGGCAAATCTTCACCTTTCACAGCTGGGTCTCATCCAGCAGATGTGATTAACTGGTTTGGCAGCCACTCCGCCAGAAAGCCACAGCACAGCATAACACAGTGCTGCTCTTCAGCTTTATCTTAACGCAAATCAGGAGGTTGTTTACAGGTACTCACAAAGTGATAGATACTCCTAGTCCTCAGTTCAGAATCTCTTTAAAGGAGCATTAAAATAATGATCATGCTCTGTACAAACAGATCCAGGCTCTGCTAAGCCCCCACGAGTGGAATTCACCCAATGACAAGGACCTTCACTGAGACTCTCAGGCACAAAGGGTGCCAAGGTCTTCTACTTCCAGCAAGCAGCTTTTTTCCAAGGCAGTACCTTAGTTTGCAGTTCCAGAGCTATATCCCTGTTCAGTGCTATTCTTTCAATATCTTTCTCAAGCCACATTATTCATGTGGTCAAATTATCTGGTTTGTTTCTGTTCTTCACACAAGGGACAGCTATATTTGAACAGCAGCTGAAATGACCGTGTATGCTTTGTACAGAGCAATATGGCATCTTGAGTCATTTTTTTTCATAGTTCCATATTTAAAATATAATAAAAATACATATAGGATTTGCACTCAGGTTTGTGAGGCCGATTTTACCATTTTTATAGAATTATTTTTAAAAAAATACAACCCCAAACTAGAAATTTGTTCTTTAAGCAGTCTTGTTCCTTGTTTTCTATCCAGCTCCAAGACCTTGAAATATAAATAGCACCAGAGTAAACCAGGCATTGAAACAGGCACTAACTCTTTCTGCAGGCATAAAGAAAAGTGACTCACTTGTGACAGGTATATCCATTTGATCATTACCTGAAAGTATTCAGAACATTCATCCCTGGGAGACAAAGCATCCTGCTAGGGCTGAGGGCTGTCATATTTTATGCAACTCATGCCTTTAGTGAACCAAGATTATTACATCCACCAATATAAGCCTAAAGGGGAATCACAGTAGAGAATTAGGCTGCAAATTTTCTCATTAAAAGGAAGTTGAGAATTTTGGTCTGGACCCAGAATCTTCCCCTAAGGTACGAGGCTTTCACACAAAGTCTCCTAGTACAGCATTCTCTGCTACACATCTGTTATATACTTCATTGCAGAGTTTGCTAAAACTCAAGTTCCATGAGACTTCCCCAGAAATCTTCATTTTCACATCCCTCACTCCACACCATGTAAGAGCAGCATCACAACACATCTAATAAATACCAGAATCCTTTGCACAGGGAAAGGCAGACCAACAGGACAGTACAAAATAAAGAGCAGCAGCAACGTTACCCAATGCTGGTTCCCAAAACAGAAACTAGAAATTCCCAGTTCCCAAAACATCAGAGCTATTTGATCTCTATGGAGGGAAAGGATTCTGACTCAGCCTTGTGTTTAGCCAGCATTTCTGTCACAGGCTCAGCAGGAATTCCTGCAAGACTCACTGGATTCATGCTGAGCAACAGGAGAGGAATGCATGGAAGGAATGTTACTGTTGTGCTGCCCCTCTAATTTAATCAGATTCTTTCTCAGGATCAAGTCATATATAAAAAACTTAGCCTGGGTTTACCAATCTACCTAATCCATGTTGTCTCAATTTGCATCTCCTGCCACATCTCAGTGTTACAGCAGCTGCAGCACCTGAGCACCCCTGTCAGACCAGCTGGAAGCACCACATCATCCCTGGGCCTCTCTTCTCCAGCCTGGCACAGGGAGGGAGAGAAGCCTTGGCAGGGCTCAGCACAGCCCTGCAGCACAGCCCTGCAGCCTCAGCACTTCCACCTCCCTTTGGAAGGCAGGCAATGTCCCTCCCAGTGCTGGCACAGACACATCCTTGTCCCAGCAACAACTGCCTTCTATTGAGGGGACAGCTGAGGAATCAGAACAGCTTTTCCATGTGCCTGTCCCTTGTTCAATACTTGGGCTCTTTAAACACTTCAGGAGGTAGAGGCAGGGTCTGCTCAGAAAAACCCTGGTTTCAGAATCCCTCAAGAAGCCAGCAGAGATTTGATGGCACATCTGTCCCTCCTGCCCTCAGCTCTCCCAGGTCTTCAAGTGGAGTCACAAACCAGCACACATAACTGCACGACTTCCTATAGTTTTCATTAAAATATCCATCATCTAGTTCCATTTGGGAGGTTACTTTTCTTCCCCTGCCCTGTCCACCACTCCACACTCTCTCCCACCACCCCAATGAGTTTGCAGCTCCTCAGAGGGCAGGGGTCACATGTGGCAAAATCCTGTCTCCTTACCAACACTCAACAACACTGCATAAACACTTGGGAAACATGGAAGAGGTGTTTACAGTAGCTGCATTTCATAAGAGAGATTTATAGGCCTATTAAAAATTATTAGGCTTTACTTCTTCAGCGACAACACTGCTTTCATAAACTGCTCAGGACAATTTCATATCCAGAGTCTGCAGGATGCTTATTTTCACATTTTTAAAGTGCTATATTTCCTTCAGCATTAGGGGGATTTTTGTTTTGTTGCTTAAAACAGCAATTCCCTGATTCTTCTGACCTAGCAATCCAGTTTAAAAATATACATTACACTTATGGCATGGATGGACAGCCTGACTGCAGGCACTGCTGAGAGTAATGCTGAGAAGTGCTCCCAAGTGTCCAAATAACTATAATGTGCATGTTTCAATTGCTGATATACTTTGATTGGATTCAGGGACCTGGGAAAAGACTGGGAAAGTCTTTACACCTAAGCATGGCAAGCATGGAGGCAGGACAATGAAAATGTCCTTTTCATATGGGATATAGTGCCAGATCTCACCCTCCCACCCTCTAATTCACAAAGAAACAGAAGGATTAGTCCCATCCTTTCTTACTCATGAAGGCAATGTTTCCTTCCTTTAGCATCCACATATCCATTCTCAGTGGCTACAAAGAGAAAACAGGACCATAATCCTAGATTTTCCTTCAGTGTATTTGCATACATACTTTCCTTGGAGTTCAAATTAGGAAATCCTTCCTGCCCTAATACATGAGCTGCAGATGGTACAGCTGGGAAAAGGGTTAAATTCAGGAGTAGTTTCATTTTAATCTATACAATAACAATAATTTTAAAAAATCAATATTTTCAGAATTTTGAGCTGAAGCAATAGATGGAAAATGCCCTACCACCCGAGTTTCATTTGGGTTTGCTTGGGAGAAAATTCATATCGGAACTTTCTCAGCATACAAAGACCTTTGAAATGGGCTTTTTCTCTGTTTACAAAGGCAATCCTTTGTATGATACAGACATTTCGAACAACAACAAAAAATGACAATAAAAATGCATCTGGCTGGAATCTATTACCTGCTTCCATAAATAATAACAAATCACAGTACTATGATTCTGTGCTACAATTGCCAAAGAAAGGATTATTCCTTTTTCTCAGGAGGAAACCAAAGCTCTGTGTTTGCAGTCAAGGCATTTCCAACGATTTCTGTCCATCACATCCCTGGAGTCTGCAGTGCTGGTCAGGTACTCCAGGTTATAGACAGCAGTTACCGTCACACGGTGTTAATAATTAAACACAAGGCTGTACAGAAGCAGCCAGAATAATTTACATGCTAAAACAGGTAAAGTCTCAGTGGTAAATCATAATGACAAAAAATGGTTTATTCAGGTTAATTCTAGTTTAATAATATAAATGTTTCAATATACGCCAGATGTCTTTTTTTACAGAAAAGATGAACATGACCTAAATAGGAGAAGATTGATTTCACACCCAGTTGAAGCCATTCATAAGAAGAGGAGACAAAATTCCAAGCTGGCAGGTAAGAGACAAAACAACTGGAAGTTTTCCTTCAGACTTTGGTGGCCCCCACTGTGCAATGTAACCCAATAACACCATTTGACACCAGCAAGTCATCACTGATCAGAAAAGAAATCAAAATTCAGCACTAGCCCAAATTATCTGCTGTTTGCTAAAACAGGAAAGATGCTACAAAACAAAATGTTGTAATACTCCAGAGCAGTGGAGTTTGTCAGCTGAATGACAATGACTTTCAAGGTCCCTTGCTAAAAAACAACTGGGTAGAAGTAATTCCCTGATTTTTATGGAGCTGAATGCAACTCAAAACTGCATGGACTGGGGCATCTTTCTTTACTGCAACATCTATAATTTCCAGTGCTAATCTGCTGGAAGGAAACCATCAGCCTGAGATTATCTAATGTGTACCCAGCTTCCTGAGCAATTCTGCTTTTCCTCTAAATACAAAGGAAAATAAATATGTCTGGAAAGGTACTCCTGTGTGTAGGGAATACAAGAACAAACTCCTTTTTCCCTAATTAGCTACCTTGGAATGGTTTAGCATCAATGATGAAAGTGGTATGACTCATAGGAATAATTATTTTTATGGGTACAAACATTCTGCAGTCAGGACTGGAGCCCTTGTAATTATTCCCAGTAAGTGCATTGAGCAGACATGGAGTTTCCCACATGTATGATTGCAATATATAAACGCACACTTGTATTTTTTAATTATTATTATTGTTGTTGTTGTTGTTGTTACTTTAAGCACTGTAGACATAAAAAAAACTATGGAGCTGTTTGGTGCTGTGTAAAGCAGACTGCAAACTCTGAGATCACAGCTGGGAAACAGAACTGTGCTCACTGAGGGCTGTTATAAAATTAAAATACAAAGTCAGGTGAACAAAAGGAAACAAATCAGATACATGCACAGAATTTGGATACTTTTAAAAAACCATCCTAAAATATCATCTGGAGTTTTAGAGAATGTGGAAAATCATATAGGGAGAAAAAACTGCCTTAATGTCAAGGATCAACCACTAAATTCTAAAACCTTTTGATGAGATAAATACAAGGCAGAGTGAACCCTATGCCAATGCTGTTTGCATGCATGGATGTTAAGAATGCACAAAATGTAAAACATTACCAACCAATGCTTCAGAGCAGCTCCAGAAATGTGCAGCTTTATTCTTCCCCCTGCCTAAACCACATGCTCAGTTATACCCACTTCTCTGCAGCCGTTGCTTTCAGTGCATCTGTTGGACCTTTGGAAACAAACTTGAATTTACAGTTAGGGGCACACCTGCTGTTTTCCTCAGGCACCTTATAGTAACAGGGAGACAGGCGTCCTCTTTTGAGATGCCAGTATTTTCACAAGCACAGGCAGTGTCCTCGCAGCATCAGATAGCAGCAGTATCAACCAAACCACCTCAAGCAATAATTATCTGCAGTCCAAACTGAAGCACATCACAGAATTAAACATTTCATTTCACTGAAAAAAGAAGGGTGACTAAGAAAACCCCCCTGTTGGTGTAAATGATGACTTGTCCAAAACACAGAGCCCACAACAGCCACCCCAGACTTTGCAGACAAGCACAGCATGGAACAGAAGACAAAGTTTTACTATTTTCCCTCCATGTCTTGGTCAATAGGCAGCCCATCAGGTATGTATTTCTGATGGTTTCACAGGAAGTTCATGCTTACAGGGCTTTGGACCACAATTTAAATAAGTCAAACAACAATAGTTAATGAAAAAATCCAACCATCTAAACTCAGGCCAAATGTGATGAGACCTTGGAGGTGCCACACGACCTCCCTGATGCCCCAGGACCAGGATAACATAATTACAAATGTGAAAGGCTTGAGCACAACCCATGCAGGTCTTAAGAAGAATCTGTGCAGCCCCACAAGGAGGGACAAGAGCACAATGAGGAGATGCAGCCTCATGTTTCTTTAAGCACTGTGGGATTTTGTTTCACTTCAGTTTTATCCTAAACAATCTTTTTTTGTTATCTAGTACCTTCTGAGAGTGATCAAAATCTTTGTATAGCACTTTGTGGGTGGCTTTTCCCTCCCTGTTTGCCAGGATTTCTCCCACATGAATTACAACAGCAACTAAAGACACAGAGGGGAAATTTGTCAAACATATTATAGATCATTTTTCTTTCTGAAAAAGTAGTCTTTATAGAATATAATCTTGTATTAATACAGATATGGTATCCCTAAAAATTACAACAGATAATTAGATCATGGACACCTTCAACAGCAGGACAATTATTTTTACATTGTCTGCAGCGAGTAGCTAAGAATAGCAGATAAGCTATTTCTAGACAACCCTAATAAGATTGTGGCTTTATCTGAGCCCAGAGATATCCTCTTTCCCTGCAAGTTGCTTAGAACTCGAGATCTAATAGATGCATGTGTTAGAACCTTTTCATAAATCCAGCAATGAAAAGTCAAGTCATTTTAAAGGCAGCCAAGTGAGATTGGCAATGCCAGCATTTCAAAGTAAGGTCTGAATACACTAAAAGCTTTGTCACTTGAGTCTCTGAAAAACTAGCAAATAGATACATTTTCTTAATTACTCCATCTTCCAATCAAATTTCATCAGTGCACTAGAAGCTTTTCTAAGCAAAGTCTAAGCAATCGACAATGGCTTCCTAATTCCAGGCTTGAGTAGCTGGCCATGGTGCTGAGCCACAGGGGGAACCCATGGCTGTGTCAAAAGCTCAGCCCAAACTCTTACGTTGGATCCCGTGAGATTCTTCCAAGCAAATCTCTGAACAGACCAGAATCCTGCTGTTTGTCTTTGTCTGAATCCTGAACAGCCAATCCACAGTCACTGCAGCCAAAATTGCCCCCAAACTTAATTCCTTTCTTCATAAAAATAAAAAAAAACTCTTCAAATACTTCATTTTGACTTTGCTTCCCTCTACCTTTACATTGTAAATTATGCCACAGAATATTTAGTAAGATTTTAAAATTACATATCAAGCGTTGGCAAAGTTCCCAGAAGTTATTAAAAAAAAAAATCCAAGTCACCTCTTTTTCCAGACCATTTTGATATCAGAGAAATTGTATTTTCTAAAGAAAAAGCCAAACAAAACACTTTATCAGGATTTTTCTTAACAAGTTTTTTCTTTGGCCTTGAGAAATAGAATAGTGCCAGGCTGTAAGAGCAGGCCCAGAGAAGGAACACATCTCTCAGTGCAGGCTCCAATGCCCAAACCAGACCTTGCTCACAACCAGCTGCATTGCCTACTGGTATTTCTTTCAGAAAACATAATTATTCATGCCCTAACTAGACCAAGAAGCACCCCTCTGAAAATGCAGAATTATTTTTCATCAAGTTTTGTTTCATGTTCTAGAAAGAGCCCAGCAGCAAATACCTCA
Source organism: Calcarius lapponicus (assembly GCA_039654755.1). Classification (NCBI taxonomy): domain Eukaryota; kingdom Metazoa; phylum Chordata; class Aves; order Passeriformes; family Fringillidae; genus Calcarius; species Calcarius lapponicus. The sequence goes on along the minus strand of CM077474.1, from coordinate 14,618,903 downwards.
CCCAGGGACCAAACACGGAACAGTGATGCTGGGTTTTGTTTGCATGGAGCTCATCAGCTTCACCCTGCTGTGCAGGGGCTTCAAAGAATTACTTCAAAATTTAATTTGAAATTATCAAGTAGCCATCCAGGTCAGTCTTCATGGGTACAGACAGATACACACCAGGATTGTGTCAGATGGGGATCGGGCACCGCTGATTTCTTCTCTGGCCAGGCTGAGCCCCCCAGGCCTGGTCCCTGTGCAACTTCAGACCCCACTGCCCAGAGGAGGGACACAGGACACCCTGCTGCCTCCTGGGCCACCAGGGCACTGAAAGCCTTCATCACACTATGGCTGTAAATCACAGAAGGAGAGGATGGTGTTGAGGAGCGGAAAAGGGGGAAGTGACACGAGGCACAGCTCTGGGCACAGGGCAGGACAAGGCATTGCTGGCAGTGCCAGCTGTGCCCACTGCAGTGCCCCAGAGTGCCTTGTGCCACTGTCCCTCTTGTCCCCACCAGGCTTATGCCTGACACCCCTCACACACAGTCATTCACAGAGAAAAAAAGGAAAATCACACTTCTGCTGAACTGAAACTCTTTCAGAGTGCTGTATCATTGGTCTTATTGATTCATCTATTTAAAGCAATGTCAGAATTTTGTCATTAATATTTGATTGGTATTTTTAGACCCTTACAAGAATTGCACAGACCATAAAAAGGTGTTACAGTAAAGCACCACAGGCAAAAGAGCATTACTCTGAAGCCTGGGGGATGTTGGTTGGCACTATGTTCTACATCTTACAGCTCTCACAAGGTGTCCTCACATCACTGTCAGGACCTGGCTTCTCAGCACACATGGATTTTAAAATTAAATAAAAAGGACTGAAAGTGGCAAAACAAAACAAAACTCAAACTGTGGACATTCACAGAACAAAAAGTAGCATGATGTGTTCCCATAGTCAAAGTAAATTCAACATAGTGTGCATTGAGGATTTGCACATTTTAGCAGGTCTTGTTAGAGTGAAAGCCTCCCACCTAAGAATGCACTGTTATAAATTAAAAGTTCAGTCTTGTTTCTTCAAATTCAAAGAAAAATAGATCTTGGGATACTTTAAGAAGTGTGCGTTAGCCCAAACACACTTAGTATTCTGAAGACATAACTCACAACAGGAGCAATCACACTTTTAGAAGCAAGGAGAAGAGCTGCAAAGAAATCTTGTCAATGAATTTATGCAAGGGCTTATATACAAGCAGAACTAAAATGCATTTGTTCTTCAGAGTACAAACTAAGTTAAAAATGGTGTCAGGAGAATAAAACAGCCCAGAAAGCTGAGAGCAACCTATCCACACTAATGACCTAGAGGAAAATTCAAGCTGCCAGTGGAACTCCCCAAACTATCAGCAAATGAGCCCAGATGCCTTTGATGGGAAAGCATCTCCCAAAGTTGGCCATCTGACATCTCAGACCATCATCCCACAAAGGTGTTTGATAGAGTAGAAGGCACTCAGACCTTTGGCTGTGTCAGTAGAAGCATGCCAGTTTTCATTTCTAGAAGAGCAATACTGTTTGTATTGAGTTCAGATGGAGGTGGCAGTGGTGCTTAGACTTTCAGAAGCCTGAGCCATTCCACTGTGTTACCCAGCATTATGCAGTTTGTAACTTTGTTAGGCTGAAGTTTTCCACCCTGGGTATACACAGCAGTCCCTGCTTTCTACAAAATTTCAGAAGTGAGTTTTGGAAAACTTCTGAAGTGAATTAAAGGAAGAAATACATTCTTTATCTATGGAAAAATACTCACAGCCTTTCTATTGAGGTGATCTAGCCCAGTATAAATGTGACCTTTAGCAGGGACTTCAATTTTGGTTACATTTAATATTCCAGATTTCTCAGCAGTTGCATTGTTGCTCAGAAGTTGTCCCAAATGTGACAAAATTATGAGCCTCTATGATTCCTCAGCTTTTACTTTCATAGCATTCAAAATACATGAGATTCAGGAAGATTCACACTTAAAGCATTTTCAAAATCAATACTACAACTTGAGCACTAATTTATTAAAATTTAATATAGAAAGAAAACACTATATTAAAAATTGAATTATCACCAGGGACTAGAGCAGGACTGCAGGAATTTAAGATGAACTAATTGAACCCCAAGTAGATCACTTGGCCAGTACTCCTGAAATATGCAACAGATCCTGCCCCTTGAATAATAAAATACTGGAAATGTCTGCCAAGTTAATAAATTTTTGTGTCTCACTGAGGTTACAAAGCACATAGCTCCCAAGTGACAAGCTCCATACCCTTGGGTGTGATAAAATTTCCCACAAAGTAGCTGTGGTAGCTTGAATCTTTGTCCTGTTCAGGGTCAAACTCTCCCCCCAAGATGTTCATGGTGTGGGCAATGTCAGTGGGAACTCACACACTCATCCTACAGTGGAACTAAATTTTAAGCTATGTAAAAACACCACATTACTGTCTTTTATAAAGCCTGAGTCTGCTATTATATCCACAGGATAAATAAGAATAAACTCCTTTGAAGTCAGTAGAATCAAAACTCTAAATGCCAAGAACAGAATTAGATCTTCCACTCTGAGCTCTGTACCCCACAGGCACAAGTGAAGGACTGATAAAATTGTATGTATTTTAAAAAAATAAATGCAGGCAGCTTTAAGAGTTATCCTGCCAAGAAAAGCATGTTAACAAAGTCATGAAAGACTTTTCTATAAAAATAAAATCAACAGAGAATGGAAGGAAGAAAAAACAGACACATTTATGCTGCTATGATTTTTCATGGCCAGAGAAATGCAAACTGAAGCAGGAGAGATTTGTAGTTCATATGAAAGACAGTATCTGCCAGCAAAGCTGTTCCCTGGCAGGAGCACAGTGGAAGTGTCTTCTGACAATTCTGATCAAGAAGTGCCCTAGTTAGTATTCAAGATGGCCATCATGATAGATTAGATGAATAATTTTGGTTCTTTGTCAGGACTTGGATAATATCTGCCTACAATACATCTGTATCAGTGCACTCTTAATTACCAAGCAAAGGACAGATAGAACAGCGCAAAACTTTTCTACACATCCTTTATGCTCAGATAATGACAAGCTCATGTAAATTATGGCACATATTACAAAAGCAAACACTGCTCCTTTTCATTATCACTCACTACACACATGTAGCATTCTGAAGAGCTGAAGGGAGAGGGTTGTTAAACAAGATTCATCAAGTTAAAGAGTAAGCTGCAGGACCTGAGACAAGAAAAGTTCAATCCCCAGACCTCTCTTTATCATCTTACAGTAGTTATGCAGAACAAGCAGCAAGATTTAGATTCAATCTACTTGTAGATAATTGATGGAGAAAGAACTTGAGGGTGACACAAAGACATCAAACTGTTCTGCAAGTTCTTTTCTTGTTTTCTTTAGAATTAAGGCTTCCTGTCCATCCAGATTGATGAATAACAGGGTACAGAATGTCCTCTGTAAAAAAAAATTCCTTCATTATTTCACGTGGCACTTTATTTATATATCCATTTAGTCACTTGGGGCTCCAGAAAAGGGGCTTTTGCTTTGGTGAGCAGTCACAATCTTGGGATCATCTGTGCAGTTTTTTTAGCATTTTCCCCAAGCAATTAAGGAGCAGAACACATGCTTTTAGGCTGCTCTTGTCCTATAACACATAGTTTGGCTTTTGGTCTTTTCCCACATAATGTAGGTTTGTTGTAGTCTTGGGAGATTGCTTTGTGGCCTGCAGTGGATGGCAAGAGCTGGAGTGGGTATTTTGGGCACTTTAGAGCTAAGACCCTTTTGCATAGTTTCTGGGGAGATTTAGATCAGAGGGTTTAAATCCTGTGCTCCTATATTCTGCATTTCTTCCATTCTAGATAGCATGACTTGTTCCTTTCCCTACAGCCTGATAGATTTTCCTCAGAGAAAACTTATTTCCAAAGAATTCTAGATTATCTTCTGTTTTAAATAATTTAGCATTTGCTGCCACTGAATATCATATCACTTTGATGGACACTCTTAAGCACTTTAAAACTGTGTTTGCTCATTGCTTTACTGTTTTTATGGGAAAAATCAAATTAATGATCAGCAGATCTGATGCAACAGCTTGGTACAGAAACCTGAAAAATAGGAAGTGAAGGAAGAAAAAACCCCAAGGCAGTTCTGAAACTGCCATCCTGTGATATCATATCTGCTGAGCATTTGTGCAACAGGAACTGTTACACATCACCCAGCACACAGCAATTGATACAGTAAACCACTGGCCTGGAAAATTGCTATTGAAAACACATAATCAACCTTTCGAACTCTATAAACCCAGGGAGATGCAAGATGCAATTCTGCTTCCTCAGGACTTGTATGCCCTGTTAGTTTAGGCTTCAGCTTCAGAAAATGGAGGTGAACAAACTGCAGAAAGCTGCTCTTAGAGATAAGTTTGTTCAGAATTCTGTCATCTCATATCTGGCATAAACTTTCTGGACTCTAAGTCTTCTGAAAGTAGATAGGCCAATGGAACACACATGGGAACTGCATACTCTGAAAAATTCTCCACTGCCCCAGAAGAATTAAATATACATTAGCATATATTTATACATTAAAATAAAAAAGAGGTTTGCCTTTTGATTTACCTGACTTGATACAATTCCATCTGTACTGCTTTGGGGGTGTCTTGGATAAGAACTACCAAAACACCTGGCAGGCTGAGGTGCTGCTGGGTTTTCCCCTCTGCACATCACTCTGCCAGGGGATTCCCATATATCCAAGGTTACATCATAAAAGGCAATTCATTATTTGGCATAGACGGGGAAAAAAATGAATAAAATTTTCCTGGTCTGAAAGATATTTTCCTACAGTAATGGATTTAAGCACTTCCCATTAAAGGGCACCTGTCTTCAGTATACTTCAAAGTATCCATGGAAGTACCCATCCACAAACAAATGACTGACTGTAATTTAATGTTTGAATACATTTGTGCAACAATTAAATCTACCTTTATCATTTTAGAAGGCCAGGTTAAAATTACTCTTCTCATGCCAAAGTTCTGAAATTGACTTGAGATATGGCTCCTAGTTGGGCTCACAAACTGCCTTCCACAGCAATTAAAATTGATTGAAAATATTGATCAAAAGGTGCAGCACTTTTATTGGAGACTCAGAATGTCATCAGTAGATACTGAACATGACCCTGGCAGAGGAACTGGCTCCCCCAGGTGAGGACATTTACCCCCTGTCACACCTTTGCCCTCTTCAAGCCCTAAATACTTCAGAAAGCAATGACTGAGCCAGCATTTTCCAAATCTTGAGTTGGCTTCTGGAGATGTCAGAGTTTTTGGGAAACTATCATGGACCCACAGGCAGACAAAAAGAACAGCCACACTTTATCACAGGAGTTTCATCTGACCCTGAAAGCTGTAATAACCCATCCTGTGTTGCAGATAGCTCTTGACATTAATTTAAGGACACTCAGATCACCAGGATTAATGGCTCTTGGCAGCATTTTACCACCATCTCAAAGAGAAGCTGCTTTGAGACAGCTTTTCATAGAGTATGGATTTCTGGTTCCAAGCTTTATCTCTAGGCAGACCCCCACTGAGAACTGATAATTCTGTTTTAACCTACATCCAGCTCCTCTTAATTCTAAAGTGGTCTTGTTGAAAGTAGTGAACCTGTTGAAAAACCTGTGACAGGTACTAACTTTTGACAAAGATTCTTGGCCCAAGTCTCTTTCATTTCTGCTAAGGCTATTTTACAGCCATCAAAACTTTGCATTATCGCAACCAACCACAACTTGCTGAGTTGAAAAAGCCTTTTTATCTAAAGATAGAGGTGTGCTCAGTGTGACAGGTTTCTGGGGCAGTAGAGGTAGAATGAAAAGATCCTGAAAAGATAAGTAAAGTAAGATAGAGTTCATTCAGTAGCTCAGCATTGAAGGGTGTTCCTAACTTAGTGCATGGGTTAAAAAACTTGTTCACTGCCTTCTGACCCAAACTCAGCACCAAGTGTTAACCTCTGGATTTTTTTTTTTTTTAATAGCATAACTTTCTGGCCAGATGTCGGCTGCTTGTTAAGCTGTTTCTCATTTCTGCTGAGCAGTTTGGACATTATTGCCTGGACAACTGTGAAGCTCAGAGGTGTGAATTTGTAGATTGCAGCCTTTCTTTCACACACATATTGTAACATCTCTTCATATTTGCTCAATCTACGGGAAAAGTGACCTTCAGACCATGCCACATACTGATGGGACTGGACCAGGCAGGAACTGTTTGGGTTCTGTTCACATTTTCTTCCAAATAGATCATCTTCTTCTACAGATCAAAATTTCAAAATCCATCATTCATATAGGAAAAAATTGATTTAAACTGTTTTTGAGAAAGAGAGAAAACAAGAATTCCACCAACACTATGTTTTGGATTAGGAAATCAGGCCTAGAAAATTTACCAAAACTCATTTCACCACTCTAATAGGATTTTTACAACATTTGTTTTATATTAATGCTATCTCTTAATGGGCAAACCAAAATTCAGTCCTTTTTCACTACCAGGTTGATTAGAGGAACCAATAGATTGCCCATCTCTCAGATGGTCCTCATGCAGGGCGAAAATACAAATGAGATATTGCTGCATCACCCAGGGGCTCTCAAATGGCCCTAAAAGAGATCATCAATTCCCTCCCATTCACAGGGGCTGTAATCCTGAAACCCTCTGGGTCCATAGAGGCATCTCTGCACATTTTCTGCTTCTCTGACACAAGTCAGGGACAGGCTCTCAGCCAGGCTGGCCACAGATGCTCTCAAACTGCAAAAAAATGTCACTGAGACAGTTTAAAGCTAAACTAGATCATGTTATCTGTTTAAAAAAATAGAAATAAGGTGTTTGACTGATATTGGTGGGCTTAAGAATAAAGGATGGTACCCCAGATAAGCCTTTTTATACCAAAAAACCCCACAAAAAACAAAAAAAAAAAACCCAAAAAACAAAGCAAAACAAACAAACAGACAAAAAAAAGAACCCCAAAAAACCCAACAAACCAAACAAAACTACAAAATAACTCACCAAACAATTTGCTAGTCATTTCCTCAGAACATTAGATCCCACAAATCAGTAGATAGTGAAACCACTACAAGTTCTAAAATCTGAGGGATGGTGGCAAAGAATATTTGAAGTAATGTAAAATTGCACTTACTAAAGTGGCAAGAAAAAGGAAGGAAAAAGGAAAAACCATGTTAAACCCAACTCCTGTACACACAGTTAAGTGTGCTACAAGTTGATAAGAAAGACTAACATTTGAAGTCAAGTTCTCCATAAAAAAAGCTTATAAAATATGTGCTGAGGACTGTTTCACCTCTAGAAGACAAATTACTTTTGTTTAAAAGATATCCATTTCTTATCCTGAGCTTTAGCTACATTCCTGCTTCTCCATAATTAAAATGAATTTTTACAAAACACCTATATCAAAGTGGCGTAGTAGGAACACTCCTTCCTGGGAATGCTGAGTTCAACCCACCCCACTGGACACAATGCTGTGGAGGAAGTGCATGGTGAAAATTCATCATCATTTGGATACCAGCAAAAAACAAGTTTTGTAATTCGCAGCTTATTAAAACCTCAAATTTTTTCCTTGCCGCAATTCAATGTATGACGAAGAAAAAAAAATTCTTTTTTATTTTCAATGTCCTCTTTTCTAAAGAATGTGGCAAAGGCAGTCAAATATCCAGGTACACAACCTCACTGCGGATCTGCATGGGTAAAAGTAACTTCAATATTGCAGGGGTTGTCTTAATATACAATTGAACTGATGTAATGTGGGGTTTAGAAGGAAATTATTTTAAATTCAGGTCAAGAAGCCAACTGCAAACATGTTTATTCCCATAAACATGTAGCAGTTTAGTTTAAAACAAACTTCTTGGGTACTGAGATCTTCATGGTGTTCTCCTGCAGCATAAAGATCATAAAGCTATTCTGTGTAACTTCTGGAAAGCAGGATGTAAGAATGACCCAGCGTGGGTTTAAATTAACCAGAGCTCAATTCTATTGATGATATCTGTGGGTTTAATTATTCTTATCTCTTCTCAAATGAATGTTGTGGGGGGTTTTTGCCCTCCTCTATTACTTTTTTCAAATGATGATTTATTTTCACAAGCCTAGTGGCATAGCAGCAACGCATAAAGCTACCATGCAAAACACTGTAGTTCCAAATACGCCTTTGGATTTTCATTAGTGGCATTTACAATTTGAGATTTTACATTTTGATGGAAGATTTCAAAATCTATTCCCTGCCCCTTTTTTTTTTTTTTTAATCTTGAAAAGACACATTCCAGAACTCTGACTTTACCACATAAGTAGCAGTAACCATTTGGATCCTGAACTGGCTCCCCCAGGCGCTGGGAAGGTCAGAGGGACACAGGAGGGACAACCACAGCCTAAACCCAGCCTAAACCTGGCCTGTCCCTTGGATCCTCAAACAATCCACAAACTCAGCTTCATCCACGTGTTTTGCTCAAGTACCTTGCTAAGGAACTCTGTTCCATATCTTGTATATATTCTTGAAACTTGAGCAGGTTTTAATCTCATTTACCCTGAGCAGGTTTTAATCTCATTTATCCTGACTTAAACCCAGTTTCAATTCACTGTGGCAATTCAAAAGGACCAAAATTAGACTGCAGTTTTTATTCGCAAGTTTTTTGAGGAAAATGAATTCTTGGGTTTCTGGGAGAGTTCCCCAAATTGCATTTCTTTGGAAGTAAAAATGTAACTATGGTCTAGATGTTTTGCAGGGAAAACTGAGGATTAATGATGAAAAAAAATCACTATCTAAAGCGGTATTTTTAAAAGAATTGTGAGTTATTTCAGATATTGTGCATGTTTATATATACGCATATTATCTTTACATTTTAAACCTCATTTGCATTTTAAAAACGACAGTGTAATTTGCTTTTCCCAGATGTATCACTCTTAATCCTAACAGCTTCCTAGTCTTTTTTACATTTCTATTATCACTAAAGTTCAGAAGAGACTTCTAATTGATCCAAATTACATATTCAAATTAGACTTCTATGAGCTTAAATTAACATACCATAGACATTTTATTTAATTTGGTCCCCAAAATGTCACTGAAGTAATTTGGTTGTAATATATTAATTAGAAAAAAATCAGAAATTATTGAACTATAATAAATTCCTCTATCTGAATATTCCTCTTGAAATAGCACCCCAAATTAATTTATAGCCCAATATGGTGTTATGCATTCACAACTCTCCCTGCCCCAGATTCTTTAACATTTATTTATGCTGATGCACTTTTGTTCACTATCTCACAAGAAATAAGAAATTAAGAAAAGCCATTGCCAGTCTCTGCCTAAGAGAGCTAATGTCTTAGATCCAGGTGTTTGAGGCTTTTTTTGGCTTCTAAAAAACATTTTATTCACATACAGAAGCCTGAAAGGATCAGAGAGATTGCTAAATTCTTGGCAAAACTGTGTTATTTTAATTAAAACGTTTAATTTGGGAATTCTATTTTCTTACTTGATAAGTTCTCCTGCAGTAGGGAGAACCACAGATTATCCCCTGGCATCTCAGAGCTCCTCCTCTGCCCTAACAGAACCCCTAAAAGATTTCCAGGGCAGAAGGAGAGCCCAAGTGTCTCTCCCACCTCCCCACTGCCACCCACCAGGGTAGCATGTAAAGTTTCAAAGTGGCACTTCCAAGACCAGAAATATATGTCTGTTTAGTTTTCAAAGTTCTTCACACCCCCCATTTCTCATTACTGAAAATTTAGAGTGTTTCAGAGCCTGTCCAGATCAGGCTCTGCCATTAGTCCAAACCCCTTTGCATTTCCCTGGGACTATAAACACAATTTCACCACTTCACTGCCTCTTCAATCCAGTGGAAACAGTGAATCCTGTTTCCTGCAAACAGCGCCCTGCAGAGCTGCTGCCCATACCTGCACTGGGATTCTCCTTTGTTCCCATGACCAACAACTAAATCTAGTCCTGGAAAACCAAGAATCTTAAAAAAAAAAAAGGCTACAATCTGTACCTGTTGATGAAATGCCACAAGGAGTGTTTGGCATTAAAGTGTATGGCTATAGCTGTTGGCATCTTGCTTCTATCTGTACTCAATTTCAGTCTTTGGGACTAAGGTCAGACAGTTCTATTTTACCCCTGGAAACTGACAGTTTTCTCAGAGATTTGAATGATGTATTTTGTTTAGCAGTTGGCTGAGCTGAGTGATGGCCTCATCTGTGTGAGTGATCTGCTCCCAGAGATGAATCAACTGTGCTTTCCTCATTAAGTCAGTCATCTGCAGAGCTTTAGGCTCTTCCCTTCACTAACAGTTCAGCTGCCCATGAAATAAGACTCAGAGTTTTGCACTCTGCTCACAAGTGTTTGCACCCCTCTGCTGGGGTTTAACCCCACTGGCGACACAGCACCAGTGCAGCAGCTCACTGCCCTGAGATGGGAGAATCAGGAGGGGAAAGTGAGCAAACTCATGGGCTGAGATAAAGTTTAACAGAGGAAGCAAAAGCTGCACACACAAACAAAGCAAATCAAGGAATTCTTTCACCACTTCCCATGGGCAAGGCAGGTGTTCAGCCATCCCATGGAGCAGGGCTCCATCATGCTTGGTGGTTACCTGGGGAGACAAATGCCATCACTCCAGACATCCCCCTTCCTCTTCTTCCCCCCAGCTTTATCTGCTGGGTGTGATGCCAGATGGTCTGGAGCATCCCTCTGCTCAGCTGGGGTCACCTGTCCTGCCTGTGTGCCCTCCCCAGGTGTTGTACCCCCCAGCCTGAATGATCAACACTCTTTTCAGCATGAGGCCAAAGCACAGCCCCATGTCAGCCCCAACAAAGAAAATTGGCATTATCCCAGACAAAAGGAGCACACCATACAACACTGATGAATGTTTTTCTACTGAATGCAATCTTGTTCTTACAAAATTAAAAGGTCTGGGTTTTTTATTCTTTAGCTGAAGTATCTATGCATGTTAATCACTCCAGACAGTAATGGAAAGATGGCAGGAGAGTGCAATCTTCTGTGAAGGAGTTTTTCTGGAGATGAAACCAGCCAGAATTCTTCATTCAAAGCAAAAATCTGCCTGAAATTTGAATTCAGTCCAACTTAAAATTAAATCAAATATTTTTGGAGCTTATTTCTTAAAGAAAATTCTATATGCAGCATGCTCTAAGGAGGCCAAAGGTGAAAATTTTCAAAGCAGTTGATATGACAAAGAGCATGAGCTCTTTGGCCAAGGAGTGTGTCCAATTCAGACCTTTCCAGCACCAAATCCTGTGGCCCCTGTGACCCTGTCTCAGTTTATCAGTAGATAAGTGTCTGGGGAAAAGGAAGATTTTCTACATTTATCCAGGACTTCTGGAAGTGCAGCTCCACAAGCCTCAGGGCACAGTGTAACATGAAATTTACTATAAAATAGTTCATAGTTTCTAAGGTTACTGAAGAAAAAAACTGTTGGTCCCAAATTCCCTCAAAATACTGTCCAGATATGGACTGATCATCACACTAAATTTACTATCCTGTGTTGTGAATGCACAGCCATAGTTGTGGGAAATGCTGGACAAATATTCAGGTAGGGTTATTCTGCATCGTTTTTCATGCTGTTGGCTGTGCCTGGCCTTGCAGAATTTCTGATGCATTTTGTTTAGAACAGATCATGTTACACAGATGTAAATGCACTCTACAAAAGAAGTTAAAAGATCTCTTCCCTTCAATATTTCCTAGGCTACTCCTCTTTTCCTTACAGTATTTAGAATCTATAAATGAACAAACATGCTCTTAATGAACATAATCCTGGAAAAAATACTTGACTTCAATTAAAGAAATAAGTAGCAATTAACTCTGAAGACAATTTTCAATGACAAAAAGAAGCAAAAAAAAAAAAGTCTACTAACTCTGTATTGCCATCAATTCCATAATGAACAGCCCCTTCCAGAGCTCTGATGGCAGCATGAAATCTCTCCAACAGCCACATTCCCTTCCATACAATAGAGTGACAAACAACCTTGCATACAGTTAAAATATGTCTTAGTTTAAAGAAAAATTGTGTAAGTTCTCAAATATATTGGATTTTACAGCAGAATAAGAAATACAGGTAAACTGCCGCAAATTTTCCCTTTTTTGCTGCCACTGAATCATAACAAAGAAAACCACAGTTCTGCTGAAGCAAAGTACATGTGATCAGTAACTGAGGTGAGAGAGAGTGTGGAATACAAAATCTACAATGGCACAAGTCGATAAAAAATCAATAAACCCCCTTCAACACAGAATGAAACACACATCAGCTGATGCTTTTGAAGTACAAAGGTAGAAAGTTATTTTTTTAATGAAAATAGCTCGAGTGAAAAAATATACTTCTCTGCCTACTTCAGGATTATAGTCAAGGTTTCTTGAGTCATTGCCTTTGTATGTTGTTTTCTGAAAAAAAAAAAAAAAAAAAAAAACAACTTTCTCTTGGGACCAAATCTCATTCCCAAAATAACCCATCTTGATTTCAACAAAATTTTCCTTTGTAAAACAGCACTGGAGAAAAATTTTACAAGACAGAATAATTCAAAAGTTGTAAGAAGGAGGGCGAGGGAATCCCTCAGGTGTAAATATTGCCACAGGGGAGACAGAATGCAGTGTGTGAACTTATCTTGTTCACAGTTTAAAAAACATTTTTGCGTATCTTTCATTATTTAAACAGTCTGTTACAAAGTAGATGAAACACAATAAATCCATCAGAAAGCTGTTCAAAGGAACACTATCAAATGTAAAGGCACTGGGTTCAAACCTGTCTTTGGTTAGTGCTTGGCTGTGGGTCTTTGACATTTGCATGCTGGAATGATTTGAAGAGAAACAAAATTCTCTTAGGCCCCTTTGTAGACTCTTGACTTTGCTCACTAGTGAGGAGAGTCACTAGAAAGATGGAAAGGAGATGATCCTAAAGAGCAAATAATCTTCTTGCCATTGCAAGATAAACCCTTTGCAGGACAGTTCCTGAGCAGGATGAGAAAACCCCCCATGGAACCACAACACGCTGCTCCAGAGTGGAAACCCTGCAGTGTAATACCAAATTGCCCCAGTACCTAAGGCGACTTATAGAGGAGAACCCAAAATTAGTCTTCCCAAAAAGCCTACCTTAACTTCTCCTAGCAAGCTCATACTACACACCTTTATTAGCTCACTATTCCCAAACTAAGGGGAGTTCAGAAATGCAAGCACTGCCAGGCATTCAGAGTAGAGGAGGCTGAATTTTTTCAGGTGGGAGGGACCTGCAGTGGCCATCGTGCCCAACCTCCTGACCAGTTCAGGGCTGGCCGAGTTAAGGCACCTCATTAAGGGCACTGCCTTCAGACCCTTACACAGACACACAGCAGCACTAAAACAGAGCATCTACAGTGCAGATACACTGCAGATTCTGACTAGAACACTGCTTTCTGAGCAACAATAAGCCTTTTCAACCTCGAATTTCAGCGGGTAGGTAATAGCACTTAATCTGCAGTAGCAAAGCTGACACTGATTATAAAATGATACATATCTAATGTTCATTTTATTTCTTATTACAGTCTGTTTAAAATTAAATTTTCTCCTAGAAACTAAATTACTCTAAGAACTTTCTCCTTGGACTACACTTTTGGATCTGGAATTGCTGTGAAATATTATGCAATTCATATTTAAACTCATTTATCAGAAGCCACTCTTGCCTCCCTAGGACTGGGAGAGGCTAGGGGCAAGGAGTCTGTTTGTTCCTTATTCCTGATGCTGAGCCAAGCCTTGCTCTGTCAATGCTTCCTGGGCTGGGAAATGAGAATCCCTGCTTTATTCAAAAAGACATACTCGCAGGCAATACTTGACTTTGAACCCAGATAAACAAAAATTCAGAGATCTCAAGCAGTGACTTTGTGGCATTCGTATCTTCACAAATTTACTAAATGTATGATGTTCTGCACCAAAATAGCACAAGGACAAAATGCTCAAGACATGCATTCCTTTCATTTTTAATATATTTCCTGAGCGACAGAGATTGCAGCTGCTGCTTCCACATCTTCTAGGGCTGCACAGAGGGGATCTTCAAGGAGGGAAAGTTAACACAGCTATGGCAGTTTAAATAAAAAAGGATTAATCTTCCCCCTAGATGCATGGAAGCTGCACCTGGAATTTTAATACTGATCAAAACATTTGCCAAGTGCCACACAGCCCTTCTGAAGCTCTCCAAGGGAATATTTACCATCAGTCAGACTCCTAAGGAAAACAGCATTTTCCATCACTGGAAGGCGTGTTCTGTTTTTCTAATTTCATAGGGCAACCCAGTCCCCAGTCCCAGTGTTATCAATTCAATTATGCCAAGAGCTGCCCACAGTAAATCTGCCAAAAAAGCTTTGAACAAAGAATAAACCAAAAAATCAGCAGACCTGAACATGTTTTTTTTTAAGCTAAGACTTCAACAGATTAAACTAAATCAACTTCTTATCAGTCAAATTGCCCCAAGGTCTTAATATCTTTCTAGTTCAAAGGGTCTGGACAGAAAAATAGCTGAATTCAATAGTTTGACTGAATAGCAGGGGTTATATATAGATATATGTAAAGCACTAAACCATCCCATCTCCTTTTATTAGTTTGCTGTTCCAATGCTTAAATGTGAATCAAGTAAACTTTGCTTGTTACTTACTGTAACAGCATATGGCCAAATTGATTTACAATAAACCACTTCCCATCCTACTTCCCAAAAACTTGGCAAAATCTCAGAACTGCATAAAATTCTTCATCCTGCACTGGTTTCAAGCTAGACTAATGAAGTGGTGTCTGATTTATACCACCAGACAGCTCCGAGCATGCACCACAGATGCATCAGTTTATCAAAAGACATTGTCAAATTAAGAAAAGCAGTTCCTGCAAACTCTTACACATCCTCTGCTCAAGCCAGGCTTACAGAGTCTGATCCACTGGAATCAGCAATTTGTGTGATTTCCTACAAACACTATGGCACTCCAACAAACTCACAGCTACTGCCATAAATAAACACAACTTTGTCAGCTGGACACGGTGCTGGAGCCAGTGAGGAGAGCTTTGCTTTGCTGTGCCAAGGGCTGGATTTCCACTCCTGGCATTTCACTGTGCTCAGAGGCACAGCTGACCCTGCCTGTGCCCCCAGCCCTGCTCTGCCAGCGCTGCCTCCCCACTTGGTCTGACCCTCACCAGGGGAGGCTGGAACCTCTGGGAATCTTTAAAACCAGAGGGTTTTGGGAAAGCTGCAAAAGACAGGCCTCAGAGACAGCAGAACTGTGATTAGAGCTAAGTAAATAAGATTGGTCAGCAGAAAAATTATGTAAGTAGAAAAGTAAGGACAAATAGAACAATGGTCTGTGTATTAATGCTTGTCTAGAATAATTCCCTAAGCTGCAGAAAAGTTTATCTAGCAAGATATTAGGAAGTTTTAAGCTTAATAATGGAGCTCTGTGCATTGTGTTTTAAGGCTCACAAGCAGGTATTGTATTTGAAATAAGCGAGCATTGTTTTAACCAAAGGTATGTGTGCTTATAGTATTTGGATAGAACTACTGTCAATATGCTTTTGCTTTGTGTGATTTGTCAAAAAACTTTTAAAGTAAGTTGTAACATTAAATTCTTGGTCTGCTGCCTGGGATGTGAGCTGCTGGCATCTTCCCATTGTCATAACCATGTCATGTAATGAGACTGATGTTGGAAAATAAAACAGCTCTGTCCTAGCAGTCCCATCGTGTTTGTGATTTGTACATAGCCCCCAGCTGGCGACAGAACCCACACCCACATGGATTTATTTAACCACAGCCCACATGGATTTATTTAACCACAGCCCACATGGATTAACCTGAGCAGGAAGGGGGGTTTTGGACAGGACAGAGGCCGAGGGAGGAGGAGTGGTTGCACTGGGGCGGGCGGAAGGGAAAACGCCGGAGCTCTTTGGGAGCACAGCTCATTTCTCAGCAATCAGAGATGCAGTGCAGCTCCTCTGCACAAGAGGCCTCTGTACCAGCTGCAGAATCCCCCCCTCTGTTTGCTCCAGGAGCTGAACAGCAATTCTGTCCCTTCAATCTAACAAACAAAAAGGCAAGGGGGTAAAGAAGAAGTGCTTAATAGTCTACATACAAAAGACACTTTTATCCTGATCGATGTGATTTCATATCACTGCTTTTGATTTATACAAGCTGATTTTTTTCATTCTCATCATGCATCCTCTTGAGTCACCGATTTAATTAAGATTAGGAAAATGAAAAGGTACTGAGAATTAGTCAGATCTTTGAGACAATATCTGTAACAGTTATTCATTCAGGACTAGCCAGAAAAGATCATGCATATAACACATAATGAGGGGAGAGAGTATGTACCATACCGTCATTTCTAATGTATGGAACAAAATGTAATTTTCTGCTAGGCAAATGTCAAATATGATTAATAATTAATTGTTGTGGAATCCTGTGTGTCCCATTCCTGAGCTTGGTTTGTTCAAGATAGAAACCTCCAGAACCCTTTGGATCATCTGGCTAAGACATAACTAGCATTTCAAATATGTTTCACATTCTTAATGATGACTCCACTCCACAGCTTAAGGTCTCCTTTTCCTTACACATTCTCTAAAGCTTTTTATCTAAACATAAGACTGGCAGTGAAAACAAAGCAACTAAATAAAATTGATCAAAGCTTTTGCAACAACAAGTGACACTGCAGCTCCTGCACTGACTGAGGAATATCACAGCCTTGGTCAGAGCAAGTTGCTCACAATTTTGGAGTCCCTGTGACAGACTCAGAGTGACCAGCCTCAGGAACAAGGAGCGCTGGTAAAGTGTTATGCTCTGATACTTACTGACACTTACAGGCAGAATTTAGCTCACTTAAGTATTGCTCTAAGCAGTAAGACTTCACATACTGACACTTTGCTCAGAAGGGTTACTTTTGTGCCTCCCTCCCCTCACATTATTATTCACAGATTCTAATTTAGATTAGAAAGAACAAAAGATAGCAAATGTTTGCAAGTCTGCTCAATTAGGGTGCAATAATTCTACATCATCATTCATTTTCATGCATTTTTTTAGTAAAGGGAGGGAAGACTATGAAACAGCAAGTGTTCATTAAAATTGCCCTTTTGAAATTTTTCCTTTGGACATGTGGTTTGTGGCCCAGCTTTTCCTCCGTGGCAGAGGCTGAGGGCACTAAGGGCTGCCTGAGCTGGTGCTCAGGACAAGAGGGACAGGGCAGAGGCTGCCCCAGCAGCAGTGGGAGTGGGTAGGGAGGCTCAAGGCACCTGTAAATTCTCCCAGCAACACACCCACAGCACAGGGCAGGACAGAAGAGCACAGTCATAAACCTGAAAATTGCTGTTTCCTGTCTTGCAGATACAGCTCCCTTCTGCTTTCTCCCCACTGGGAAGGGGATGGCTTTTCTGTTAAGTGCTGAGCTTGCTGAGGCCATTCCCACAGAAACTCCAAAGTGTGTGTGTAACCTCCTCAGGGCAATGTCTAGACCAGGAAAGCAAAGCTCACTTACACTCCCCAGCACCTATTGTCCTGCCCAATGCATGCACAGCAGTGGCAGACACAGGCTGCTGGTATAGATCCTTCACCTCCTGCCATTTCTTAAATCCTTCCATGCTATAGAGACAAAGATGTTGCCTCTAACACGGGGAAATAAAAGTTACTTAACGCAAGATCAAGCACAGCCAAAGAGAGGAACAGGAAAAGCACCATAAAACACTGTTGAAGAAGAAATTGTAGAAAAACTCAGAAAAGAAACCCAGAGCACTGAAGAAACCATAATGTATTATGAAGGCTCTGAGAAGTCCTTATGACAACCTTTCAGTTGTGCAGGGAGATGGGAGATGCTCCATCCCATCCACAGGATGGGGTTGGACAGGGCTCTGAGCAACCCCATCTTGTTAAAATCCAAGGGGCTAAACTAACTTAAATATTGAAGATCAAAAGCTATAACTGAAGGACCATGAAGTTTAACAAGAGTACTGAAGTTAATTGTAGCAAACAGCCTGTTGAGGGCTTAGGATAATGACAACTGATCAGTAGGCATGAATGGGCATAGATCTGTATAAGAACACAACAAATTAGTGTAATACAAACATAAAAATATAGATCCCTACAGTTTTTTAAAAATACACTCACAAATATTTATTTTGCACAATCTGTAGCGATTTTACATCAAATTACTCATAAGCATGTTTTCATACTACAGTGCCTCTTACTGCTATTTCCTCGCTCTGCTTCTCATTCCACACCCATAACAGAAAGAGCATAAAAGGGAATTAAAATTCACAGCACACATTTGAGATACTGCATAATCTGAGTTGCAAACCCACAAGTGAGTCACGAAAGACATCCCAAACCACTTGGCAGCAAACTGCAAAAGCCTAACCTCCAGCCAACACAGATTTGTTAACATGGGTTTTTAAGCATGATGATACCACACGTGCATTACTAGCAGGTTAGAGATGTTTAAATCCTTCTTGAAGTACCAAAGAGAAATACCCTCAGGAAAAATAATTATTTAATCAGAGCAGGCCGCTTAGCTGTACATTTAAATCTGAAAAATCAGTGTCTTGCAGGGGATTTTTATAAACAAAGGGAAAGGGCACTCAGCAAGCTGCCATGAAGAGAAATGCTCTTGTTCAGCAGGAACTGAACAGAACAGGCCCTTTGCACTGTGCAGCATTGCTGTGTGCTCCTGGGAAGGAGCTGCTCAAGTAATTTAAAGTCTAATATTTTCTTCTTAATCTAGAATGTTCTGTAATAACTTTCTAGACATGAATTACAACGAGGCTTTGTAATCTACCTACTCACACAAAAAGAAATCATCTTCTAACCTTGCATACCACAAATATTCCTCACTAAGTATAGGATAGTGAGAGGATATATTCCTGACAGTGAGATCAGCAGTATTTTCCCAGGAATACAATTCAAATTGAGAAATTGTAAATCCTCTGTAGAGGAATAATTAAAGTATCAAACCCAAATCTGTAACCTTAAGGATTGTAGCAAACCCATGTGCTCTGTGGTTACAGCAGAAACTTTAATTCATAGCAAACGTTGAAAAGCAAATATTTTTGAATTATCATGTTTGAAACTTGCCTTCAAAGAAATATGGTGAATAAATATGAATGATATAAATTAAGTGTACTTTCCTTTCAATTTAATCTCAGATGCTCTGAAGTTATATATTAGCAGGTAAAAGCTGCTTATTCTGGGGTTCAGTAGTAATAGTTCAATATGACAGACAGTCCCCTATACAAAATGAGTCTCTGTGCCTTGGGGAAGATTATTTCTCTGTATTGTAATGCTACATTGTGCTAAGCCCCCCTCACTGCTGTTAATAATGCCAGAAAATGTTTCACCTTCACACATCAAAGTGTGCCAGTTTAGGATATCAGGAGCTCTGAACTCTCCAGAGAAGAAAGCAAATAAATATTAAAACTTAGAAATTAAATGGAAATATCTGAAAAAAACTGACAGAGAAGAGCAATTCTTATGAACACACAGATGAACAAAAGAAAACAGTGATCAGAGTCTGCAGGCATGTTAAACTATCTGCTAAGTATCTTCAGGAGCCTTTTATATTTTTACCAACACGGGGAACATAATTAGAAAAAAGTGTTTCACAAATATTTAGGCAAGTTAAGATCCAAGATTGATGTCCACAACCTTGAGTATTTGCTCTTGTCCCCACGTGCTGAGGATTTGTTTGCGGCGCACAGTTCGATCGGGGCAGCGCTCTGCTCACGGAGGAGAAGAATCCCAGCAGGGACAGCACAGCTCAGTGCAGACACCAGTCAAGCTCATCAGTGGGCAGAGTAATTCTGGGACATTTCTGAGCATGTAATTCACACCTACTCGTGAGGGATCAGATCCTGAGCTTGGTAAAACTCCAATTAAATAAGCAGGGGTGCATCAGTGGAATTTCTCTCTTGCTCAGCATTCAGACACATTTTTTTCATGTTTCTGTGCTGCTCAGGAACCCCTCAGAGCAAAGAGGTCTGACACCAACTTAGCAACACTGAACAAAACCAGCCAGTCCATAGCTCAAGGGTTGGCTTACAGCAGAGCCTCTGAAACTCAGCACCTCCTTTGCCTGCCCAGGGTAATATCACCTGTAGCCAGCCAGGCTTCCTCAGCAGGAAATTTATTTTGTAATGACAAAGACAAATAATTAAAGATACTTTATATTATAGAAATATATTTATATTTCCCATTAATTCCTTTCTCTTTAATTAATATATTTATATCTCCCTTCAATTTCTTTGGGGAACTCACCACTCCAAGTTCAAATTGGTTCTCAGTCAGGCTCTACAAAATAATCTCTTGCTTGCACTTCACAAGCTTTATTGCCAATGCCATGGGTTTTGGATTATTCACAAAATCCTTCTGCAGTTATCATTTCTATTAATCAAGTTGTACTGGCTGAAGGCCTTTCTGAAGCCTACTGCTCCCAAGATGTCCTTTTTTAAGCTTGGCAACCACATGCATTTGTCCAACACAATTACTTTTCCCCAGGATTTCCAAATTTCTCCTTTACAAAATATTTTCCATGCTCAGCCTAGGGTTTCAGAAGAAATACTTTTTTCTATTCTATTTAAAAGTAATATTTGGTGATCCTCTAAGCAAGTGCTTTGATGTGTCTCTGGCTTTTATTTTGGCTGAAGGCCCAGGCTCAGAAAGAAAGCCTTGCAGGCAATCTACCATAGCAAACACCCCAGGAGAAGAGGAGAAGGGTTTAGTGGAAGTGGCAACCCGAGCAGCTGCACACACAGGCCATTTAATGCTTCTGCAGACAGTTCAGATGCTGCTCTCCCAAGGCACAGCAGGAACAGGAGGCTCTTGTCACACCTCAGGGAGGGACACAGCCAAGGTTACCCACTGCAGGTAAGGTTCTACTGGCCTTCCTGAAAAATGCTGTGCCCTGGAATTGGGTTTACACTAATACCAAATTTAAACAACAATTTTTTTTGTATTTATAGCATTTTTAATAAATCTGTAAAAGAGAGCAATACAGTACCAACAGGGGAAAAGAGGAACCACTTGAATATGTACAGGGAAATGGGCATATGGCTTGTCAAACAATCCAGCACTCAAAGGATCCAGGTGTCAGGAAATGAAGACTCCAGCCACCAGCCAGCCACAGAACCATGAGTGTGCATAACCATGCAGAAATCTCTTAATTCTGAATGACACTTCTATCACAAAAAGCCCCGTGTGTTTTTATAGCATTGTGTACACTAGACAGCGGGGGGAAAATGGAACAGACAGCTATTAAAAGCGTCCTTGGAACCATCATAAATACCCATTTTCATTTTTGGCTTAAAATTTCTCAAGCTCCATTATCAAGAGGTGATTTATCATCTTTCATTTTTCACATTATCTGTAAATAGGTTATTCCCACTAGCGTTGCTGTAAGAAACATTTGTCACAGCTGTAAGAGGAGGGAGCCTGGCTAATTTCTGGATCCAGAAACCAAGATGAATAGCCTTTCTTCCCCTGCAAACAGCTCTGAACATCAGTCAAACTCTTTCTTCTGTATTTTCAAATCTTACAAGTACATTCAACCTCATTCTTCTCTTCATATTCTTACATTTAAAATGATCTGTGACACTACATTTGTTACTAATTATGATGTAAGCTTGTAGAAAAGCAACTTTTTTAAACAAGGGTAGTAAAATATGGAAGCATGTGAAAAAAAAATACTAGAAGAGACAAGGCCCATTGTTAGAATATCAAATAATTACCATTTCCTAATAATGTTTGTCAACTACCAGTTTAACTCCATTAACCCCCTCTTCTTCTTTCTAGCTGATTAACCTTCCAGTGTGCAGAGATGTATTCTGGCCTGCCTGGACTACAAACCTGTTCTAAAAGAGAACCTTCCCCAAATGTCACTGGGTCCCTGCTCAGCTGAAGGCACCTATTTGTATCACCCTGCATCACACAGTGAAGGATGAACGCTATATTAGGACATCAGGACAAGACCTTACTACTGATAAGAGCCCTGCTTAGTACTGTTTTTAAAAAATCTGAGAAATACTCAGTGATTTGATAATCTACTGAGTGTCAAACCTTCATTGAACACTGAAAAACTGAACACTGGACAGAAAGAAGTGATTAAAATGATCCTTTTCAAGGCTCAGCCTACTGCTAATTGGTCACGACCATCCTGCAGAACTTCATTTGTGACACCAGCAGAACAGAAATTAAAATGCTACTTTAATAACCTGAAAGAACTTTGCCACTAAAAGACTGAATCATTTCTTTAATATTAAACAGTACATTTACTCTGCAAATGATGGACCAGTATTTCATTGGAATGCAGAGTTTTTAGCCAGCCAAGACTCTTCCTTATTAAAAAAGAACAGAAATCACTGTGAGCTGAATCCCACAGTCCTTTTCCCTACAAAGCTCTCTTTGAGGTCAATAGAAAATTTGGCTATTAAAGAATGTTGAGCTCTGACCCTGGAATAACACAGCACAAATCATATTCAGTCTTGAAAATAACCTCCAATCGTAGGTCTGGAAAGATTTCTAAACAGGAGAAACAGGACATCCTTCTTCTAATATTCTTTACTAAAATTCTCAATCCCAAAAAGGTTACAACTTAGTCTGCCAAACTATTTGAGCCTCCCCATTCAGTGGCCTTTATTGTTTACTGCACACATTTCTTCTTTCAGGGTACAAAAGAGGTAACAAAGACCATTAATTAAATCACTTGAGAGTGAAGCAGCATTTTGCATTAGACACATCAAGCACAATAAGAAGGAATATTGTCAGTAAGCTTACTGTTCTTTGCCAAACTGCAGCAGCCATGGGTGATGATGGACAAGGAGAGAATGTAAACCAAACATTTTGCTTTTATTCTGTGGGATATTTTAGGTGAGCAATGTCTAAAACCAGAGTGACAAAAGCTCAAAGGAAAAATTGATATAGCTGCAATTTTCTGACAGAGAAGATCTAGTGGTCAGTATTCACAAAAACATTTCATTCTATCAATAACATGTTCAAAAATATTACTTTAAAAACTCCTGTCATGCTTTCCAACTATTTTTGTCTACCAATTTTCTATATCTATTTAAATAGAAGACTCCAAGTCTTGCACAGCTACAACTCTACTTGACCACAATAATCATTGTGTGTAGATCATTGTTTGGAAACATTAAACCTCAGATCAAACAACCACTATATTTCACATTCAACTTGTCTTTGGTCTTTTTTTTCTTTTCCTAAATAGATTTTCATTTTATGTCTCTCCTTCACTTTGATAGCTTTGGAAAACTTTCCCATGGTCTCAGACTACTTTCATTTTGCTCAAAATAACTTTTACTTAACATGATATGATAGAGATATTTAACAACTCACTCTCTTCTAACAGCTAGTTATAGGTGAATAATCTTGGTCCTATTAGGTCTGAGGAGTCTCTGAGCTCCTCAGTCAATCCTTTCTAGACACCTAACCAGGGGAATTCATGAAAGAAATGCCTGAAATGAGACAAAAATTGACCAGAATATTTTATGTTTCAGTCAGATCCAAGTCGCTCACTTTCAGTTTAGCCAAAGATCAAGGACAGAAAATACCAGAGCAGTCTCCTGTCCTGGCTGGAGATGTGTTGTAACCCAGCAGAGCAGCCCTGGCAGGGCTGCAGGGAAATGCCACTCATGTTACAGTAAAATAACCCCCAGCCTGTGCCCCTGTGCTTTGCTCCATCAGTCTCCAGCCCTGGAGCTGGGGTTCCATTGAGAACCCCTTTGCCTTCCCACAGGGAGAGAGAGGGGTTTTATTATCCTTTCCTCAGCATGAAGGTATGATTATACATCACAGATGTAAAAGAATTCCATACTCATTCAGATAGGATGGTTAATCAGGGGTGAAATACGTCTTTGCCTCCTCCTTTCTTTCTGAAACACATTTTTCCCCAAAAATCACAGCCTCACATTGGAGTTTTCCCTTAGACAATTCAAGAGGCTCAACCTTGGTGCTGCTCCCTCAGCAGGTGGATGTACTCTGACATTGAATTCCCTTCCTTTGCCCTGGCAGAGCCAGATGCAGCCCCATAATGGCCCTCCTGGGCTGCAGCCCTGCCTGGAAGGGACACCCAGGGCGCAGCTGCTGCTGCTGTCCCCACGGGCAGCACCTCACACCCAGAGGGAACACTCCACCACAAGCACTGACAAGGATTCAAAAGCAAGCTGGGTTTTTTTCCAGGTGCGTGACTTTTACTTCTTCCTACCCTGCAGCCATTTGAGACCTTGAGAAAAAATACTCTGAAAAAATAAAACCTTCAACTGTACACTTAAATGTCAACTTTACCTCTTGCATTGATTGTAACCCATTAGGGTAAATTAGGAGTAACTCAAGGGGTAAATTACTGCATGAAAAATACAAGGAAGACACTACTGATCTCATATGACTTGTGCTGACTAAGCAATGAGTTATGATGCTTTGAAGACTGACAATTAAATGAGAATAACATTGTTTCTGGAACAAAACAATATGTAAATTTAGATACATTCTACTTTTTCCTGCCTCTGTCAGCATTTTGTTCTGATATTTGCAAGACACTGAAAATAAAAAGTGATTTTTTGGGGGGAAAATCCAAAAACTGTGGACTTGTATCTTAAATTGAATGACCTGTGATAACATGGGCATATGAATATGAAATTAAGCTACCTCAAGACCCCAACTGCTTACCAAGAGTGCAGGAAAATCCTCAGAAAAGTGTAGTGTGAACATTTTTCAATTAGTTGTAAACCAGGATAGAATTTAAGAAACTGCCCAAGTTATTTCCTTAAACAAGGCCACCCTTAAGTCCAAATGTAGGGCCTACTCTGGTGGTTGGTGAGCTGTGTGGCTCTGTCCTGAATGCAGCCCTGAACTCCTACCTGTGCAGGTGTGTCTCTTTACACTGACAGTGAAACACTTGTTTTAGCAATCTACATGGTTGCACCAGGCTGCAGAATGGAAAGATTCCAAATTTCATCCTCAAGAGGGAAGAGATTTGTTTTTCTTGGAAAATATTTTGATTCTACAGAACCATCCTGAGGTCTGACATCAGCTGAAAGGTTTAAAGGCAAGATTGAAGTTTAACAGTAGGTGTGTAGCCCAGTTTTATCTTTTCAGCAATAAAATTTTAACTACTGTGCTGCACAATCATCAAACTGGTATCCATATTGCCACCCAGTATGGGCACATTAACAGCAGAGAGAGAGCAAAACATTCAATATGAATTACACACAAAAGATAATAAACAAATGGGCTCTTCCTTTCTCTGCTTTGCCTCTTTCCTCTCCTCAGCCTGCACTCCAAGCTTCACTTTTCCACAAGGACACTCAGCAGAACTTTGGAGATGCCAGTGGCACCCACATGGGCACTCATGGGGTGAGGTGGAGCTGGAGGATGCTGCTGGTGGCCCATGGCTGCCAAGCCCTCCACTCCTGCCCCAGGGAGCTGCACAGAGCTGCCTTCAGACCCTTCAGGCACCCCTGGGATACCAGAACCAGCACAAGGGCCCCAAACACTTTCAGCAGTGAGTGCCCAGTTACACCAGGAATAAACCTGTTCACTTCTTTGTGCTTTTCAAGATAAATGCAACTCTTATTGTAGAATATTGAATATAAGCAGTTGAAAACTCATGCTACTCATATTAGGCAAAAGCATTTACACTCAGTCAATCTGAGTGTAAATAAGACTTTCAAATATTTTTATGGGGCAGAATGCACTGCACTGCCATGATAATTTATGCATTTGTTGACTTTGATTTTAAGTGTTGAGCCATAACACCACAGCTCTGTGCTTGCCATAATTTCCTACTCCTCCTTCAGCCACTTCTATAAAGAATTTTATTGACTATATCAGCAAGAAATAATCTCCATTCTAATACCCACTTCTACATTCAAGAGTAGTTATATCTCAGCTCCTACTACTTCTGGTCCCCATGTTAGCCCCTCCTGCCCTCCACCAGGAAGGGTGCAGGACCAGGGGGCTGTGCACAGAACTAACACAGAACCAGCACAGCCAGGACTGCCTGCAGAGCCAAAGCAGCTGCAGATTCTCTGGGCTGCCCCAAGGGCGAGCCTCATGCTGTGCTTGGAAGGGGCTGTACCAGGGCCAATAAACTTCTGACAGCCTGGGGAGGGTGTCTGGGCTATGGGGAACCTGCAAGTCACAAATATTCAGAGGCCACTGAGCACCACATCCATCAGTGGTCATCCTAAAGAGGAGAGATTATGAACCCTCCTGCTATACTCAATAGAAGCCAGCTCAGCAAACAGGGTGTGCTTCAGACATTGCTGTACTTATATTAATTGGAATTAAATGTTACATATATGAAAAGTCATGAGGTAACCTTACAGCCAAAAAAACCATTTCTGTGCTGCACATGGTCTCTTACACTTTGGTCTTCATAATATTTGCTTACCTATCTAATTAAACAAAAAAATAAATTCTACTGAAGTCACTGATTTGATATGGATTAGTTCAAAGAACTAAACTTACTCCAAATTCAAGAAGGGGAGAACTTAAGTGCATTCAACATGCAGAAGTTTTAAACGCTGTCAAGAATGATTTAGGTGCTCAGGAACCTGATTTCAGAAACCTATTTGTCTCCTGACACCTAAGCAAGCTAAGCTGCTTTTGGAAATAGAACTGTGTCAGCCTGACAGTTTTGACAATGCTACTCTCTGGCTTCTCCCAGCATCTCATTCCTCCTTGTCCTTTCAGAAACTTCACAACACTAAAATCCAAAGAGAACAGAGACTTCAGCAACTGATAATATATTCACCAAATGCTGCAACAGTGTATGAGACCAACTAACTACCCCAGAATTGTCAGGCAAGTAGCCCATAAATCATGCAGACAACTGGCTGCAGCTGTTCAACAGACATGAAAAGGAATTCATTGCTTAAAGAATAGTTAGCAGAGTCTTACAGGACTGTTAAGAGTAAAGGCATTACTTTTCCTGCCAGATTCTGCTTCATTATTATTTTAGAATTCAAGTTAAATTATTTTAGAATGAAATAATTAATCTCAGTTCTTAGCAAAATATTCAGAGGATGAAAAGGTTTGTTGGCAGGATCACAGACACATCTCCTGAATATTCCTGCCACCTTCAGCAACCAAACACCCTCAGAACACAGAGAGTTGCTCAAAAGGAAGCTCCTCATTCTATTCACTGCTGAATATTATTTGTAAGTCACTTCTGAAGTAACCTCCTCTTGCAAATTTACACCACACAAAGCTCTTCCATATGGGATACTGTTTGCTTCCTAAAGACAACAGGTCACACTTTAAAATACCACCTTTTCTGGGAAACATTCTCAGCCAAAAACATCCAGGAATTCCAAATATGAGCTGAAATAAAATTTAGGGGCATGAGAAGGATGCACAGGAAAGCCTGGTGGTCCCTGCCATTGTATTTCCTTCTTCTGAGGACAGAGAAGAAAGGCAGTGCACACCTGAAATCCAAACAGGCATCAGGAAACATCCCTTTGCTGGCAATCCAATAAAAAGCTTTCACTTCTCACATTTCATTGAAATATTAAGATCTAATCAAGTTAACTCCCCAAAAACTTAATGAAAGAAACATTTTTGTTGTTGTCAGTTATAAGTCCTGGTTGTTTTTTCCCCCCCTCAAAGATCCCTGCATTATCATCTACCATATAAAAACACTCAGTGATCAAAATACAATAAATTAAATGCTGTCAGGATCCAGAATTAGTGGAGAAAACAAGGCAGGAGAGGTATAATTAAACAAAAAAAAACCACTTTACAGTAGAATGGACTGCATTTGGTGACCTCTAGCTTCTCTATAACAAAACCCAATAAGGTACTACATGAGTTAATTAAAAGTACACTGTCCAGAGTGAGCAAAACTCCAGAACAATGCTACAGGCTATTAAATGAAATGATGATTCTGAATTGTAATTGCTTTATAGACCACTGAATTCCTTCTGTGGAGAGAAAAGATTTACTAATGATATCAAACATCTCCTGTGATAAAAGGTTAATTATTAAAAGGTTTTATCTCTGAAGGCAGAGTCTGTTTCTGTGGTTATGTTGCTTCTATTTTTTCCCTAAGTTATTAAGAACAACCACCACCAACCCTACCCTCACTTAAACCCCCTTCAAATATTTTATGCACTTTTAGCCACCTTAATGTGAGGTAGTTCTCTGTGGTCTCAATTCAGGAAAGCAGGTAACTGTATCTTAAGTGCCACAGGGACAAATGCTCAGCTGATAATATATCACATTTATGGAGCTTCAGCATCCACCTCACTGGGACTTAAATCCTTTCTCAGTACATTGCTAAACCAGGTTATTAAAAAGAAATTACAAAAAAAAAACCCTATTCCTGAAACTCTCATGGAGTATTGACAAACCAGAAATGAATACTTGTATGTGGAATTTCATTCTCCTTATTCTTATGCAATATGAATGTTCTGTAGTGCATGTAAGTGTTATTGTGCAGCAACAATTTTTTTCAGTCCAAGGTAATGCAGAGCTTCCTAAAAGATCATTAAAGGTCCTTGTGGTTAGGCATTCATTTAGTTGGTGATCTCATTTTGTAGCCAAAGCCATTAGGACAATATAAAACTGGTTTCAGGAAAGCACATTGGTTAATTATAAAGCAATCTAAAGCAAACCAAAATGAGAATATTTGATTTATTTTAAATGTTTATAGATATTTTAATACTGTGGTTCTATAACTTGGTATCTTGTCTGGGGGAAATGACAATATTTTATAGGAATAGTAATATGGGGTTTAGAGTTCTTGCTTTCCTTTTAAGCAATTTTCTAATAATTCACTTCCAGCTTCTCCTGACAAGAACTGGTCCAAGCTAAATGCCTGATTCTGCACAAGTCAATACCAGCAACCTTCATTAGGTGCAATATGAAGGTCACAAAAACTTGTGAACAAGAAGAAATCATAGTTTTACAGCAGCTTTCACCAGCTGGTCTGTACACAAGCTGCTCCCACAAGCTCAGGGTGCAAAGCCCAGCTCAAACCTTTCTTAAAAACACACCAACATGACAACCTCCCCAGCTGCCTGCACTGTTTCTTTCTGCTGTTTATCCATCTTGTCTGCTTTTCTTGCATTCTCACCACACCTTTTAGCCAGCATTAGCTGGCTAATGAATGAGGATTCTGTGTTTTTCAGCTGCATGTAAAAGTGGGGCTCAACCTGTTTGCAATCAGTGTAAATGTTAAATAAATCATAAATGTGTTCATACTGCAGCACAAACTGGATGCGTCTCATTCACAACACGAACACAATGATCTTTGCAGAAGAAAATCTCCTTAGGCTTTGCATTTAAATAGATCCTACCACAGTGGGGTCCTGGGATAAAGCTGGGGCTCCTCTGCTCAGGCTTAACAATGAAAAATCAATTTCACTGGCTTCTGTCAGTGTTCTGGGACAGCTCCTGGGCTCCTGCTTTAATGTGCACAGGCACCAGCTCCAGTGACACACAACTGCTGATTGCATCTTCAGCTGTGAGATCTCACCAGCCTGCAATAGCTGCTTATTTCTTGTTGCTGCATTTCCTGTGCAACTTGAGGCCTTCCCTCATTCACAGGCATTCATTACACTCATCAGAAAGTTTATTCCTATCTCAGACAAGACCAAGCATATCTAAAGAGATATCACAGGCTCCACAGTAGATTCATTTCAAGTCAGGTTTGACATATTCATTCCTACTGCTTCATATATTGCTAGTGGATAGCTTATAGCTTTTTTCTTTAATGTTCAGTTCTGCAGGCAAACAAATTTCTGCCTGAGGCACTTAAGTAAACTAGAAGGAGCTCCAGCATGCCCCCAGTCTGCAACTGCCATGAAAAGTTTCATAATATCTTTCTCAAAGTCTTTTTCATAGCAAGAATTATCAATTCTTCCTTGGCTTTATCCACTGCTTCTAAAAACAAGTGCCCCAGATCCAGGATATATTATGCAGATTTTGTCAAAGACATCCAAGGTCAACAGGGATTTTGTTTGGTTGGTTTGGGTTTTTTTTTTGTTTTAAGTTTTTTAGGGGCTTTTTTTGTTTGCATTGTTATTGTTTGGGGGTTGGGGGTGATGGGGTTTTTTTGTGGTAATAGTGTTTTGGTAGGGTTTTTAAATTACTTAGATTTTATTAAAAATTGGGGAAGATGGGAAACTTGAGGCTCTGAATTCAACCAAGTGATTGTGACTGTAGCTGCTCCTTTTGCTTGAGGCTCCCAATAACACAGCCCTACACCCACTGTTGTCTACTGCAGCAATCTCTGGGATTTTAGTGTAAGGGAAACAATCTAAACCTATTTGGGTGTGTGCTTGGTGGTCCTGCTTTTATCACAGGGAGATCACTTTCCCAAATTAATTATAGCAGAGAGGATTCCTGCAGCTTGTTACTATAGCAATGGCTGCAGAAGAGCTGACATTCTTCGCACAGGCAGTGCTGATCCTCCCATGGCAGGCCTGGCTCCCAGCTCAGGCTCTTCATGGGGAGGCCTCTGCTCCCCAATATTCCTGAGCAGTGACATTTTGCCATGCTCCCTTTCTGCATTCCCCACAGGGCTGGAAACAATCCTTTGGCCCAGAGGTCTGAGGCAAGGGGAACTTGCTTTACCCTGCTCCATCCCACAAAGCAGTTCTTGGGAAACTTGCAATTGGCAGCTGCCTTAGGAAACTAAGTTTGGGTTAGTTTTTCTTCTCTTTTTGTCCTCCACAGATCAGCACACTTGGCTTTTATTTAGACAGAAACCAAAGCAAGGTCACAGGGAAGGTGGACAACAGCAAAAATATGCTGAATGAGAGGTAGTGTGCACTACAGCTGTGAGGAAAAAAGAGGGAAGTAGGAAGGGAAACTAAGGGCAAAGTTTTCTCCTCATTTATCAGATCCGAACATATATATCCAAATTAAGTCTTTTCATGCAAATTACTTATAAATACATTTTGGACCCCTGAAAGCCAGTATTGTCATATTTACATCGATATTTTTATGCTGTGGATGAATACATGTACTTAATGTCACTAGATCTGTAAAGAGGAAATGCATTCCTTCATCTCAGACTGCAGAAAAGGTGCAAAATGTGAAGCCAGTACTGTACAGCCCTGGAATAGCTTGGAATAGCCACTGACAGTACCTTTTTAAACCCATCCATTTTTTACACCACACGTGCTATGAACATGCATTTCTACCACTGCATAATGAAGATTCTGACTTTTTCCACGGCCTTCTATAGTCTTTACAACTTTTTCAGTTTAGTCTTTTCAATCAAGTTTCAGAAAACAGTAACAACAAACTTAAGTTCCACATTCCCCCACTCCCCTTGGCTCAGGAAGAGTTCCTGATTTTGTGCTGTAACCAGTCTGGGCTCAGAATCAGCTTTCCTGGCCTCTCTATATTTGCATGGGCAACATGTACCAGCACTTCTCTGCTTTTGTAGTCACTTTCCACACTCACATGACTCCTCAGATCCTCTAATCTTGTTTGAACTGGATTTCCTTCCTCTGGAGTTTCTAGGAGGTGCAAATACATTATTATGTCCAGCCATTGCCTGTCATTGATCAGCCCTGATTTAGCAGGTGTGAAGCCAACTCGGCACAATCTAGTAACTCTGCAAGGGGCAAAAGGGCACAATTTCAATTATAATCCTCATTATTTACTACGATTAAGTGAATTTGTTAACACCAAAGCTCAAGTTGTTTAACATAACTAATTAAGCAAGTAACAGACTGTTCCATCCATTAGCACTGCATTGCTTCTGGAGTTTTAATTTTTTGTTAACTGTTTCTGTAGGAGACTGTTAGCAATTAAAAGCAAAGCAGGGGAACTAAAATCTGGCACCATCTGAAGCATCTGTCATAGGTGAGAACTCAGTACAGGATGTGAACATCTAGCCCAAGCCAAGGCAGTATTTTTCTTTTCCACAAACAACAAAACAAATTAATCATGATATGATGACAGAACATAAATAGTTGCTTTGACATGGTCACTATGTTCTTCTAAGAGACAGGAAGGACAGCAAAACATTTTGTACAGAGGAGGTGAAATGCAATCCCTGCTGTCGTCTCCTGTTGTTCTTGTGGCACATGAATACCTTGGTTCATAGTTCCAAAAGATGTCTAATTCCCTGCTTCAAACAGACATATGGTATTGAATAAAGGAGAAAGGACTCTTTGTTTTATATTATGGATTAGTTAGAATACAAAAGCTTAAATATCCTCAAGCTGAATTGTTGCAGTAAGATAGAAAAATCATAAAGAAAGGCTTCATAAAATCAAGCCTGCTCTCCTAAAATCAGTGGCTGGCCTTGTCAAGCTAGACCTTTGCAAGTTCCCATGTGAAAGCAATCCAGGTGTGAGCAGTTTGCTTACATAACAATCTATTCCTGGGTAAAAAACAACCACCACCTGTATAAACTGGTTTTACACCGTTAGATGGAAAAATGAAAACTATCTCTCACAAACAACTTTTCCTGCATGTACACATCAGGGGTTTGAGTGCCCAATCAATACAGGATAACAACTTGTTAGTAACCAATAAAGTAACTGTCAAGAAAGCTACTGACCAATGAGAGTCACACACGAGGTCTGTAATACTGTATAAAAGTGATTATGTGAATAAAGAATGGGCATTTTACACCATTATTGTATGGAAAATATTATTATTATTTTATTCCCTCACTCAGTGACTGTAAGGTCCAGAGAAACTGATTCCTGCTGGAAGCAGGCACTGAGGCCAAGCCCTGCCCTCCTCCTCCTCACTTGAGGGACACAAGGGCCAGGAGCTGTCCCCAGGTGCTGCTGAGGGAGGCCCAGCTGAGAGCAGGCGAGGAGCTGGGGCAGCTGCTCCTGGTGGCACAGCTCCAGGCAGGCAGGGCAGCTGGGCCAGCCCCAAAGCTGTCTGTCCCCCGAGCTGCTGGCAGCAGGGCACCAGGGAGTGCTTGGGAGTGCTCTGGGAATGCTCCTGCAGGCTCACACACGCTGCCAGCTCTGCAGGGCAGGCACCATCTGCCTCTCCTCGGGATGCAGGGCCCTGCTTTCTCACTGCAGCGAGGCAGCACACAAACATCATCCTTTCAGGAGTGGAAAAGTGCACAGCAGAATAGATGACTCAACTGCAGAGTGACAGGCAGGCAGAGACTTGTTCCCATGCTCTGCACTGCACATTATATTCCCATATATATATGTATATGATGTGTGTGTGCATATATATATACACATATATATATATACACACACACAGCAGGCAGTGACAAGTGTCCTTCAGGACTGCACCTCGCTGTCAGGTTTAGCACATTTTTTGCATTATGGATGTGAAAGTTAAAAACCAACCAACAAACAAACCCAATGAGGTCTCCTCCCCCCAAGTAAAAAAAAAGGCATTAAAAAACCCCATAAACTCCAAAGGCAAAAAGTGACTCCTGTTCAGAATATCTTCCTGCAGCTGCTTGTTTCCCAGGAAGTTTAGTTCATTTTAAAGAGCCACACTAAGTATTCAAACTCTACAAAAGCTATTACAGTCCATCAAGATAGTGCTGCAGAAGAAAATTCTAAACCTAAATGCTACAAAACACAATCACAACAATGAGAAATTTGATAGTTCTTGAATCAAAACCTGATGATGCTTGAGATAAGCACCTGTCCTACCCCTTCTTACACTTTTTGGCTCAGAATTTCTGAGTTTCACTAGTTTGAAATCACTAGTTTGGCAAGTGATTTCATGATAAAACTGCGGACACACAAAGGAAACTACCTACATTCACAGCATATTCATCTTCTTGTACATAGGCAGACACACATTTTTGCAGCAAACCCACCACCTCAGTTCTGCCTTAGACCTTGCCTATAATAAATGGTTGGACTAAATAAGGAGGTCAAGAAAGTTAGAAACAAATAATTCAAATGAGAAAAATCATTAAGTCCTAATTACATCAGGGTTTTGTAGAGTACATGTCGCAGCTGGCAGTTTTTCACTAATATGGCAATGAATGGTCCACATACCACAGCTATGTCTTTCCCACTAATTAATTGTAATTCTAGAAACTGCCTATAAAATATGCTTCCCCTAAGTACCATTAGGTTCTCCAAATGGAGCCATAGCTCTCTTGTGCTAAAGTTGGGGATCTTATGGTGTTTTAAGCACTCAAAGTGCTGAGGGATAAGTGCCCAGACATGACATCCCTGAAGAGTACTCCTATTCCTACCTTCCCCTGATAAGTGCCCAGACATGACATCCCTGAAGAGTACTCCTATTCCTACCTTCCCCTGGTCTACAAATACATATTCTGACACTCTTGTCTTTCCCAGATTTTTTAGAGGCTCCTCTTTCCTTGAAAGTCATTACCTTAATCTCTTCCAGAAATCTCTTCATTTCTACCAGCTCATTGCTGAAAATTTTGGACAGACATTTCCTCTGCTCCTGGCAGAGGAGAAGGGCACAGACCCAAAAATAGCTGAAAGCACACCAAAGCCTGCAGGAATGATTTCATGGCCCATTTTGTCCTTCCATATATATTTAAAAAACCCAAATAACCACAATTGATTTTCCAGACAGAAAGCAGCAGTAAGAGGTGCTGTACCTGGCATCCTGTCTTCTGGTGCTCACCGAGACATCCATACCCAGAGAATTGTGACAGCACTGAGCCAAAGGGCTGCAGAGCACAGCTGCAGTGCCTGCTCTGAGCAGTGCCCCCTCACTGTCCCTCTGGGGACAGGAACTGGGTGCCTCAGGCTGAAAATTTATGCCCTGAAGTGCCATGAACCACTCAGAGGGACAGCAAAACCTTGCAAGAGCACTGGCAAACATTTTGGTGAAGTTCCAGCACAAAAACGAGGTTGCCAACAACTTGCCTTTTATCACCTGTTCATGTTTCATTTTCCTTTTTAGGCTGGGGAGAATCATAAGCTTACTACTTAAAGTCATAAATACTTTATGTTTACTCTCAAAAAATATCAGATAATGGTGAACAAACTAACAAAAAATGATTAATTTTAAAAATCTATTTCAATACCACAATGTTCCCTAACTATAGAGAATGCTGCTATACAATATGTAACAACAAAATTTAATAAATGAAAGAAATGAAATATCTATTTTCTATAGCAAAGCTGCAAAACCTTATCATCTTTTAACTTCATGAAAACCAATTAGAAAAGTACCCTTGAGCTACCATGAACTTCTTTGACATACAAAGAGAACTAAAGAAACCATCAGAAGTATTTCATTGCTTTAATTTACCTAGCTATTGCATGAAATCATACCATTAGGTCATTTTCTATGATATCTTTATCCTACTTGGAGGAACACATGAGAAATGGGATTTTATTCAGTAACTTGGCATTGTCCATCAGTAAAGAAAGATGGTGTGAGCTGACCATACTGCCCCAGATCGATTATCTCATTTAAGCAGTGCAGAAATGTGGATCTATATATATTTTCTGAGTTCTTTAGAAAATATTTCAAGAACCTAACAGCTACTTATGTCTAATTGCAATTACCCAAAATAGTTCCTGAGTTCAGATACATCCTTCAGCACTTTGGCCATGCAATAACCTCAGAAGTGTAATGTGATTAGAAAACATAAACCCAACTGCAACTGAAGCTTAACATGGGGAATGTTGAGCAAAACCACTGATGAGAGGTTCTGCAGAAATACCTTCTTATTAATAAAGGGGGAGAGAGCCCACTTCTTGAATTAGAGAAGGGCTACATGCTTTAGCTTATAGTTCACATAGGCACAAAGATGCAATTTGAATCCTGGTATTTTCATAACCTCTGAATATTTCTTCCCTTTCCTTGTACCAAAAAGGAAATTTCTTCCCAACAATCTAATGAGAAAGTCTTTCACTAAGGCCGAGTTGATTTCTAGCAATTGCTATGGTGACTCCCACCCTATAAATCACTCACAAATACAATCCATTGTCTTATCCTATAAAACTTCAGCTGCACAAATTTTTAACCAAAAGCTGCTTAACTCACTTGTATTATCTTTTGAATTGATACACAATCCTATACCAAGATATTTGCATTTGCTCCTTAAATTCTGTGCCAGAATCAAAGCACCTTGACTCAGTATTTATGCTTATTACAGTACATTAATGGCCATGTTTATACACTGCTTTTTCCTTGTGGGCAAACTGAAGCTTATAAATAACCTAGTTTGGGATTTCCTCTGAGTTCAGCTCAGTGTGTGACAAGGTGTTCCAAAGCCAGGCAACAGTGACCAATTAGAAGTGGTATTCCAGTGGAAGAATAGTGAAATATTAAAAACCTGCCTTACATTTTCTCAAAACATGGACAGCAGAATCACGTTGAATGCTTGATCCTCTGATACCCAGTGATTTGTTGACAAGTAAAGCAACTTGGACTCTTATAATAAACATCAGTAGGGATTCAGAATCACGGCAGAGCTCATAAGCCAGGAGTCAGTTTGCTGCATGAGAGGAGAGCTGGGAAGCTGCAGCGAGGTCAGCCCTGTGCAGCCAGGACAGGCAGAGGAGCTGTGGTGGGTGAGAGCCCCAGCCCAGCTCCCAGGGGTGAGCTCAGGCCAGCTGTGCCCATCTGCCCCCAGCTCCCAGTGACTCACTTCCTCCCATTCCAAACAACAGTTTGCCCACTTATGAGAAAAGTCACATTTTGCTAAGGGAGGAGGGACTCACTGTCACATCCTAAGGCTCCCTCATCCATGCTCACTTTCATTCTTCAACATTAAGCAGGAAAAGAAAGAACTGCTCACTCTGTGTGGGCTTTACTGCACAAAAGCCTCCTCTGCTGCTCAAAGGGAACATTGCCTTCCTTCCTTTTCCATTGCCCAGCCCCATCACCCTCCAGGAATTCTCCTTCAACTCCCCACCTTCTCCTTTATTTTTAAATATAAACCACCACCCCTTTCTCTCAGTTGATTCAATAACTGAATAGGGCCAATTGAAGCCAGTAGTGTCTCTGCTGTGTTGTATTAGTGATTTACAAACCACAAGGAGACAACAATTCATGCTACTACTATGGAGAACAACAGTGGAACACCCTCCTCCTTTGAAAAGCAAAGTGAAATTTTCAGCTGGAAGCTCTTATACTTTCAATGTTCCTTATCTGCCTCCATCCACAGCTGCTGATGACAGCTAAACTCCTGCATCCATCCCAGCAAATTACATGAGTTTAATCAAGTGGCTGTGTGATAGATTTGGTGACAGCAGATTTAGTTACCCTGCTGTGATAAAGGGTTGATCAATGTACTATTATTCTTTCCTTTATTGGCTTTTCTTTCTTCCCAGCAAGTATAATACTACAGTATCACAGACCAAATTTTCTGCACTTGAGAGCATGCCACCAGCTTCTAAATCCAAAGACAATGTTTCCTGCTTCAGTAACAAAGGCATCTGCTGCATCTTAAAAGTCATGGTTTTCTAGCAACGCTTTTCATCTCACAGAACTGAACTGTTACTGCACTGAATTTTGTATTTTGGACACAATTATCTGAAGATTTCTGACTAGCTCAAAGCAACTGTCCTTTTTCAGCAATAGCCAAAGGATTCCTGTTTTATGGTCTCCAAATAAAAAAAAAAAAAAGACAACAAAGCAGCAATTTAAGTTTTTGGTCACATTTACTTTCCAGCCTTGTCCAAGACAGTTCTTAGCCAAGACCAAGGCAGCAATGTGAGCTCCAGCCACTGTACCACCTTTCCCAGCAGATCTGGGGTCAGATAACACAGCCTGGCTCAATCAAACAGCTGATGATTCAAACAGCTTGGGCTGCCTTCTGTAAATGTGTTTGAAACATTCTTCCTGGAGGTTGGAGATTTCCCTCCTGGCAAGGTTTGCTGGCACTGCTGGAAGATCACTTTGTTCTATAGCCCACCTAGAAAATGTGCCCCATGGCTGTAAAAAGCCATCTGACACCTACCAGGACAGGACAGCGTTGCCTGGGCTCCTCCATTTTTGTGTTTTGGAGTTTTGGTTTTTTTCTTTTTTTAAGGTCTTATATCCCAATTCACTTTGGGATATTAGAAGAATTAGAATTTGGAGTAAAAGGGCAGACTTCAAATGAGAGAGAATCTCTGCTGGCTGTAAAACTTGCCCTATCATTCAGTGTGCTGTTATATTTTAAAATGTGTATTAAATTTAACTTTATGCTTAGAAAGTAATTGAAGGATCAAAAAAAGCAAAACTCTCCTTCAAGCTTTTTGCTTTTACTGCCATTTTCTCTCTTACTAAGCAATGTCTTTATCTCATGATGTCATTTCTTTTTGGGCAGTAATTGCAAAAAAATGCAGAGATCATTCATCTACAATAGAAGTTTGTAAGAGGCATTTAACATTGGAACCTACCTTTACATTTTGATTATAAAAGAAAATGACCCATATGGCATAAATAACTTGAAGTGAAATGGGAGTTCATGAATTTATATGTGATAAAGGTAAAAAGACCTACCTCAAGAGGAAATGCTGCAATAATGGTCTTTTAATAGACCTAAGAGGAAAACTAGCTAACTCCTACCAGAGCTGGGGAAATAGAGGGACAAATCCATGAGAAAAGTTGCCAGTGAAACAGAAAAGGATCCAGAGCAAAGTTCATATAATAAAAGTGATCTGTCATCAAATGAAAGTTAAAAGATAAAATTCCTAGTGAGACAGACGTAAGAGGAATAAATTAGAGTACAAATGAAGATATCTTCATTGGTGGATGTTACAATCTTCTGTGTTTAGGCTTAGCAACTGAAAGGGCACAAAACTGTTCACGCAAGGGACTTGGAAAAAAAGAAGAGATAGGTTTGGTTTGTTTTAAAATCAATTAAATAACTTTAGTGTATGCAAAATTTAAATCTCTGTTCATCAAGGTGTTAAAATACCCATTTCTTAAGGAGATGCCCTGTGGCTTCAATTACTAAGTGATAAAAATACTTCTGAACTCATGGTCTGTGTTACTGGTTCTGGAGCCACATACTTCTTTGTTGCAGAC
The DNA here is from genome assembly GCA_039654755.1 of Calcarius lapponicus. Taxonomy (NCBI): domain Eukaryota; kingdom Metazoa; phylum Chordata; class Aves; order Passeriformes; family Fringillidae; genus Calcarius; species Calcarius lapponicus. The sequence goes on along the minus strand of CM077474.1, from coordinate 14,579,971 downwards.
CTAATTCAGGGAAAGAAATTAATTTTTAAATCCAATATTTAAAAATGGTAGTAGTCCTTTCAGTAGTATCCAATATACTACTGAAAGGACTAAAACTTCATTTTTTCTTTCATTAAGTTGAAAATCTCTGTTATTTAAAGTTCTCAATTTTTTTCTCTAATCACTCCAGTCACAAATCAAATCCTCATTTTATAGTAAAGCAAGGAAAAAATTACCACCTTTTGTTGTGGAATTTATATCCATTTTGCTTCATAATAAAATAATGTCTATTTTCTTATTCTCTTTTCTATATTACCTACACAATAGCTTTGGAAGGTGTGAAAAATAATGGGAAAGTAGTAAAAAAAAAAATCAAACAAATTTATGCGCTGGTCAGTCATAACAAGACAGGTGAAAATCCTAACCAGCTTAGTCACTTAAATTTCTCTTGCACACAGCAGAATGTAGATGGCAGAGCAGATGAGCTGCTGGCAGGACAATACAAAGCCAGACATATTGCAGAAAAGAAAGAGTATAGACAGCTCCATGCTCCAATTCTGTTTTGTTCTGATTTTGTACAGAATTACATTCAGTAAATCACTTCCTTAAAGAAAATGTAAGAATTCTCTGTGTTTTGAACTGATACTGCTGTGGTCAGGTTTATAACACAGTTTACCAAAAATATCTTACAAAATAAGGTCCTTCTGATGAAAATTGAATAAATACAACTCCCACACTTCTACATACCAAAAAGGTAGCTGGTTTTCTTGACTAGGTGATCAATTTTAAATTATTCTCTCACATGTAACTGTTAAAGAGCATAGTAATGCTTATTGTTTTGTCATGACGTGCTGAAAAGCTCTTGTTTCAAATTTTCCACTCCTTTTCTCTCCCATTTCTTCCAACAGCCACTCAAACTCCAAAGCAGATTTGCAAACTTTTAAAGGGAAGGGAGAGGAAAATGGAAGTTCTCTGTTATGTGATCACCAGAGATCCTAGTACAATAAAGCCCAACAAGAGAATGTCTGCATCATCAAATGCAACTGCACTATAGTGACCAAGGAAAGGATTCAGGAGTTATTGCAGAAAAATCCCTACAAGTCCTCCTCACAATGAGCACCAGTAAGGTCTGTATTAAAGCCTTTGGATTACAGTGACAGAAACAGCTGGAAGTAAAAGCAGAAATTCTACTTTTAAAAAAGAAACCAAACTGTGGGAATGTACAAAATCAGATGGTTTTGGGAAAGCTGCAAAAGACAAGCCTCAGAGACAGCAGAACTGTGATTAGAGCTAAGCAGTAGCCATGAGATTGGTCAGCAGAAAAATTATTTAAAAAGTAGAAAAGCGAGGACAAATAGAACAATGGTCTGTGTATTAACACTTGTCTAGAATAACTTCTTAAGCTACAGAAAAGTTTATCTAGCAAGATATTAGGAAGTTTAAAGCTTAATAATGGAGCTCTGTGCATTGCGTTTTAAGGCTCACAAGCAGGTATTGTATTTGAAATAAGCGAGCATTGTTTTAACCAAATGCACATGTGCTTACAGTGGTTGGATGGAACTACTGTCAATATGCTTTTCCTTTGTGTGAATGGTCAAAAAACTTATAAAGTTGTAACATTAAGTTCTTGGTCTGCTGCCTGGGATGTGAGCTGATGGCAGCTTCCCATTGTCATAACCATGGAATGAGGCTGATGCTGGAAAATAAAACAGCTCAAGATGCATTCTTAGCAGTCCTGTCCCGTTTGTGATTTGTACATAGCCCCTGGCCGGCGATAAAAACAGACAACTAAACTTTGGCCAAAAAATCGCGCTGTAGGTAATTAAAAGATCCCAACCCTTTCTTAGTTACCTATGGAGTGAAAACAAATTTGGCTCAAATTCCCAGTCAGGCCTGCAGGAGCCTCCAGCGGCCCAGAGTGCCCGTGAGGGCGGGCAGCAGCTCCCGGGCTGCCCGGCCTTGTCCGGGGACAGGAGGGGACAGGAGGGGACAGGAGGGGACAGAGCCCTCCTGGCTCGGCTGGGAGAGCACCTGAACAGCAGGAACACTTCCCCAAGAACATCTATGCCACCAAGCACCAGCTTGTACGGCGTAACTCCAAACCACAGCAAGCTGCTGCCCGTGTGCTGGGAAGGAAAAGGAGCCGAGAAGCGAAAAGGGCACTTCTGAAGGGCCGCCCTGAGGGTGTTGCTCAGAAGCACATTCATGGCTGCTGTAACTTCTCCTCGCCCCTCCTGTGCTTGCACAGGACATTTCTGGTGCTTGGTGTTCTGCAATCCGGTGTTTCCCGATTCTGCAGTACCACCTAGTGACAGCGGCCACTCCGGTGTCACCTCCTGGAGGTGCCATCCATGCACCAAACCCTGCGACTCCCCCTTTAACCACTGCCTTCCTGCCTCGTATGAGCCTTGCGAAAGGACTGGCACGATGGAAAAAAGAGCCTGGAAAAGACAAAATCATCCACAGACACAAAGCACTTCCTGCCTGCCTGGAGAAGAGAGGGTTCCACGGAATCTTCAGGGGTGAAGCTCATCCTTTGTGAGACCAGTTCTTAAATAAACTGCAGCAATTAGTAAGGCACTGATGTTAATCTGCTTCCACTATCAGATAACTCTGCCACAGTGTCTCAGCAAGATGAATGCAGTTATTGAGGGGGAGTGAATCTAATAAACTGTCATTGATGAAGGCAGCTGCTTCCCAGATCTTCTCTAAGCCGCCCTCAGAGGCATTCCTGGGAGATCTAGGCAGGGAATAATTACTTCTAAGCATATCCCAGTATTCTCTTGAATATTGAATATAAATGCTTTTACCAGAGTGTTAAAATAGTGACTATTACTGAGAGTTAAAGGGCTGTATTTGTTAAAAATACTTTTGATATTGTTCTTACAGAGCAAAATAAATACTTCATTTTTAGGTTGCCTTATCTCAGATTTGCTGGGGAGATTGAGTGGGACAAAGATAATGAGTTTTCACAATGTCACAAAAAGTAAACAAATCCTAAAACTATAAAATAAAATCCAGTACAACAAAAAGTTTAAACACCATTTTACAGAGAAGAAGATCCCTACATCAATATGTATTTAATAACTGGTTTGTTTTCTTGTTTTCCAAAGTCATTATTCTGAACATAGCTCACAAAACAAAAGCTTGCATTCTCAACCAGAACTTCCAACACCTATCTCTAATTACAATGCTAAAGCTTAGATAAAAACACACAAAACTTTTGAATGGGTTTTGATCTACTAAATTTGTCCAGGATATAGATTGTAGAGCTTAAAGACTTATTTTAACTGTTAGAAGTTGCTGTTTATGCCTAATGCAGAGAAAAATTATGTGCAATATGTAGCTTAAAGATATTACCTGGAAAAAATAACTGAAGGTCAGCTGAAGGCAGTGGGCCAGAATTACCAGTAGTTGAACTTTTTTATTTTTGTTTAATAAATATTCAAACCATCTGGGCAGATAGAAAGTTTTTGAAATGAACTGTGATCAGAGCCAATGCTGGACGATAACCTGTGAGGATTTTTATCAAGAGACAGGGAAAGCCATTATCTGTGCCAGTGCAACCTCTGACTTCACCTGTTTTGGGGCATCTGCTGTCAGTGGGACTGAAGGGAGGTGACATCAGGGCACTGTGGCATGGACAACACTGGATGCCACAGCTCTCGTCATAAAGCAATGACACATAAGTGTTTTAGACTTTCTACAACAATTTCTACAACAATACAGTACAAAACTTCTGTCAGATATATATAATAAAGGCCTGGTCCTGAATAAGATGTTTCAGTAAATGCTTGTCCCCAGTTCTGGTGTTGAATCACATTCAAAACTACAACACTGTCAAAAATTCTTGGCAGCACTTAATTTACTGGTCAGTGCATTCAATGGAAGGCCTGCTGTTGCCTTCAATAGAAGAAAGGAAATGAGTAAAGCCAAATTAAAAGTATTTGAAAGCCCTACAAGCAGAGGCACTATGGTCCCGTTGGGGTCCCTGGTTTTAAACAGCCGATTGGGCTCCATGAATTTAAACATCCGAGCCCCAACCAAACCTACTCTGCAGCACCATCTAGTGATGCTCCACAATAAAACAGCGCTGAGAGCTAATTGCATCATTAATTACACTATTTGTGTCTATCAACTCATTGCAGGCAGCTCACTCCAATCCCTTGAGAAGCATTTTAACCAAAACGTTTAGCTGTATGCAAAAAAAAATCCCAGAAACCCAAAACGTGGGGGAAGGATACCTTCACTGCCCTGAGCTTTCAGTGGGATCTGGCAAGCTCAGCCAGTCCAGGGGAAGAACCTGACCCCATGTGAGCCCCTCAGTGTCCATCAGTGAGATCAAAGACTTTCACCCCCATGAGCATCAAAACAAGTCTGACAGCCCTTTCTGTTCAAATCTCAACTGCAAGGAATGTCGGCATCTTGAGGGACACAAGAAATGTGAATACATGACCGTGATGGTCTAAAATAGCCAAAAGTATAGATCATTGACAATGCTATGGCAAAAATGTGATGAACACTAGAAAATAAATGTCCTGAATTTTGAGAAATCTGGACTGGTTTAGAACACAGGCTGTAAAAAGTGACTGGAAAAGGGGGTTTTCTCTTACTTTTATGAATGTTGTTTTATGAAGCATAGGTTTTGTCTTTGGACACAAACCAAATGTACCTGAGTATATTTTTTTCTATTTCTAGTAGCATTTATTTAGTGGTGGCTTTATTCTCCCAATAAAGTATCCATTCACTCTTCCCTAGCAGCTGTCATCCAATTTATTCATCAGAATAACAGATCTGCATTTCAACACTCATTTGTAGACAAATTCCAGCACCAAGTTAAAATAATATCTTCATAAAACCAAACTGCAGACCACTTGGAGAGTATATAAAGGGACAAAAACCACTCCCAGGAGTAGAAAAATTAATTTTTCCGTCTCATGCTGGCTCAGTGCCAAATTTTCACCTCCCAGTGAGCTCTTCAGCAAACCAAGCACCCAGATGAACATTCTCTGGGTCTGCTGGAGGCTGAAAACTGGACTGAGAGCTATTGCTTTGTAGCACATTTCATAGGGAAATTTTCCCAGATATCAGTACTTGCCACTTGGGACACCTTGAGCTTTTCTGGCCCTTTCCCCCACACACTTCCAGAGCATTCCAGCCCCAGCTGCTGCTCCAGGCTGGCAGCCAGACCTGAGCCAGCACAGGGCACAGAGGAGCCCAAACCCTCTCCCCTGCCTGGTCTCTCACCCCACTGCAGCCACAAGGACTGTGCCACTCCAGAGCTCAGCCACGGGCAGGCAGTGACTCAAAAGGGACACATAACACCTCATTTAAGTTCTTTTTCTTCATCAGGCTCCCTGGAGTGACTGCTGTAGAGGATGCTTTAAGCCTAGAGAGCATTGAAGAGGGCGGAAAGATTGAAGAAAAGCCACAAAAGTTTGTTTTCTCTAGGGAAAAATTTGTTGAATAATGAATTTAATGGGGAGATGACAACACCCAACTGTTCAGTTGAGGCCTGAACAGCATCTTTAATGAATAAAATATTAGCAGCAGAAAGCACATTTATAGTCTCCTATAAGAGGGCTTATAAGCAAACCATAAACAAACTATGGCAACAAAAAGGCAATGTACTTGTAAATATTCATGACATTTTCCATTCCACTTATTTTCTTACTAAGATTACTCAAGGCCCAAATCCCTTTTTGAAGACAGTTGCATTAAATAAAAAGGAGTAAAGGTACAAAGGTCATTCTCACTATGCTCAATCCTTTGCTCAATCCTTCTTAATTATGAATTTATTATGTGATGGTTCTTTTTATGAAAAAGGTAATGCAAGAATTAATTAGAATCCGTGCACTTTAATCCACTACAAAAAATTAATTCACTGTACAAGTTCCTTTGGGATTGCCACCATCTCTGGATTTTTTTTTTTTAATAATGAGGCAGATATTTTCATATCATTGAAAATGACTACAGGAAATGCAAGCCACCATGATGAATCAGTTTATCAGGGAAGCAGCAGACAGCCTATGGATCACTGTAGGTCCAAGCTTCTGGTGCAACTTGGTACAAGAACTGAGTAAATGCCTACCTGCTTCAGAACAAATGGTCAAAACCAGCTCATGGCCATGGCTGGTTCAGTCTCAACCTGAACAGGTCAGAATAACAACTGCAGCAGCTACCAACATCTGATAGACTCCCTAGATGATATTATACCCTCAGTAATTTTAACAGATTTACATGAATGGCAACTTTATTTTGTATAATTTGCATATCAAGTATTATTTCTTGATAGTGCTTTTACATATCATTGTATTAAGCATACTGATAATCTCATGCTATAAATGACTTCATTTATCTTGTCTTGCCATCAGCTATTTGCAAGAATGCTAGTGATAGTAAAGTCACTGCTACTCTTGCATTTTATATTTAGGGTTTAATTTCAAACTGAGGAATACAACATTGTCCTAGATCAGCCAACCACCTGGCAGGATGAAGGGTCTTTATGGAAAAACACCATTGCACAGGTTTGAACCAATGTTGCTGTGAAAATCCTTGTTTTATGAGGATGACATGTCAGAATTCTTACCCCCTGTGCATTCTCTGAGAGATGGCAAAGTGCATTACTTTGACCTCTCTGGTGAGCTGCAGTTTGAGTCATTGGGAAAGGTTTTAGAGCCCTAACACACTGAGTAGAGCTCCAGTGAGCAGAGCTGACACACAAAACACCTCCAAAGGGGACAGTGGATGAAGGGGATTGATATGAATTCCCTGGCACTTACAAAATTCCTCTTGGATTCTCAGCAAGGGAGGAGGAAGAACAGCTCCAAGCACAGAAAACTAAATAATCTGCAGTTAGGCATCCAAGAATTTATCCACACTGAAGTCATACTTCAGGGGAGCTCCATTGATTACAGCAAAGCCCACAGTTTTGAACAATTTCCAGAGGCTAGAGGCTACAGCTAAAAGAGCTTTGTCATAACAACACGACAACCACCATAACCCCAGTCATTCTCCATTCTTCACACAGCAACTGCAGGGTGCTTGAGCTCAGGTGGAGGCACAAGAAAGGAGCTTTGTTTCACAGAGGGGCTTTTTGGGGGGTGTGGTTCTTAGTTTTTGGCTGCTTGGGTTTTTTAGTTATTTTATTGTTGGCCTTGAAACCTATTTTTAAAAAGCACAAACCACTCTGGCACCTGGTGATTAGCAAGAGAAAACTTCCCATCTTGGTGGTGTCAGCTGAGCCACTTCAGGGTCACAGCTGATGTCTCAAAAACTGACAGTGATGAAACAATAAGAGAGACATCACAGACTAGACTGTGGTCATGCCAACAACTTCTGGGAGCAAACATAATTTAGAGTAATTTGTTTTTAGGAAGCAAACCAGAAGCCAGTCATCACAACACTATGAGAATTAATTTAACTTTTGTAAAAGTTTTCAAAACTCAAAGTAGAATATTTTTGTCTATGTTTGCATGCTGAACTCCCACCTCTCATCTCAGTTGTGTTTGCACCTCAAAAGTGTACACTACTGCAGTCAATTTGATTTATGCATTCTCTATTATAAACAGAAAAATAATCTGACTTTCTGGGCTGCATATTCCTAATCTCACACATTTTCAGTAATGCAAAAGGAAAAATGAGAGAAGGGAAAGCAGGATAAAAGGTTAAACACAACTACTGGCTGAAGGGAGAAAAAAAGCATTTTCATTAAACATTTAATTTTTGTGTACTGAGCCTTTGGGGCAATTATGTTGAAAGATCATGCCCTTCCCACATGTTATACACCCAAGCAAGGCTTTCCCTTTCACAAGAAAACTGTTTTCCAAGAAAACTGCTTAACAGGCAGCTCAGCTGCTCCTTTCAGCAGAGACAATCCCCACGGCCATTAAAGGCAGGGAAATATCAGATACTGAAATCCTATCAAAACAATGCAGCTTGGGAGAGTTAAATTGCTTGGTGCATTTCAAGCCTGCAGTACTGAAAACAGAAGCATATAGGGCACATTAGGGACTGCTTTTAGGTGTTAATACACTGCTTGATAATGCAGGTTTCTGAGTTATTCCATTAGAAACACACAGAGATGAAAAGTCTTGACAGTCAACAAGACATTTCAAAGCCATGTTTTCTTTCTTAAATAAGATAAACAAAGCCAAAGCTCTAATAAATTCAAGAGAATAGTGCAGATTAAGTGACAATATATCATTAAAACCAACACGTTTCTAACAGAACCTTGGTATTTTATGAAGACACAGTTGGGGATTAGTTTCCTTTTGTTTAAAATACCTTGTTCTTATATGAGTGCTTGTCCCTGCTTTACACTCTCTGGTCTGTACATGGGTGAAAGTTATTCCACATCAAACAATGGCAGCTCCAGTTCTACTTGTTCCTAAATAAACTCCACTCAAACCAAAAATGGGCAGCTTTCACTCCTCCCCACAAACAACTAAGAAGACTAAGAAGGTCTTCACATGAGGAAATATATGAGTTCAATCCTTTTTAATATTCCTTATAAACTACTAATCCCAAATTTATCTGGCTACCTCAAGAGATTATGCAGTCCACAGAAGTGAAGCCCCAAGAGTGTTCAGTCTTACACTATTTTATTGAAGATACTGTTGTTCCTTTGTGCTGGAAGAAAGGTGCAGTCCAGGAGTTCCAATATAGACAAAGCTTTAAATAATGATAGGGAAGATTCTCCTTTTCTGTCAGGTTTGCAAGCCTGTAGATCTCAAACTCCCAGCCTTGTCAGTGACACCAATGCACTGATGAAGTTCAGCACACAACAGCTTCTGGAAAGGAATCCAACTCCTACATCTCCCTGCTGCAGTGGCATGGTGGGAACACCATTCCAGGACTTTCTCCATCCACCTCAGTGGAAAGACCTGAACTCACACTTTTTTTTACATATATTTCACCACCAGCTGGTGTCATCATGCACCTTAAATTTATGCCAGGTTATTTCACACTTATCTTGATCTCCAGCAAGACATAGCTTGCATAGAAAAAGGTTTAATGTTTAGGTATAAGCCCTGACACAGAATTATACATACAATCACCTGACTGGCCTTATCTTCATGTTTCTAAGGATCTGAATAGAGACAGTTCCCAAAATAAAATAATTAAGGCCTTTTTTTCTGCCTTTGTACATTATTGTTTTTACCTCATTTTGTACATTGTTTGCACCAACAGCAACCTGCACAAAAATTTAGTCTTGTGTGAAGAAAAATCCACTTTACCTATAGTTGCACCTATTGTTTATACTTGGAATCACAATTTTCTACTTCTGTGTGCACTGTTTACTAACTTTTTGTGCAAGAGAGGTAAATGAAACCACTAGGAAGGAAGATAGGTTGGTTTGTTTTCTCAAACACCCCAAATCCCTGTGTTAAGATGAATTTCCCCCCTAGGACAGTTAAAAACTGGTGAAATCCTTAGAGCCACAACAGTTTACTTGTGAGAGCTCAGGAGAGATGGCTACAGTGCAAAAGGTTAAACTTAAAGAATGGGCAGTGCCTATGGAAGAGGAATAGCTAGATAGTCAGAGAGCAAATAATGACTGGGTTTCACTGCATTACAGACAACAATGAAGGCCAAGAACAGCAAGCAGGATTTATCACAAAGACACATCCAGTTAATCTAATCTCTTCCTGCAGACAGGTAACACACTTTATGAAAATAAAATAGCAATAATTCTTTATCTACATCTTGACAAATAAAAGCACAAAGAATATTAGAATTAAGGCATCAGAACAGCTATGCAGTGTACAACAGTCTGTGCACACAGCCAGCCTGGAGTGGAGACACTGCAATTTCCTGCCAAGAGAAAGACTGCTCTGAAGGGGAGTCAGCAGCAATGAATCCTTTGTGTCAGTCCTATCAAGTACCAGAATGGCCTGGCTGATGAACTAAGGATTTTGATTATTCAGTTTTCAAACTACCAAAGGTGGAAGGGTCAGGAAATACAGTGGGAGCCTGGATAGACTCACAATGATTTTTAATTGGAGATGTGCTTTGGAAAACAACTTATGACAAAAAGGCCCAAGACCTCAGCACAAACAATCTGCTACTGCAATAAAATGGACAATTTAGCATAAAGAAGTAAAAACTGAGGCAATAAAAATCTGCTGCAGAGAACAGTTTGCCTTTGTGTCCATGTGGAGTGAGGACACTAGCAGCATTCCTAAATTGTAGCCAAAAAATCCTCAGAATAAGTAATGAAGAGCATAAAAAGACAACTCAGAAGGTGTACAGGGAGTACAGGAATAGCAGAGGGGGTGCTACTTGATCCTGCTTTGGAAACAAGAGCCTCAGAGGGGCATAAAGGTTCTTTTCCAGCCCTGCAATACTTGGGCGTCATCTTTTTTTCCCTGCCATCCATCCCACATCCTTTTCCATCTTCTCACCCTCCAACAGCTTTATTTCATCTTCATTACAAGTTTCACCACATTTGTGAATTAGCATCTTTTTCATATTAGCATATAATTTTCTAGAAGATCACCAATACTTTTCAAGTTCATCTACTCACTTCATTTATCTCTCATTATAGGATCCTTAAGCATAACACCCACTGAGTTTCCAGTCCTTTGAAAACTCAAGCACAGCACAGCTACAAAGTCCTGCCAGCTGTGATCAGTCTTCCATATGATTCACCAATATTAAGGGTTTGGAAGCAGAAACTCAAACTTATCCAGCCTTGGGGTTTTGTTTGGGTTTTTATTTGGCTTTGTCCTCCTCCCCTCACTACTTCTCACAGTAGCAGCTCCAGATAACAGAAGTTGCTCTAAGTGTCTGGAGGCTGAGCATTGCCCTGGCTTCTCAGCATCCAACGCCGAATCCTCATTTTGTCACAAGAAGCTAGAACTGCAGCTGGTCACATGGGGAAGCTTAGCAGGGCATCTGCAGTAAATATGGATGTACCCCAAAGAGTAACAGGTAGAAAATGTAGCTTTCAATTACAGGTCTCTGGAAAACCAAAAGTGCTATTTCCAAGTATTTTACTCCATTTTCTGTGCTCTGCCAGTTTTTATTTAGAGCCCCACAGTAATTTCTATGTAAAACCATACATAATTGTAGTAAGAACCTACTGATCACCAATAAAGTTGGTTGGAGGAAAAACCTACAACAGCCATAAGCACAGACACAACGTTATTAACGTTTTGTCATGTAAAGAGATCATTAGCATCTACTTTATAATGAAGAAGTAAAAAGTATCCTAAAAACTAGAATGCAAACAAAATCAAAGCTTGAGGTCTTGGATATCAGAACTCCTATCAACTAGAAGCTCCACTATGAGTGGATCTCACTATTCACTAAGTCCTTGAGAACATTTACTAATTAAACTGTCACAATACAAAATTGCTGAAGTAGTTCAGCAATTACCAAGTATTTTTCTTTGTTTTTAGAAAATTCTTCAGCATTTCTAGCATCTTGGGAAGCTGAGATGTGTTGCACTGAAAATCAGTCACCTAAGTACCAAGATGCTTCAAGCCAATTTTCCTGAAGCCTACAGAGAAGAGGAAATATTGCAGTAGACAAGTAACACAGAGAAGACAGTTTAATGGTAATAAAACCACCTGAGCAGACAAAATGAAGAGCAGGGAAAACAAAAAGGTTCCCCAAAAGGAATTCCTGACGGCTTAGCAAGGGCAAGTTCTGCCCAAATTGGGTCCCAGCAAGGTTTGTGTGTTCCAAAGGCTTGAACAATAGGGGTTCCCTGTTTTCACTGATACTGGCAAAAGTGGAATTAATGGCAATACCATTACAGGGGAGCCTAATGCCCATAACCACATGAAAATGCAAAGGCTAGCCAGATTCTCCAATGCTTTGTGTTCCGTTGGTTATTTACCACCATTTCAAACACTCCCATATTCTGTTCCCCAGGTTTAAACAGCTCTGCAAAGGCTGCAACAAGAGAATAAAGACCATGGCATGTATTTCAGCAATCCCTGTTACTGCCCCCACAGCCATCTACTGTTAAGATCAAATCAATTCACCACTTGTTAGAAGTTGATGCTTGTGAAGTATTGATCACTTTCACTGCCTACTGTACATTTAAATAATGTATCCTATGCTCAGGCCTCAGTAGAGGGCAGATCCCTTTGATACTTTATCATCTCTACAGCTATAGATTTTGCCATTATTGTATTTGCCTTGCGTTGCACTGGACTAAGGTTGTATTTTTGATTTATAGAACCAGACGGGCAATTTATTCTACTGTTTGCTTCTTATAGTTGTTTAGGTGGGAGTAATATATAGAAGAAGATACTTGCCTAAGTCACTAATATCTTCTCTTGAGTAGTATATATATTTCTTCAGAGAACAAAGACATTTGGCAATTTGTACAAAAGGGAAGCTGCACACTGCAGAAACCAGCAGCATCACCAGGATCTGCTAAGGGTAATTATACAGTGATAGTTTTATACACCCACTGAAGTCTTGACTGAAACTCAGAAATACTGACTTTCCTTAGGGCAACCGTCCTGCCTCTCAGAGTTTTATTTGTTTATTTACCTTTAAGGTAAAGAGTGAGACAAAGTCAGACTGAAAGACATCCTGCTGAATTTAAAACTCAGGGCTGGTATTTAGTTTGATGCTGTCATCGTGTGACACATTTTCCCATTTTCCTGCTTCCCATCTCATGAAGATTGATTTTGTTTCTACCTCCATATTGGCAGAACAAGAGTCCAGGCAGGTATGAAATTTAAATGGAAAAACAAGAGACAAACTGGCCCTGCAGTAATAGCAAATCACACAAAAGGAACAGAAGTTGCAGTTCTGCTCAGACCATGGCAGGGAGGGGCCATGTGCTTGGAAATGAGGTGCAGGAGAATGCCTGTTTTCAGCTCACTCTCCAATTATGGAGATAATCTTCAGGTGCCAGATAACAGCACAAGATGCTTGTGATTCCCCTCACTAAACTGCCTGAGCAGCTCCAAAGGAGACAGAGATCACAGCCCAGGACAAACTACCGTATTTGTTGTAAGAAAACCTTGTCAGGATTTCATCTGCAGAAAACAGACACTTGTGATATTTTATAAGCATGTTTACTTCTATTCAGGACAGTGTTGTCAGGCAGCTCTCAGCTTTCCTCCTCTTAAAGAGCTGCCACAAAGCACCCCCTTCCCAACTGCAGGCATCCAACACACACTGCCTCTGCGTCCTTCCCACTGGAGAATCTTTGAGTTACCTCAGCTATCAGCTGCAATGTTAGATGATCTGTCAAATGGAGCACACAACTAGGAGTCCCTAAATTAGTCCATAAAGCATAGCCAATGCTTGAAATTAAGAAAAAAAAATATTTAAAATAAAGAATAAAATCAGAGGAGCATTAAGTGACTGGAGAAAAAAAATGCAATGAAATAACTAAAACAATTAGAAAGGGCACCCCTGAGTTTAGCATTTCTAACAAAGTCAGTTTCCCTGTCCCATAGATAAATATTCTCACACTGATGCAAATGAAACATGTTTGAAAGATGTCAAGGAAAAGAGCAGTGCAGCTGAAAAGGCATAACATCACTGTATGGGCAACAAACCAAATCCATGCTGAGAAATTCTTCTGCAGATCTCCAAACACCTATACAAACAACAATTTGCTTCATATACTTGCAATTCCTGCAAGTCATACAGAATAAACTTTTGAAGGAGAAAAATAAGACCTGAACAAGCTCTTAAAAAACAAACAAGCCCACACCACAGAAAAGAAACTTCTTAAAAATACATGCATGCATTTCCAAATTGTGTATAGCAAGTGTCCAATAGCAAAAATCCACATTAAGCGCTCCCAGATTCACATGTTCTCAGCATATGGCTCATTTTCAAGTGCACATCTCAAAGGCCTGGGGCTTCACAACTGTGTACCTTTTGTTGTTAACATTTCCTTCAGTAAAAGTAATTCCTCTGGACACTTGCTCAAATGAGAAAAGTACACTTGGGAAAAAGCCTCTGCAGAGCTCTCATGTTCACAGCTGAAAAGCTCTGTTAACTCCTGCTTTAGTCAGCAAAGAACTAAAAATGTCACTATTAAAGGGAAAAAAACTCTATAGAGTTAAGAGCCAAGCTAGGGAAAGCATTCCAGTCAACTCTGCAGTGAGGACACGCTTGTTTATTCACCTATTCCATCAAAACCCAGCACACTCTTGTCTGCCATGTGAGGCTGAGGGTTACTGCTTCAAAATAACCCCTCTAAGAGATGTCAGCAGACAAACCTCCAGGTTGCAGCCCCTTGAGGATAAACATTTTCCACTGGTACAGCTGTTTCTGTGGGCACAGGAAGGAACACATTTTACACCACTGAACAGCTCTGGAAGAATCAATCACTACAACATTCATTTCTGTATAGCAAAGGGCATAGCCATGCAAGATCAGCATCTAACAGATTTTTTTTTTCTTATACATAAAGTATCTTTTAGAATCAGAATAAAAAATACTTGTGGGGTGTTACCACAGTAACACAGAATTGAAGGATGAGTCTCATCTTCCATCATTCATCTCTGTTCATATTACCCAGATTTCCCCTTTGGCCTCACCCCACACCAGCAGCACTCACTCAGCATCCTCAGAAGGGGCAGGAAAAAAACAAAAAAAAAGCCAACCAAACAAAAGTTAAAAAAAATTTAAAAAAAAACAAACCACACAACAAAAAGGACCTAACCAGACATGTCTGCTAAGGTCTTGCTGCTAATTGGTGACTGGGGAATTGAGTCCAGCTGCTCCTCCTGACAGGAGGGAAAATGTAGCCCTAAATTATATTAGAAGGAGAGAGAAACAATCAGTTACACCTGAAACCTGAGGCAGCAAGGCCAAAGATACACCATTAGCAGATGCATTCAACACAACCTAAACTTACAGGCAGGGAGAGGAATTTGTTAGCGTGGCCAAGAGCACTGTTATTCAGCTTATAGAAAAGGTATTTATTGAATTTGGCATTTAGAGCTGCAAATCCAAGCTAAGTATAGTGGTAAGAAACACCACTGCTCCCTTACACTAACCTAACCATGTGCTAACATTTCCTGATTAACACCGTGACCACCATCCACCTTCACTCAACATCAGCCTACATCATTGGCATGAGGCAACTCTGGCAGTGCCACCACTCAGGGTTTGGTGAATAACAAAGTTTCACCTCCCCCAGCCCAGTTTTCCATTGCCACCCTCCCCTGCAGCCCCACAGGGTTCTTAGCAGTCAGATTTCAGCAGCCAGAGTGCCCAGCCACACTGGGAAAACTCCTCCTGATACTGGTGGTGCCTCATCAGTTCCAGGAAAAGAGGGGCAGATGCAGTTGGGAAGTTGCAAACAGGAATTTGCATCCCAAAGCATCTCTCCTCAAGAGCCATGCCCTGCCCCCATGACAAAGGCTTCTCCCTCCATAGTTCTTCCAGCAAAAAGGAAACTGGGCATGCTTTTCGCCTGTCTCTGCCTGTGCTGCTTTCCCACAGCACTGCTCACCTCGTGGCTCACCAGCACACAAGACACAAAAACATCTTTTACAACAGAAATAGTTCTGCCTATATGAAGTTGACCTTTCAGTTGTTGTCCCAAGAGGAAAGCAGAGGTTTTTAGAACAGAAATCACCACTTACTTTCTCATGTGGGTACCCAGCACCAGACCAACAGCGAAAGCTCCACTCCTCTGATGGTTCACACTCCCCTTGGGGAGAGTCAGGAGGTGTGTGCCATGAAGTGACTCCAGAAGGAACCCAGAGGAGCCCCAGCCCAAACACATCAGTCAGCTCACAGCAGTGCTCCACTTCAGCAGGACATCAGAAAACAACTCTAAAATCACTCACAGTTTCTCCAGAACTCCTCCTCCCAGCACTGCACAGCCCCTTCCCTTTAAGCCCTCTGCTCCCACAGGTGCTGCCAATCCCAATCTGGTGATGGGGAATTGGGGAATTGGCTGCAGCTGCTGCTTCCCTGCCCCAGTGGGGCACAGCAGGGTGGGGCAGCGCCCTCACAGCTCCACCAGAACTTTCCAAGGCCTGACCACAGCCAAGCAGCTCTTGCACAATGTATTTATGCACAGACAGAGCACAAACTTGGTCTCACATCAGCGTTTGTCACTCCAAAATTCCCACTGGGGGTATGGATGTTTCCTCCTGTGGGGACTGGCAGGTGCCATGAGCCTCCAGGTCATATTTAAACACTGCATTTAATATAAATAAATAAGATGTTTAACTTAAGAAGATAAACTATCTCTGCCTATACTATGGAAATGTATCTCTCAATGCCTTGTATATCTATTGCCTTCATTCCCAGGTCTCATCTCTCACATCCTGGTCTGATAAAGCCCCACACAGAAAACAGACCAAATCCAGGGCTGAAGTCCAGAAGTCCATCTCCTTCATTCACTGCTTCAGGAATGCTCAAGAGGAACTTCTCTGGATTTGGGGACCAACCCAGCCTAGTTTCCTCTGAGAAGCTCTGTTTACAGCATTCAAGTTCCCAGAATCTACTAGGAAAAAAATAATTTTTTGTACTGGGAAACAATATTTTTTTAAACTTTTTAGTGGAAAGCTTTTGGAAGGTTTTCATACTTTTTTAAACTCTAAATAAATATTCAGAATAATTAAGTGCCTATATTAATTTCAATGTTAATTATTACTATATTAAAAATATGGCCTTGATGTAATATTGTTGAGACCTTTAATTCAAATCTAGAAATAATATTTTAATATCAAGTAGAATAAAGATCTAAAATGTGTTCTGTATCAAATTGTAGATTCCACAGGAAAACCAGAATGGAGACCACAGAACTACAACCCATAAAATCAAACTCACGATTCTTTTTGAACTACACTAACTCAATCTCTAGTTCATCTGAATGGAATCAAGCTATCACAGAATTACTCACAAAGCAGCTCTGGTTCATGCTGGGACTTCTATGTTTGAATTTCTTTTCAAGACTCACTCAATTGGGCTGTATTGGATGTCAGAAAGAAAGTGTTTTTCATAAGAAAAACCTTTGCGTCCTGCCGCATGATTTTGATTTTATTTATGATCTAAGAAACTCCCAACAAAACATTCGTACATAAAAATTAAATAACACAAGAGTTTACAAGCCTCAGGAGTGCAAGCTTAAAATATCTGCCTCTGATTTCAGGAATCAATTCTTCCTGTAGAATACAGGGGATCTTTGTTACATTAACAAATCTGCAAAATTGATTTTTTTCACTGCTAGCCATAATTTATCATCTTCAAAAATATGAAGCCACACAGCACAGGGAAAAAAATCCTTTTTAAAATGGTCATCTATTTCAAAAAGGTATTTTAAAACATATCTTCTTCCTATTGTAGCCAAGCACAAGATGGGAGGAGAACCATCCAACAAAATCAATTGCAAAAGCAATTAGATTGTGCTGTGGATGTAAGGCTAAAATTGCACACAAAGCCCAGAATATGAGGCTCACAAGGACAGCAAAGGCCAGGTGAGAACATTTCCTGTCCTGCTTTCTGTGACACAGGAACAGCCAGGCTGTCCCTGGAGCCAAGGCAGGGCACGTGCTGCTGCTCCCAGATTTGGGGATTTGGGCACTCTGCAGCACTGTGGGTGACTGTGGCACCCCAGAACAGGAGGTGCACAGCCCAAGGCTTGCACTGCAGGGACCAGACTGTCCCCAGGCTGTCCCTGAACTTGAGCACATTTCCAGCAGCTCCAACCATCAGCAGGCTGAAACTTCAGTTCACCTTTTCAGGCACTTGTGGTCATGGTGCTGTACAATAAAACCCTGTGCACAATGCACCCCTGTGTAAAAAAAACCCCTTGGTACAGTGAATCCCTGTGCACAATGAACCCCTGGAGGTTCCAAGTGTCCTGTAGTGAGGAAGGAGAACTGACCACAGTGACTGTACCTGAGCCTTGCCCTTCCCCCTGGAGGCTGTCAAGTGATCTTTCCTCCACAAGCTGGCTTGCCCACCTCTTAGACAATCATCAGGGTTTAATGACCTCTCTGTTCTTAGCCCTGTAGCATACCTCACATGGATTTCTAGCATTTTGCAGATAAAAGTGATGAAAGATGGCTAAAAAGCTACAAGTGCAGCAAAATTAGATAGGGTTCATAATGTCACCTAGAGCTGAGGTTAAGCCATGTTAACCCCAAACAGCACTCCTCCCTCCAGACAGGTCTGCTTCTGACAGACAAACCAGTGAGAGAAAGGGGATAACACACCACCCACAACTCTGACATGTAATTATGCCCCCTCAAAGTATTTTCAACATGTTTCCTTCTAACTGTCACTGACAGAGAAACTGTACAAAAAAAAAGTACAGCTGAGATATTGGTGTATCCAGCAGTACCCATGCAGCTCCCAGAATAAATCACCTTTTTTCTCCCCCATATATTTTGATATTATTCAGTGTGATGAAGTATTAATTATGAGAATATACAATGGTATTAGTGGCTCATTTATCAGTTGCAGTATTTAATTTGAATATTGTTACCATCTCTAGCTCTGAATGGGAATGAAATTTCCAATTTGTTTGGTCACTAGGAAAAAGAAAGCCAAAAAAGTCTCCTGAGCTTTTCTGAGTATTTTGCTGAGTAGAAATACAATGCTTGCTGTTCAAATCATTCATGCATACCTGATGTATATAATGAAGAAAAGCAGGAACATTTTAAAGGTTATAGATATATTTTGATAATCCCAACTTTGACAAAAATGCAATCAATACAGTTGATGCATTAAGAATCAAAGCAGCTAAAATATCTTTCTGTCATGATGTGTTGCTTTTGACATTAGGAAACCATAACTATAAAATTTGTATTTATGTGCAGCCAGAACGAACAGATTTAGAGCTTCCTTTTCTCCCAGACAACCTAATTTATATTTTAATTTGCTGGAGGCAATTGATTATCATGAAGTAAATGCATTGTACTGAAAACTCTATTAAATCACTGACTTAATGGGAACAGCATTTCTTTTCTCTCTTTTCGGATAAAAATGTAACCTTTGTAAGCATCTTAAAACTAATGTATCAGGCTCTAAATGCTTTATGGTCTGTATTAAGCACTGTTTGGGGTTCATGTCCCCTTAGACTCCAGCCCAGTACATTACACCATACAAAGCAATTTGCCCAGAGTAATGAGTCTGTAGTAGTTTCATGAAGACCATTATCAAATTGCTGCTGCTGCAGGCAAGCATTTGATCTGATATAAAGTGTAGTGGGAAGAGGCTGGTCATCCTGATCCTACTGTAACCAGCAAAAACATGAATATCCTGGAACTAATAGGTGCTGCTGGTACACAGTCCAGAGAAACCAACCCAAATTTACAGACCAGAGTGGATAAACTCATCTTTTTAAATACTCAGTATCAATATAGCTTCAAAGTGCAATCTAGTGGATAATTAGACCCAAAAAATCAAGGGAAATTGATGAAGTGTAAGGGAAATGGAAAAATCTATGCATTTCCAGCAACCAATACCCTCAAACTGAAGACCAGAATTAAATTAATAAAACCTGGAAATTTAAATCAGATAATATCTATATTTTGTTAACCTTGTGCCTCTGTGTATCTGTAATGTTTGCTTATATTGGTCACATTTACCAGAGTAATTTTTATTTTATGAGAAGTACAATTTTTTTCCCTAGGAGCAGCTGTCCAGGTTTTTTAGCTGTTTGGGTTTAGGTACACACAAGATAAACTCAGTTTGAAAAGTTCAGCTTTTTCTGAGCAGTGAGACTTTTTACCATTCAGGAACATTCTTTTTCTAGCACATGGTGTCTTCTCTTATAAAAAATATCTGCTTAGATAATGAAAAAAACCAGAACCAACAATGACTTATGGTGATTCTTCTCCAATTTTTTAAGTTCATATCTGGAATATATTCTATACCAACATTTTGTATAGCATATAACATATTCTCTGTACACAATAAATTAAATCCATCCCCGAGTAAAGCATTACCGACAGTGGGGTTACCTTGTAACTCACGCACAAGCTCATTGTGAAGCTCCACAGAGATGGGACTGAAACCCTGGAGCCCTTCCCCCGTGCTGGCCATGCCACAGGGCCCCCAGACTGGTTTTGTGGCCAGGTTCTAATGGAAGGGGCAAGAACCTTTCATAGGAGAAGTGAAACTAGAGACAGAACCATGGCATGGATTCCAGTTAATATCAGTGGAGCTGATGTTATCATTTTACAGCCCTGGTGTAGTGCCAGCTGTTGCATGAATCAAGGAGAAGCTGGACCTGACCTTTGGTCTCGGGGGCCCCTTGATTTCTCCTCCTGCTGTGATGGAAAATGCTTCAAAGCAGTTCCTCCAACACGTGTCTTACCTTGTATCCTGCTGCATCCTTTTTCTTTCACCAGAAATAGCATAATTCTGGGTTTACTGACTACCTGTACTCTAACATGCTTTTGGAAAACATGGTCATTTTTGAAAGAAGCAACTACAAGGCAAATAATGATGACAGCAAATTTCTGGGCAGTTTGGAGAATCCGTGCTCTCTAACTTCCCCACATCAGCTGAAAGACTTCACTTTATTTAACTTTCAGATTCAAATACTGAACTCTCTTGAACCGGATGGTAAATATCCACTGTTACTTTTTAGCAGATGTCACATGCCAAATTTTCTGTACCCTGTCCTGATGATTTAGCTGCTCTTCTCCAAAAAGAGAATTATTTAGAAAAGGAGTCTTTGGAAAAGAACAGATAGCTGTAGCCCCAGTGCAATCTGTAAAGCTGAAAGTCTTCTGCACCTCATCAACTCCTTCACCCTAAACTGTCCCAGATATCTCTGGGGGTATATTTATGAATTTTATTGCAAAAAGCAGCTGTGATACAGCCTGTTCAGAGCTCTGCATTGTAGCATCAGTGCTCTGGGTGCCAACAGTGGCTGATTCACCACAACTGATTTATAAACAAATCCACAAAGGTGGCTGCAGCACCACAACGTGAGGCAGGGCTGAAAGAACCCTCTCCAAGCACAGCCTGACTTATTCAGAAAGAGATTTGTTAATGTACAGGTCAGTCTGAGCTGTTCTAATATATCTCCTCTGAAAGAACTGAACAGACCAAGCCCAGAAAACTACAAAAACTGTATCTGATTATTGTTTTTTAAATCCAACCTTATTTTAATGCCCAACTGTTGAGCATATCTGACAATAGCAGTTAAATAGGAATAAAAGCAGGGCAGCATCCAGTTCACCGGTAAATGCAGAACATTAGGGCTTTCCGGGGCTCAGAAATCATTAAGCCTGGAAATTCATCATGTTCACATGCCCTGAAAAATCTAGTCTACAGAGAGTTTTCCTAAAATTCAGAAATAGATTCTCTTGAGTTAAAAGCCTTTTTTTCACTAAAATTAAAAAACAAGCCCAGTAAATCTCAACACCAGCGCCAGATTTGTACTCTGCAGTTACCAGTGTTTGTTGTGTATCGTGCATCTGTCTTGGTGCTTGTGTTCCTAGATACATCTAGATCCCAGACAGCATTTCAGACATGGAAACAAAGAGTGCATTATTGCTGCTGAATTTATGCAGTGTAATTACTTGTTATCCCATTCACAAATCTTGCTTTGCTGTCATATCTGTCAGGCCTGCCCAAGTGCTGGAGCACCAAACATTACAAGGAAAAATGGCAAAATGTGCTAGTCCAAAGCTCCTGCTTCCTGTGAGTGAAAACACATTCCTTACTCATTTATCTGGTTTATGTACTAACTCTGCTCTAGCCTGACTGGCTATTTATTATTTATTTATTTGCATGATTTCCCACTGGGATGCAGTTATCAGGTGGACAGAAGTAATTAATACAGGAAGAACATATGGCAATGAAGCCCCTTGGAAAAGCAAGAGGGAGAAATTCACATGGATATTAAATGTTTGAGAGGAGGAAAAACAGACATGCATCAATTTTTATACACATTTGTCATGTAAGGGTGCTGGTCCTACCAGCTGGGAGTGTTCTTTGATATAAGCATATCTCTAAAGAGAGAGCTGGCAATCTTGTGCTGGTAGCTGGATTATGTAAGCGTACTGTCAGAGTAACTCAGGAAAAAGCTCTTATTTTGGGAAAAAAAAAAAAGAAAAAAGAAAGAAAGGAAAAGGGATAAGTTTATGGTTTGGTTCAGGAATTCTCCTCTGGAGGCATAACATAGTGCTTAAAATGATAGGAACCCCTGCTTAGAGGTATCTCTTAGTAAGAAAGAGCTGTAGATTAAAATTGCAGTGCTAGACACTCTACCCTAGAGAAAGTTATAACACAGTGATGAAAGACTGAGATGCTTTTCTGCAACACAAGAAAAATTCTACCACGGCTCTAAACCAGTGCCAGAATAAATCGAGGAACATTTGTGCCCTAAAGACAGATGCTACTACAGCACCACTTACCAACACAACTGTGGAAGTCCAGACATGGCAGCAGAAATAGAATATCCTGAAAAAGAATTCCTCCACTGAAAGCTAATGAAGATCTGTGCTATTTCCCAATTATCACTGCAAGGCTCACCATCAATGTTTGAAAGTTGCTGTATTCTTTGCTGTTCTTGTCAGTGAGGCATTTCAACCCTTTCCACATCATTCTGTGGTTTAGTCAGATGTTTTATCCCTGTCTTTGTGTTTCTTTGGAAACCCACTGCTCCTGAATGACAGGTGAAAGGCTGGCTGCCTTGCTGCTGCATGCATTTGAGATTCCTCAGCTAGGAGAAAGCTCAGGAGGAGTGATGAATCCACAGGTCATGATGATTTGCACCAGAAGTCAGCCAAGGAAGCTACCTTGACATCAGAACTAATGGCATCATTCCTTTTCTAGAGTGAGATGGTATCTGCAGCAAGGTTTGACCACAAGCAAGAAATTCATCATTTTACCACATCACACCAATACATCTTCCTCCTTTATCAACCCAAAATGGGTTCATGGAAGTGAGAAGATTATTGTGGGACAAAAGTTAAATCCATTCAATTGGAATATGTTAAAAACCTATTTTAATTAGAGAAGTATAGTAATCATGTAAAAGAAATAAACTTGATAGCATCCTTGTGTACCTTTGATGGCATGTCTGAAAACTTGTCTGTTCTATTGCTACCTGTTGGTCAAAGAAAAATTAATATTCTCTCTTCTCCCAACCTTATTCCATTACATCAATTCAATGAATAAACTGGAATTATATTTTAATTTCATATTAACCCTATGGGCATACTTGACCCAAGGTTCACAGGCTGGTGAAATGCAGTTCTTTTGACACAGGATGATTGCTTGGGGTGAGTTTGTGTGCGTGACTGTGGATAACCATAATGAAAAGATGCAAGAGGTTATTCTGAAAAGAGTCTGATTCTGCCATGCCTAAGTAGGTTTCACATTCTAAGTGCAGCTGCCATTTGATAAGGAAAAGCTGTATTTTTTTTTTAATCTGGCATGCAATAATGGATCATTCTTGCTCAGCTGTGTATTTGCAATTGTACCTTCAAGGACAATGATTACACCTCTGGGTGCAGCTCTTAGAACAGCACCCACATGAGCCTGATCACTGCTTGATCCTCATCCCCCAGTCCATTGCTAAGCATCCATGGCTGATTTATGCAGCGCAGTCATATTGCCAGGTCATTGTCTGAGACTGCAGAAACACTTCCCAGACACACAATTCCCTTACCCACTGTCACCTGGGCAAACCCATCCACTCCACTGTGGGATTACACTCCTATTTCAGTGTGAATATGACCCAAATAACTCCTTTAGGGTATACACACACTATTCTTGACTTTTTATTTCATTCTGAGAACTTCAAGAAAGGAAGAGATTGCATAGGATACTAAGAATTAGTGGCAATGTAATTAATGAGAAACTATCAAATAGACATGGTAATTACAATGCTCTCTGGGACAAGGTGTTTAATGGGACAATTCAAAGTACATCCAGGGTGTTTAATCCCTTGGAACTCATTTTACATCTGCTTTATTACAATTGAAATGGGAAGACTTAGGCATTTGTCTTGCTTTCATTGTTCAAGAAATAGAGCTTATAATTATCTCCATAAAGTAGGAAAGTATTTAAATACCTTGCATTGTATGTATAGCAACAGGGTACAGTTCACAATGCAAATCCTGCAGGAGTGTAAAATACAGGCAGATCAAAAGGAAAATTGTGAAGCAATTCCACAACTGAGATGTGATGAAGTATTATATATAAAAGCTTATTCTCTTAAAAATAAATATTGCTGTCCTGTTTAGAGGAAAAAAATTAAAAAATAAAAACTGCTTCCTCAGTGTCAGTGAAACCGGCGGTCCTTGCCAGCAGAATAAATCAGACAGTAGGAGACAAAAACTATTATAGTTTCACTGTGTGAAAAAGTGACCTCATTGAAATTGGCTTTAGCATTGTGGATGAATGCCCGATGGCTCGAGACACATCCAGTTCAGTCAACCTTATCTTCTTCAGTGGGAGAGGTTATGAAACACTTCACTGATAAGGTCAGCACTGCAAGGTCAAAAGCACGTGGTGTCATGTCCCAGGCTCTGCATTTTTTAATGCAAACAACATCAGAGGAACAAAGGTGTTATGTCAGCTATTGAGCAGATAGGGACAGTTACATAAGAGAAGGATGGGGGAGGAAATAAACAAAAACAAAGGAAAATTATTGATTCAGATAATAACTGAAATCAAGGAGCATGGATTCATGCCCCAAATGTTTCATGTGGTATTTTGCCTCCTGAAGTTTTGTTTTAGCCTGCTCTACCTCTTGGAGCCTTTTCAGACAGCAGAAGCCATCACAGATGACTGTGTTCAATTTAGTAATTTCACCCACACTGCTTCAGCTCCTCTCCTCTGTTATTTGCTGGACTGGCACTGTAAATCAGGCATGGCCAAAGTAGCTAAAGACTGATGGACTGGCTGCCAAGATGCACCTATGTGACTTCAGATGCTAAAGTCTGCAGAGGAAATTCTTTTCACTGGTTCAATCTGCACCCTTATGAAAAGTGGTGTGACAACCCAGCTAAATTAGTGCCTTTCTCATTTTTAGCACTCTTTCTTCCTATTGAACCACAGCCCAATACATAATTTGGGGTATTATGAATTGCATTAAGAGAAAAGGTAAAGTGAAAGAATTGTCATGAATGGTGTTCCTACTCCTCTAAAAAGAGACTGGAAAAACAAAAAACTGCCATCGTAATGAGGAAAGGAGAGAAATTAGGTTACTTCAATCACATAACCCAAAGTTTAATGAAGACACCAAAATGTGATATAATAGCAAAACACATCTATTATTTGGTAGAAAACTTTCTTCTGTCCTTATTGACAGAAATCTACACCAACTTCGGCATAATGGAATTCTCTTTGACAGCCACAATGTCCTCCCAGCATTTGGGAGCTTGGTGCATCTAACAAGGGCTCCTCTTTTCAGAACCCTCACAATCCTAAAGCATTCTGCTCAAATCATCTGCACAGCCTCAGACTTCCCAGGAATGAAGCTTGTGCACTGAATTTGCTCAGAGCAGGTTACTCTGCCTTGTCCTTCTTGACAGTTTGCAAGGAGAAATGGGGGTCTGAAATTTGAGAGCAGCACATGTAGAAACACGACTGGAGAGAAAAGTCAAACATGCTTCAGTGAATTTTTATGTGCCATGTTATCTATATGACTTTCCTGGAATTCTAAGCTAAGGGCACCCCAAGGACTTGTCACCACCTGTTATGAAGGAAAAGACAATCTGAATCACAACACAGGAGAACAGAACATTTCCAAAAAGAAACCAGTCTAGCAGGAATTCAGTCAGCCATCCTCCTCTAAAAAATACCAATTTTGAATTCAGTATAGCCAGACATGCACACTAGCCTCAGGCTCGACAATCTGTCAGAAAACAATGCTAGTCTCTCATGCCATCTTGCATTTGGAATATGAAATAACTCATGAAATGGTTTTTCAGGCCTGAAAAAGCTATTTGTGTTCTAAAACTTCTAAAAAGATAGGCAGATTACATTACTGATAACATTTGTCCAGAAGAAAGCAACTGGATGGGTACTGGGCACCAGGGAAGAGCTGCACTCCAGAAATGCTTAAGAGCCCCAGAAACCCTGCTGCACTGGGCTCCTGGGGTATAATCTAAAGCCTGACTTCTCAGCTCTCATGGTACTTCTTATGTCCAAAACCACCTAATCCCTACAGCATCACAGTCCAGTTCTGTTCTCTTCATGTCCCAGTGAAATTGAGTTGCCCCACTCAGAGGTATGAGTCAATTATGAGACTGGAATCCCTGGCTCTCTCCTTCTGGCAAGGGTTTGCTTCTCTCCTGCTTAAGCCTGGCTGCTTGCAAAGACTCAGATCTTTGGGAAATGTTGCTCAGTGATAACATGACCAGGTTACACTGAGGAGTAAGTAGGACAAGTAAGAGGAGAAAGACATTTATTATGCAGCAGAGTCATAAACATTTTATTTAGTAACTAATCCTACCTCCTTTCTGATAGAGCATATGAAAGGTTCCTCAAAATAAATCATCCTGATGCTAAAACCTTTCTTTCTTGTTTGGAGGCTTTGTTTCCCTGGAATATGTCCAGCAGTTTATGCCAGCAGGCAGAATATCAGCAGTGCACAGGAGCAGTGAATGTAGGCTGGAAAGCAAACTGCAAAGTGAAATGTGGCTTCAGATTAATATTGGGTCTGTTCCCTTGGGGCCTAAATACTTCTTTATGTTCTCTCAAGCACCACAGCCCATATGTACTGTCTACCACCACTCCCAGATTTGAAGAAAAATTCATGAACGTAAACATGGCAAAAGCAGAACTGTGAAGATATTTTGTATTTACTATGAAAAACAAAAAACATTTTGGAAACATTGCACCAATAGACCAGCACCAAAGAAAGCTGCTGCTCCTAAGCACAAGTCATAAATCTCTGCACAAACTGTGAAAGGCAATGTTTGGATGCAAGCACAACATCATTTCCCAAACTGAAGTTCTGTAAATTGCCATGTAGACAAAACAGAGATCCTTGATCCCGAACTGTGTGTACATGATCCCTGTGTATACAAAAGCATTTACTTACAGAAAACTCCAATTTTTTATATCCCTTATCGTTATCACATTATCTGTGATACAGAGCAAAGCCTTTGCAAATAACACCTGCAATATTACCCTGAGAAAGATCTATAAATGAACAAAAAATACCTACCAAAAAGAACTTCAAAATAACTTATTTTTCATTTTCTTTTACTGTAGCATCTCTAAAGTTATCAAAAAAGATGTGAACAAAACTTCCTATGTTGTCAATCATAAATTATGGCTTTTTGTTTGCTAGTTTATTTTTAATTTAAAAATATTCTAAAATACAAATATATGTTTGATACTTTCTGGATTTTCTAGATGCCTTTTTCAATCTATATTTTTTGCAGTAAATTGTAAGTTATTTCTTACGTCCTCAATCAGTAAAAAATTAAATATTAAAAGGCCAGTCAGAAGATATTTGTGCATTGAATCCTAAAGAACCCAGGTTGCATCAGAAGTTTAAAACCTCATAGCTGCAGCTAAGGAAATGCTAGGAATGGCCCAACCTATTTGTTTGTGTCCCTTTCTCCTGCTTGTTCCTGTCCATGCCCTGCACTGCTCCCACCAGCTGCAGCCCAGCTCTCTCCTTTCCAGCACTCTTTCTGTTCTTGCTTCCTTCACATCCTGCTCGTATTTCCTTCCTCAGGTTCCCTGGCTTTCCTATTCAGCACTGTTATCTGTCTTGCCACCTCACATAGTTTTCTGTTATCTGCCCTTTCCTTCCCCAGCAAGTTCCTGTCTGTTTCTCTTCTCTTGCCATTCCTTCTGTTCAGCTCAGGCAGGTGTCCCCTGCTGCCCCAGCCCAGCACCGGCACTGCCCACCCTCAGCTGCTGTGCCAGCCAATAAATTTATAACAGCAGCACAGAGTTGCCTTCCTGATAGCTGCTCCTGCACGTTGGAGCATGTTTATTGTCTGAGTCCTGGGATGCTGTGTACAAACCCATCAGCAGGGCTGGTGCTAACCACATTCAGTAAAGACAAAATGTCCCAGAGTCTAGGTGGAGTTGTTAACAAACTTGGATGGATCACGTTTGGAATGATTAGAAGTTTAAAGCTTGTCTGAATTCTCCAGAGAGGTTTCCCAGGATGTATCCCCCCTTGCTGACTTCATGTGCCTTAGATTTAAAATTGCTTTTCAGGAAAAATGGTTCATTGTCTTTGGGAGTTCTTTTTTGGTGTTGCGTAACTTACAAACATTTCTGTGTATTACAGGGAGTGCTGGAAAAGCTTCACTCTCCCCACTCCTGCTGCTTTCAGCTGAATGTGGCTTAGCCCTTCCACCACCTGCCTCACTACCCAGGCAGGATTTGACAGTTCGGTGCTCTTTCCAAAAGAGCCCTCTCAGACAGGCTTTTGGAATCACAGAATCACAGAACAAGCTGAGTTGGGAGAGACCCATCAGCCCCTCGAGCCCAGCTCCTTGCCCTGCACGGGACAGCCCAGCCATCCCTCACATGCCTGAGAGCATTGTCCAAATGCTTCTTGAGCTCAGCCAGGCTTGGAACTGAGCCCACTGCCCTGGGGAGCCTGTCCAGTGCCGAACCACCCTCCGGGAGAAAAACATTTCCCTGATATAGAACCTATTTAATTGTCACTGCAATGCTTTTTCAGCTCTTGGAAAATGAAGATCTTATTCACCCAGACCTAAACCGCTACAAAAGAATCCAAGAGCATCAAAATCTCACTTTGAGAAAGAAAAAACTTAGAGAAAGGAATAAGTAACACCTGCATGCACCAGGTCAAGCACCTCATTTCTAATCATTCAAATGCAAGGCATAAAATGGCACATTAGAAGTCAGAAGAGTCTCAGCACACCTTCCCTCCACCTGACACCATGCAAATCCACAGGCAAGGCAGACATCCCTGTCATTTGTACACAGTCTCTAGAGGCTCCAGGAGTCTGGATCTGCACATCAGAAGCAGATTTATTGGACTGTGACTATGTGCTCTGCACAGTAAGAACCAATGAATCTTGTGTTGGATTGATTAAAATTGTAATTGTACAATCTCTGTGATCCGAAGAACAAGGAGTCATTTTTCACAGAGAAACACTTAGCAATGGGACAGACTCAAACTCTCTGCCTCATGGCATTTGTAGCTGTTCCTTACATTGCCACATAAATCAAAGGCATGTATTTTGACCCTTCTACACATAATGCAGCCAAATAGGAAGGCGTACAATACAAAAAACATCTCTAGTTGAATTTAGAACAGCTTGTCAGAGAGAAAAACAATGGTGGATATAAACCTCTTAGCATTTCAGAAAATTTGATACTATCTTCATAATAAAAAGTATAAATGATACACAATTAAAAATAAGGTTGATTAAATTGAATCAATAT